>JANSVD010000001.1:1800000-2287937 GCA_025209345.1 Picochlorum sp. BPE23 | reverse complement strand
CCTATACCCTATACCCTGTGCATACCATCGTTCTTGGCGGTAAGGGTAATGAGGGTATATAACACAATATTCACACCACTTCCGCCACAGTCGCAGAAAAATAAACACAATATATAGATAATACAAAAAATAAACTACCCAAAAAAAAGAAAATATCCCAAAAAGCCAAAATAAATCACAAAAAACACGCACCAAAAAGACCAAAATACCCTAACCAAAAAAAACACACCAACCAAAAAACACGCCAAAATAACAATATATACAGCATATTGAAGAAGAAGAAGAAGTAGAATTATAATAACAGCAACAACGACAAAAAAGACACGGCACACAACAAAATCTGCTTTTCCTACTACACCAAAATAAACAACAGACCAGACCCCTAACAAAGACGACGCAAAGCAATCCAAAGAAACTAGCTCATAATACTCCTCCTCATTGATAATGACAACAATAACATGCACAACAACAATCCACACCACCAATAATAACACGACACGACACGACACAACGAAACACACGACAAGAAGAACAACCTGGAGATAGGAGAGATTCACAGACAACATCTCATATATGAGAGATAGAGAACGGTACAACAAGAAGAAGAAGGCAAGTGTATGAAAAGAATAAAAATAAAGAAAAGACATCATCATGAAACAAGAATGAAATGCAAACAAATCGTCGTCTTCACAACAACAAGCTGCTCCACCAAACCTGACCGACGGCGACAACAAGACCAGAGAGAGAGCAGTTTCAGTGTTCTAGTACTACGTTTACACAGTATGTTCCCAATAGTAGTAATAGTAGGAGTATAATTACGAGATATCGTTAAAGAATAAAAAAGGGGAATACTCGTGTGGTGTCATAGACAAGGAAGACTGCTGTTTTTATAGCTCGTCTTCTCCTCTCCAACCCTCTACCCTACCCTAAGTTGGTGGTCGCCACCCAAATGCCCGCACTTCGCACGGTTTCTATGAATACATGAAAGACTCAAAAGCGCCACGGACGCGGCGAAGACACAAGACTCAGCCGACAAGCAGCGCGTGATTTCTAATCCCAATTATCCCTTATCCCTTTTTAGCCCTTCCTGGTGATCGGTCAGAAGGATGCCTGACCGGACTCAACAGTCGACTAATTTTTCAAGGGGAGCCAGCAAGGTGACCACTTCACCCCTCCGAATGACCATGCCAGAGACAATGTCCACTCTTCTCGCTTTGCACATACATTGATATTATATAAATACATCCACACAAAAACGCGCAGGACTAGACATTGTCTTTGACACCACCAAACACGCCCCACAAGCTCCCTCATACCCACCACCAGTGTCACCACTTCAACACGCCAAATGACCATGCCAGAGACAATGTCCACTCTTCTCGCTTTGCCCATACATTGATATTATATAAATACATCTACACAAAAACGCGCAGGACTGGACATTGTCTTTGACACCACCAAACACGCCCCACAAGCTCGCTGACACTCACCACCAGGGTAACCACTTCACCCCGCCAAATGACCATGCCAGAGACAATGTCCACTCTTCTCGCTTTGCACATACATTGATATTATATAAATACATCTACACAAAAACGCGCAGGACTGGACATTGTCTTTGACACCACCAAACACGCGATACAAGGTCGCTGTCACTCACCACCAGGGTGACCACTTCAACCCGCCGAATGACCATGCCAGAGACAATGTCCACTCTTCTCGCTTTGCTCATATATTACTATTATATAAATACATCTACACAAAAACGCGCAGGACTGGACATTGTCTTTGACACCGCCAAACACGCGATACAAGGTCGCTGACACTCACCACCAGTGTGACTACTTCAACCCGCCGAATGACCATGCCAGAGACAATGTCCACTCTTCTCGCTTTGCTCATACATTGATATTATATAAATACGTCTACACAAAAAACGCGCAGGACTGGACATTGTCTTTGACACCACCAAACACGCCCCACAAGCTCCCTCATACCCACCACCAGTGTCACCACTTCAACACGCCAAATGACCATGCCAGAGACAATGTCCACTCTTCTCGCTTTGCCCATACATTGATATTATATAAATACATCTACACAAAAACGCGCAGGACTGGACATTGTCTTTGACACCACCAAACACGCCCCACAAGCTCGCTGACACTCACCACCAGGGTAACCACTTCACCCCGCCAAATGACCATGCCAGAGACAATGTCCACTCTTCTCGCTTTGCCCATACATTACTATTATATAAATACATCTACACAAAAACGCGCAGGACTGGACATTGTCTTTGACACCACCAAACACGCCCCACAAGCTCACTCTTACGCACCACCAGGGTAACCACTTCACCCCGCCCAATGACCATGCCAGAGACAATGTCCACTCCTCTCGCTTTGCACATACATTGATATTATATAAATACATCTACACAAAAACGCGCAGGACTGGACATTGTCTTTGACACCACCAAACACGCGCTACAAGGTCACTCATACGCACCACCAGGGTAACCACTTCACCCCGCCAAATGACCATGCCAGAGACAATGTCCACTCTTCTCGCTTTGCACATACATTGATATTATATAAATACATCTACACAAAAACGCGCAGGACTGGACATTGTCTTTGACACCACCAAACACGCCCCACAAGCTCCCTCATACCCACCACCAGTGTCACCACTTCAACACGCCAAATGACCATGCCAGAGACAATGTCCACTCTTCTCGCTTTGCACATATATTACTATTATATAAATACATCTTCACAAAAACGCGCAGGACTGGACATTGTCTTTGACACCACCAAACACGCCCCACAAGCTCGGTCATACTCACCACCGGTGTGACCACTTCAACACGCCAAATGACCATGCCAGAGACAATGTCCACCCTTCTTGCTTTGCACATACATTGATATTATATACATACATCTACACAAAAACGCGCAGGACTGGACATTGTCTTTGACACCGCCAAACGCGCTCCAGAAGCTCACTCATACTCACCACCAGTGTGACCCCTTCACCCCGCCAAATGACCATGCCAGAGACAATGTCCACTCTTCTCGCTTTGCCCATACATTGATATTATATAAATACATCTACACAAAAACGCGCAGGACTGGACATTGTCTTTGACACCACCAAACACGCCCCACAAGCTCGCTGACACTCACCACCAGGGTAACCACTTCACCCCGCCAAATGACCATGCCAGAGACAATGTCCACCCTTCTCGCTTTGCCCATACATTGATATTATATACATACATCTACACAAAAACGCGCAGGACTGGACATTGTCTTTGACACCGCCAAACGCGCTCCAGAAGCTCGGTCATACTCACCACCAGTGTGACCCCTTCACCCCGCCAAATGACCATGCCAGAGACAATGTCCACTCTTCTCGCTTTGCCCATACATTGATATTATATAAATACATCTACACAAAAACGCGCAGGACTGGACATTGTCTTTGACACCACCAAACACGCCCCACAAGCTCGCTGACACTCACCACCAGGGTAACCACTTCACCCCGCCAAATGACCATGCCAGAGACAATGTCCACTCTTCTCGCTTTGCCCATACATTACTATTATATACATACATCTACACAAAAACGCGCAGGACTGGACTTTGTCTTTGACACCACCAAACACGCCCTACAAGCTCGGTCATACTCACCACCAGTGTCAGAACTTCAGCCCCCTGAAAAGCAACCTCAGAGACATTTTTTTTTTCTATAGCTTCTCTCAGATACTAGTTATATATGATTATATATCTGGGCAAGCGTGCGGGACTGGACACGTTTTCGTTTGGTAGGTAGGCCACTGCAAAGGATTGGACTACTGACAGTCACCTTCTTCCAAGTGGGGGCGCCTTTTTCTGCTTGTGGCGCGCCCAATTTTGTGCCAGTTTTGGACCCCTCTGAAATGGACCCAAAACAAAATATTTTTCAGTTCTGACTCGTGTTTGATGCTATTGAAAGGCAAATAAAACTTAATATGTGGAGAGACGGAGCATATCGTCAAAAAATCTATACCCTACCGTGCTTGACACATGGATTTGGGCCATATAACTACCCTACCCTAAAGGAAACCGTCTTCTTCACAACAACAACAAGAAGAAGAACCAAGATGTGGCAAGCACAGCAGAGTGACATTGCACCAATGCTTGAGTATTTCAATTTCATCATGCATGGAACGCTTACTTAATCACTTAGACTTCATGGGTTGCAAAGGATAGTACTATATATATATACAATTGCGACGCTTCTTTGGGGAAGACCTCGTCGTGTTGAAAGACTGCTCCACAGCTCCCCTCTTCCTCCTGGCTTTGCTGCGTGCTCCACACCCAGGGTTTTTTTTCCCATCAGACTAGGTCTTGGATGGGGTGAGTATGAATAAGAAAACATCACGATGATATCCTCGGTCAAACCTCCCTTGTGATGGGAGATGAAAAAGCACGCTGCGTGTGGCCGAGCGGCTAAGGCGTGTGGGCTCTCTGGCCCATGGTCGTCCTTTTTTATTGTCGTCATTTACGGACGGACACGCCTGAAAAAGAAAAAAGCCCGACCTCATCCACTGTCCCTGCTGTATAAATGGACCATCTAGCACCTTGCATAGTTTCTTTGGATACATTGAACACTTGGTAGTAGTAGCACCGCAGATGTGACCCGAAACAGGAAACGCACTCAGCCACCTTCTTGCACACAACGCATCATGTGGCCTCGGTGACCCCACACCCTTGCCACTCACCGGCAGTGTATAGCAGTATTGGTTGGTGTTGGTTGATTGGACAAATATAACAATATTAAGGGCTATTTCAGTCGGCGTCGAGTCGAATGGATCTCACGAACCGACGTTGGTCCATTCCGATCGCGTCTCGACGGTTGGGACGAAGACGCCCAGAATCGTTGGGCATAAGGGAGCGTCATTCTTGCTTTAAAAATATATATGAGTCGAAAGAGCCGACGATTGACCACCACGGAGCACAACAGGGTTCCAACAACAACCGTTCCACGGGAATGTCATGACAACACTCGCAACGGTGCCAACAGGCCACGACCTCTTGTCCTAGTGGTTCCTACCCTCTAGTATCTTATATTTATATATCTTCCAAGAAACTCCTGCGCTCCCTCCAAAAATCAAACTCACACGGGTTGCTTTTGTAACAGCATGTCGCCAGTGTGGTTCTGGACTTCCTTCCAGAGTGACACGGCATGCTGCCAACATGCGCTCGCCAGCCGTTGCCGACAGGGAGCGTTCAACCTTCACACGCAGTGAGGTTCGACTCTAGTGTGGATTGCATATAGCAATTAATCATACAGTGGGTATCTCTCATATTCACTAAAAGTACTTGAAATAGAAGTTACATGAGAGGTAATAATGACCCTCATTATATGAAATGACAGCGATTATGACGAGGATGATAGATCTCTCCCAGGATCTCATCGTCCTAGAAGTTTCCTAGAAATCCACTCCTGCAAGGACGTAGCTCTCTGCTACAATTCCTGCCGGCCAAGAACAAACCAAATGTCCTCATTTGGAATATATCTCTCGATGACATAATGCAACACTCCTTGTTGAAAGAGCAGACTATTCAGCATCAAGTTGGTGGTATGCATCCAATCACTCGCTGTGCAAACTCATTCTCTTCTTGCCCTGCCCACATTTGCAAAGCATGAAGATCCCTTTTCAGAATGTTCAATGAATAGAACACTTTGGACACAATCTGGTGGCTGTTCACGTCGAGCACTCACATGAACCATACATATGTCTTCCACGCCCAAGGCAGTTTGGCCTATCTGCATCAATTCTTAGCAGACAGCACCAATTCATCTCCCTGGCAGGCAGATCTCTCTCGATTGGTCCCTTCAATAATACAGACATGATTGCATAACACGAACTGGCTCCTCGTGCTTTCAGTCAATGCTGGCCTAAACTCAATGTTGTTCCAGGGTGCCACTTGGAGTGATAAATTTCCCACACTCCAGAGTTCCATGTTGCACAATCCTCAAAGAACAATTTAGGACTTGATCAATACTCCTTCCAGATGACCTCTCTGGAAGCTTGAAAACTAGTGGTTGACCTGTCGTCACATTCATTCCACTAGTCTTGGTGAGGAAATTCTCAGCCACGAAGTTCTCCTCAGCGCCCGAATCCATTAAAATCTGCACTCTAGCATTTGATATAGCCGTCGAAAGAGAATATCAACCCTTTATCAGCTTTCTTCGACTCCTGGAGATGGTATAAATCTCGATCCTTAGAAACACAGTCCCCAAAATGAACACCAGCTTTGGTCAAAAGTCAAAGCGGCCGTACTGTGCGATTCCTCAACAATCTCCCTTGTTACTATTGGACTCCAGGGGTGGTCCAGGCGTTTCTTGAATACAATCCCCTGTTCCTGATCGATCTCCAGATCCATTTGTTGTGAGTTCCCCCATAGCACGAAAGTGGGTACTCCAACTAAACAAGTGAGAAATTAATGTCTCCAGTCTTCTTGCGGAGCAGCTGGACCTCCCTCAACTCTAGGGTCCTCCTTGTTGTTGCTACTCCAGGTTCCTCCTCAGGGACTCAGAAAACGATTCAAAAATATTATCTCATCAAGGTTGACTTGCTGAACAACTAATCAAAGTACTTTGTGAATGGAGAGAATGGTACCTTTTTCACTGCTCTCCTCGGGCACATGACATGTATCTCACCCACAACCACTGTCCGTATTATTCGAACTAGTGTATGTATGATTAGCCGTTTTGACGAAATAGAATGTTTTCCGAATGACCTACCACAAGAACGAGACTCACTCTTCTGCATCAGATGGCGGCGGAGCGCGTGTTCCCCCCAACGCGTTTGCATGGTCCTAGATCATGCACGTGGCCCAACACGTGCCAATCTAATGCACGTGCCCCAAACGCGTTTATGAGGCGCGCCTGGCACGTGTCCGACGCCGAGTCGAGACGTTCCCAGTTTCTCAAACGGTTGCGCAGAAACATTCTAAACCAGCCAAAACAAGCACACAATACTTAAAAGTATTTTCTCAGAGCTGAAACCAATGTAACAGCATGTCGCCAGTGTGGTTCTGGACTTCCTTCCAGAGTGACACGGCATGCTGCCAACATGCGCTCGCCAGCCGTTGCCGACAGGGAGCGTTCAACCTTCACACGCAGTGAGGTTCGACTCTAGTGTGGATTGCATATAGCAATTAATCATACAGTGGGTATCTCTCATATTCACTAAAAGTACTTGAAATAGAAGTTACATGAGAGGTAATAATGACCCTCATTATATGAAATGACAGCGATTATGACGAGGATGATAGATCTCTCCCAGGATCTCATCGTCCTAGAAGTTTCCTAGAAATCCACTCCTGCAAGGACGTAGCTCTCTGCTACAGCTTTGCCCAGAGGTTGTTGTGAATTCTGTTGGGAACACTGGTGGTGAAAGCGACGCGCACTACTCCTAATGCCGGCAAGGGATAGTGAGGAAGCTCCTTACACTGCTGTTGATTCTCATGGAATCCATATGAAATGCCAACAGTCGGCAGACCACGTCTGAAGGCTCTCAGCCTTCCTGTCTGGGACATGTCCGAATTGAACACTTTGTGCAGAGCTGCAGCCTCGCCATCGCGTGATAGACCCCATCCATCCCCTCCATAGGTATCGTACATGTCTCCAAATGCGGCGAGGATGCTGAGAAGGACCTGAGAACGGCTGGATGACACTCCACCTTGGGACATGTGCGAATTGAACACTTTGTGCAGAGCTGCAGCCTGGCGATCGCGTGATAGACCCCATCCATCCCCTCCATAGGTATCGTACATGCCTCGAAATGCGGCGAGGACGGCGAGAAGGACCTCACAACGCCTGGATGCCACTCCACCTCGGGACATGTGCGAATTGAACACTTTGTGCAGAGCTGCAGGCTCGCCATCGCGTGATAGACCCCATCCATCCCCTCCATAGGTATCGTATATGTCTCCAAATGCGGCGAGGATTGCGAGAAGGACCTTACAGTGTAACAGTACGAGGGTTGTACTGTTATGGCGCACGCGTGGAGGAGTGTTCTAGAACCTTCTAGAACCCATGACGTGACAGTGTTCATAAAATGTATAAATACCATGCTCCAGCCCTAGGCTGGAGGACTTCAAATATAACTATTTCTTATAGTGTAACGTTGGACCAATGGAGCAACTAGTATCATTATATGGGCCCCGCATGATATATTTGGGACGTCTACTTATTGTGTTGCAATGAGTACTCCCACGACGACGACACTTTTGAACAGGGAACACCTCGCCCCTGTTACAGTGGTTTCAGCTCAGACACGAAGCACACGGCGTCGTTTCAAGCAAGACGTGGCTTGGAGGGCTCGTGTGGTTCGCTCGAAATTATAGGAATTCAGTTTACTACCTCTTCCAGCAGGTATGGGACTGCTGCACAGTTGGGAACGCGTGTGGTACAGACCTTGGCCAGGAGACGTCCACGCGAACGCGGTTCGGAAGCTTCTAGAAACGCGTCTTCTAGAAGGTTCGAGAAGCCAGAGAGGATTGGGAATTTCTATAAAAGGACAGCGACACGCGGTAGTCTGGCATAAGAAAATCAAACATAAAACAGTACAGACTACATAGTGGCGTCCAGTACATTTCGAGTTGTTGTACTACTATACTAGAAACATATATTTGTTGTCCCTCGCATTCTTGTTGCTGAAGAGAAACAAACACGGGTCCGGAAGGTGAAGCGAGCAAAATGTCTGAAGCATACGACAACCCAGCATTCTCAAGTGGAAGCTCTGACGGCGAAGAAAGGACGGAAAGAGACTTCAGGTCGCAAAACCGTACCTTGCGAGCAAAGGTCGCTGAACTGGAAGCTCGCTTGGAACAAATAACGTCTCAGACGGATCCGGAAGCTGGTGATATTCCGGTGGACGCGCTGGCGGAAGCGCTCAAAAGGATTGCTCGGGAGACGGCAAAGCCCAAGACGCAGGTGGAAGGATACAAGAAGGCCCAGAAGGAGGTGCCCTTGTATCGAGGGTCGTGTGACGTGTCCTCGATTACCACCTGGCTGTCCTCGGCAGAAATGTACTTGAAAGCTGCGCATGGAAATGATTCTACCAGAGACTCGTGGATCGGCTCGTTGCCCTCGTTGTTGGACGGTGATGCTGCCAAGTGGTACGATGCAGAGCACGCTAAGGCACCATTTCAGTCTTGGAGTAGCTTTGTGGAACGCCTGTTCACGGCATTCACTGGTCACGGATCTAAGTCGTCTCTGTTGGACAGGGTGGCAGGGTTTGAACAAGGAAAGCTGTCCATCCTGGAATTCATTGCTCAGTTCAAGCAGCTGGTGGATGCATTGGAAATCTCTGGAGTACCCATGTGCGACGAAATGCGAGTCAAGATGTTTGTGGAAAATTTGGCTCCCAACTACAAAGCCCAGGCACAGAAGTACTTGCTCGACTATCCCACCATACATGGAGTGTATGGCTCTTCGGGCGTACTGCCTATGTTTTCTGGGTTGACCACATATCTTGTGCAATGGAGCTCGACGTTGGCTGCCTCTGGTTCTGTGTCGGTCAATTATGTGGCTGGGAAAGCCCAAGGTGACACATATCAACAGCAGAAGCAGTTCGACAGCAGGAAGAATAAAAAGGGCTTCAGGAAGGATCGCCCTTGTGTGGTGTGCGGCGAGAAGTATACGCCGGGGCACTTTTGCCCGCGGTATTGCATGCGCTGTCGACAGTTCATCACGCAGCCGTGCAGGTGCCCGCCACGCAAGGCAGCGGTAAACAGTATATCGGCAAGAGCTTGCTCGACGGTCCAGGTACCACCGTCCAGAACGGGCAGCTCCATAATCGTCCCGCCAAATAAAGATGAGTCGGCCGCGGAGGAAGAGAAAAGGCCCCCCTCCGGTGTCATAAATCCTCAGATGGATCACGCGTGCGAAGAGACCCAGTTGCCGAAGGAGATGCTGCAGCACGTTGGCAAGACTCATCCTGGCACGAACGTCCCAGAAAAAGAAAAAGGGTTGACGTTCAGTTTTGAAGGGTCCATAAAAAAGAAGAGGGTCAGAATTCTCATGGACTCAGGGGCTCAGGATGACTTTATCTCTGAAAGCTTCATCCGAACTCATGGCTTGCCAGAACAGAGAATGGCGCCGATGAGTATAACAATGGCGGATGGCTCAACGAAGGCGTCCCACACAGAATATCGGGGACGGTTGGTCATCAAGCAGGAGGACGCTCCGCAGATCGTGTCGGAAGTGAGGCTGAAGGTTGCGCCGCTGGACAATGAGTACGACGTTTTGCTTGGTCAGCCCTGGTTGTCTGCCAACCAGGCAGGCTTGTGTTACAAGACCAACAGCGTGTACCTCCAGAAACAAGGAAGAGTCTTGCAGTCTCCCACCTCCTCGAGCACCTTGATGTCGTACAAGACGATGGCTCGAGCGATGAAGACGGCGGGGGACGACGAGCTCTTTGGCATGATTGTGCCTTTCCAGCGCAGGAAGCCAGACAGCCTTCGTGTTTGCACCGTGGGCACGACGGAAGGAAAAGAACACGAGAACTTTATTCAGAAAATACATAAAAAATACAAGGACTTGTTCGTGGATGGCTTGCCTCCAGAAAATGTGGAGAGACCAGGTGGCGTGATGCACAAGATTGACTTGTTGCCAGGTTCTACACCTGTGGCCGAGCCTCTCCGCCGCATGGCTCCCAAGTTGCTTGAGGAATTGAAGGTTCAGTTGGATGAATTGTTGGAAAAGAAATTTATTCAGCCGAGTGTGTCACCATACGGCGCACCGGTGCTGTTTTCCAAGAAGAAGAATGGAAAGCTCAGACTCTGCGTGGACTACAGAGCGTTGAACGATCAGACGGTCAAGAACAGGTACCCCATTCCGAGGGCTGACGATTTGCTGGACCAGCTTCGAGGCGCAAAATATTTCACGTCGTTGGACATGACCTCGGGATACCATCAGATCCCCATTGAGCCGGAGGACAGGCACAAGACCGCCTTCCGCACCCGCTATGGCTCTTTTGAATTCTTGGTCATGCCCTTTGGACTGACCAACGCGCCGGCGACGTTCCAGGCATGGATGAACTCCATATTGGCGCCCTATTTGGATATTTTTGTGATTGTGTACCTGGATGACATCCTGATTTTCAGCAAGACAGAGGAAGAGCACAAAAAGCATGTGCAGATGGTGCTGGACACATTGACACAGCACAGAGCATATTTGAATCTGTCCAAGTGCAGTTTCTTTCAGCAAAGGATTACGTTTTTAGGGTATGAAATCTCTTCGGATGGCGTATGCGCGGATGCAGGTCTGGTGTCGAAGATCCTCGAGTTCCCTGTACCAGAGACCAAGACGCACGTCAGGTCGTTCCTGGGAGCCGCTGGATTCTATAGAAGATTCGTCAAAGACTTTGCCAAGATTGCTGCGCCACTTTTTGATCTTACCAAGGAGAATGTGCCTTTTGTGTGGAATTCCATGCATCAGACAAGCTTTGATAGGTTGAAGGCAGTGCTCACCACAGCTCCGGTCTTGAAATTGGCCGACCCTGCAAAAGAGTACTATGTGTTCACGGACGCTTCGAACGTGGCCATAGGAGCCGTGCTGATGCAAAAGCACGAGGATGTGTATCATCCCGTTGCCTTCTTCTCGAGGAAATTGAAGCCTGCTGAACAGAACTACCCCGTGCATGACCGAGAGTTCTTGGCACTTGTGGCAGCCTTGCTCCACTGGAAGCATTATTTGTACATGGAATCTCCGGTGATTTACACTGATCATAGACCTTTGGTTCACCTGAAAAAGCAGAAAGATTTGAACCCTCGACAGATTCGATGGATGGAGAAGATAGCAGCATTCAATGCAGACATACGGTACGTTCAAGGCCGAGCAAATGTCCTTGCCGACTTGCTCAGCCGTCCTCCTGTGCGCCTCAACTTTGTTGCATCGGAGTTGCAACGTGATGCCCCCAGGGTGGAGGAAATCAAACGAATGTACGAAAAGGACAAATTCATTGGCTCGCTGAAGAAACATCTTCACAGCAAATTGCCAGTGCCAGCAGTGTTTAACGCGCTCAAGGTGGAAAAAGTAGTGGAAAAAGATGGACTGTTGTACTATGCACATCCTGAGAAATCTCGCCTGAGGCTCATTGTCCCTGACGACAAGAGCTTGAAATGGGACTTGTGCAAACATCACCATGATGCGGTGTGTGCTGCCCATCCAAGCCGAGACAAAATGTATCAGCAGATGAAGCGATATTACTACTGGCCAGATATGTTTTCGGATATTGCAGACTATGTGCGCCAGTGTCGCGTGTGCCAAGTGGTGAAAGACCAGAACAAAAGACACCAAGGATTGCTCAAGCCGTTGCCAGTACCTCGTGGACCTTGGGAGGACATCAGCATGGACTTCATCGTGGAGCTTCCAAGCACTGCGAGGAAAAATACGGTGGCTCTGGTGTTTGTGGACAGATTCACAAAGATGATGCATGTGGCACCGACGTCCACTCCTTGTGACGCCGAGAAGACGGCCCGACTGTTCATTCACCATGTGTTCAGATACCACGGTATGCCAAAGAGAATCGTGTCAGACCGAGACTCGCGATTCCTGAGCGCCTTTTGGCAGGAACTAATGAGTCGATTGGGATGTTAGACACTCATGTCCACGGCATATCATCCCCAGACAGATGGTCAGACCGAACGTTCCAACAGGATTCTGGAAGAAATGATTCGATGCTATTGCGACGAATTCACGAATACTTGGGATGATGAGCTGGATGTCCTCGAATTTGCGTACAATAATTCGTATCAGAGCAGTATCAAGAGTACGCCGTTTTATGTGAACCAGGGCAGACACCCTGCGTTGCCCACCACCGTAGCTCTTGGGCTGGAGGATGACACTACTGCGACAAATGCCAGCGAACTCATACAGAATATGGCATCTGCTAGGTATGCTGCGAAACATTATATGGAAGTTGCTCAAACAAGACAAGCCAAGTACGCCAATACGAAGAGAAAAGCTCTGCCCCTCAAGGTTGGAGATGAAGTGCTTTTGGCTACGAACAGGCTCAAGATGAATGGAGAGAGTTTCAAGAAGTTACAACTGCGTTGGATAGGACCTTTTGTGGTAACAAAAGTGATTAACAGTAATGCAGTCAGGATAAACTCTGACCAGATGGGTCACAAATTCCACCCGGTCATCAACGTGGAACGGCTCAAACCATATCATTCAGGAATGGACGTACAGAAACTCGACGACGAGTTGTCTCAACAAATGTCAGAAATTGCTGTTGAGCATAGAAACGAAGAAGAAGAAAAAGAAGGAAATGTGCCTGAGACCAGTATGGACGCACAGTCCAAAGACTCTCAGCAGCCTGACCAGCTCATATCACCAGAAGAGGACGAAGATGACCTCGTGATCGAGCTGGATGATTATTAGATAGATTGTTTGATGTGGGAAGGTTTTCAAGGGGAGATACAACCCTTGGCTGAGTTGAAGAAACTACCTCAGCACCTGCAATGGTTTTTCCCTTCCATCCATATGACAACTGAGGACAGTTGGTCCAAACTTAGCGGGGAGGACTGTAACAGTACGAGGGTTGTACTGTTATGGCGCACGCGTGGAGGAGTGTTCTAGAACCTTCTAGAACCCATGACGTGACAGTGTTCATAAAATGTATAAATACCATGCTCCAGCCCTAGGCTGGAGGACTTCAAATATAACTATTTCTTATAGTGTAACGTTGGACCAATGGAGCAACTAGTATCATTATATGGGCCCCGCATGATATATTTGGGACGTCTACTTATTGTGTTGCAATGAGTACTCCCACGACGACGACACTTTTGAACAGGGAACACCTCGCCCCTGTTACATACAGGACCTCACAGGCGCTGCAGGGCACTCGACTGTGGGACGTGTGCGACTGGAAAAAAACTTTGTGCAGAGCTGCAGCCTCGCCAGGGCGTGCTGCACCCCGTCCCGCCCCTCCACAGGGACCGCATATATCCCGAAATGCGGCGAGGATGGCGAGGAGGCGAGAAAACGGCCGGCCAGGCGGCGTGGGGGGGGGGGCACGACCACCGAAAATACCCTAACGAGCTCGCGAGGGCCCATTGCCCTAATCGGCCGCCGCGTCCTCTGAAGTGGATCGAGCGGCCCGGTCGGAGGGCCGGTCGGACCGGAGGAGCGCGCCCGCCTCGCCCGGAGCCCCCGCGGCCCGCGTGCGAGATGCGACGGACCCACTCGGAAGGATAAAGCATTTCGATGATTCCATCGCTCGTGAATGCTGACAGGATGAGACACAATGCATAGCTCAGAGCGCAAACTTTGACCAAAGGCTGTCGGCAGCTCTTTCATTCTGGACAAACTCAAGTCCCCTAGACTCTTTGCTCTGTCTTTCCTCCACTCTTTTCTCTTTTGTGCAATATCTCGCAGAAATTTGGATACAAGAGACAGTGATTGAGCAGATGGGGTTCGACCTAGGGATCCCAACAATGACACATGTGCACTACCAAGAAGGGCAAATAAATCCTCCTCTGCTGTTGTTTCTGGCTCCAAAAAGGTGTTCTTTTCCTCAACTAGCTCGAGAGCATCTTTCTCCCAGGAGCACATCTCGGATGCGTCCTTCAAATGCAGGATTTCTAGTTCCTCCCTGGAAATTCGAAGTGCATCCTTTATCACGAGTGAAGGCATCCTGATCTCTAGCCCATCCATATCAAAAGCCGAAATGATGGGCCGACCTTCGAACAGATCTGGATGATTACAGACTTTCCGCAGCTGCATCAAACAGTTCATGATTCCCAAGAAATTTCCTGAGGCAAGGACATTCCTGGTATCTGATTGGGACACATATTCCTCATAGAGCTGCCTTTGGCGCTTTGAAAGCCTACACTTGATGACATGCTCATGCTTTGCAGGAAGCTGTTTTTCGGCATCTTTCTTCAAGCGCCTTAGAAGGAACGGGCGCAACACTGAATGAAGACGGTGGACAATCGCCTTGTTGTACTCTGCAGATCCCTCAACCATTCCTGTCAATGGATTTGAGAACCAATCTTTGAATTGGGCATGAGATGCAAACACTTGAGGCATCAAAAAGTGCATCAGGGACCATAGCTCCATTAAATCATTTTGCAGAGGAGTACCAGTGATGAGAAGCCGTCTCTTGGAGTTGAAATTCAGCAGTGTTTGCCACCTCTGGGATTTCCAATTCTTGATCATATGCGCTTCATCTAGAATCAAATACTTCCATTTCTTGCGACGAAACATCCTAGCGTCCTGAAGGATCAGAGTATACGAGGTAATGCATACGTGAAAGGCATTAGGTTTGGACCAGCCCTGTCTCTTTGCTGCCCTTTCCTTTGGAGTTCCGTAATATGTCAGCAATTTGAATGCTGGACACCATCTCTTAAACTCCATTTCCCAATTGAGCATCACCGAGGTTGGAACTACGATTGAATGAGGGCCCCAATCTCCACGTTCACATGCAAGCCAGGACAAGAGGGCAATGGTTTGGATCGTTTTCCCTAAACCCATCTCATCTGCCAAGATGCCATTCAGATGCTTGTGATATAATGTGACCAACCAGTCTAATCCAATATGCTGATATTCTCTCAACTCTCCCTTCAGCAAGAACGGAATTGGCGTCTTTACATTTGCTGTCGCAAGAGTGTAACCAGTGGGCTGGGCAGCAGCCATTGCCTCTAAAGCACCAGACATGCCTGTATTTTCCTTCTCATCCTCTGCATTCTGTACGCTTGTTTCTGGACCTTTAATATCCTGTCTGTCATTGTATGTCTGCGGTCTTTATACTTCGTCAGCAGCTCCTCCAATGGCAAGTCAGCATCCTCTTTTAAACCAGCTGCCTCTTCTGCTTGCAACTGGGTAAAGCTCTTTCCGCTCTCGGCCAACGCCATCCTTTCTTCCTCTTCTAACGTTTCTTCATCATCTGCATCATCATCCTCGCCTGACCGATACTCATCCTCTTCCAAGTCCACAACAATATTGTCTTTTGTAAGCATTTCTAAATCGCTTTCCTGATTCAGATCCAAATTTTCACTCATCTTGTCCTCACTGTTGTGTACCTCTGGCTTGTAACCTTTGTACCGTGCCAACAAATCTTCTAAAGGAAGATGGGCATCATCTTCAAGGCCTGCTCTTTCTTCTGCATGCACCTGGGGAATATCTTTACCACTCTCAGCCAAAGCCAGCTGCTCCTCCTCCTCCAGAGTTCTTTCGTCATCAGCATCATCGTCCTCATCGCTTTTATATTCATCCTCATCCATGGGATCTACTGCATCTTGTACGTCTATATCGGGCAACTCACTAAATTCTTCAGCTAATCTGCTACGCCCACCAACATTTCTAGAGGATACTACGGGTGCTGACGACTGTCGAGATGGCCCAGCTTGATCAGAAAGTTTTGCACGCTCAACAGGATATCCATATCTCTCGAGTAATTTCTCCAGGGGAAGCTCGGCATCCGCTGCTAAACCAACACTCTCATCCATCTGCTCTTGAAGAAACTTTTCACCAAGCTCAGCTGCAGCCATCCTCTCTTCTTCTTCCAGGGTAGCCTCATCATCAGCATCATCATCCTCACCACTCCGATAGTCCATACCATCGTCCTCATCCATGTACTCGCTCTCTGAGAGACCATCCTCACCAGTGCCACCACCACCAGCAGTCGTACCTTGTGACACATCTTCAACCTGGCCTGCTATGCCATTCTCTCCCCTCAACCTCTCTGCCAACAAGATGCTATACTTATGAGTCTGCTTCAACAGCACATCCATCTGTTTATCCAAGACTTGCTTCTTCGTAGCATCAATCTCATTCTTCACCTTGAATGCAACCACCTTGCGTGCCTTGTTCCACAAAGCCATCACCTCCTTTGCAATCCACGCAGCCCTCTTCCTCAAGTTCTTTTCCTCCTCCTTCTCCCGAAGCACATTGCGACTCTCTACATCCATATTCGACCTCTGTGCACTCCCAGCAAGCCTCTTCGCGCTCTGTATCTTCCACCGCCTCTCCTTTTGGAATTCTTTCGCCAACCATGACATTTCTTGCAGCATGTTATCCCAATGCGTCTTACCCCTCTTTGGCTCTGGAGCTGCAGGAAGCCTCATCTTTGCCACCTCCTGCTTGATCCTCTGAGCTCTCCGCAACACCTTATCCTCCTCCTCCATTTCCCGTTGCAGATGATACTGCAATTCTTCAACCGTCCATTTCTTCTGGATCACCGCATCACCCTGGCTCTCATCAAACCCACCATCTTCTTGCTTAATATCCACCTCCTCCTCCTTCTTCAGTGCCTTGACACTCGAGGACTCTCCACCACGTCGTCTCGCACCCATCTATAACCCCTATAAATACAAAAATATCGAAATAGGGTACTCCCAAGCCCTTCTCCAAGCGCATCCAAGGAATGCTGCGGAATTCTTTTGAATGGTACGAATCCCAGTCAGAGCACCTGCTATTGCTCTATAGAGCCCTTTTCAAGTGGCAGTACTGAACCATATACTAATATAAATACCAATCTGCATGCACAGAAGCAGCGTCGTCATCATTAGTCGTAGAGGCATTTGGACAACCAGTTCCATGCCTGTCTCTGCCCCAACCATCCAATCAACCATACCTGGTAGTCCCATATAGCGTTTATAAATATCTCCGATACTGAGACTGTGCCACACATGCAACCTTATAGGCCACCCAGCCTGCAGTCGAGATCTGCAGATCTCTAATTAGATCTTTATAAAGATCTCTCGAGAGACGAGCTCGTCTCAACCAGAAGAATTCAACCCATTGATGGTTCATGGTCAGCGATTGGTCATTTATATACCTGGTACTAAAGATTTCATGGATGGAATCATGTTTCAATCAGTTCAAGGAGTATCGACAAGGACAGTGGCGAGATCAGTGGTATCGTTGAATAAAACTCATACCCAGCAAAGACCCTTCAGTGACCATCCTTTTCGCCTTGGCATTGGGCATTTGAATAGAAAGACGACACCTGATCTATCTGTCATGGCATCAAAGGCTGATGATGTGAAAGGAGAGATGTTGGAGCCAAGTGTTGCGAACAAGCCACTTGTGCGTTTTGCTGCTTTGGCTGCCATTGTTGCTGCCTCGGCCAAGGCCACTGGGTTTCTTACGGTGAAATCGATTGGGTTTATTCATATGATGGCATTTGGGGCGTGGTTTGGGACCTTGGTCTGGACCTCATTCATCTTTGGTCTGGTGGCCTTCAAGACTCTTGCAAGGCAGACATTTGGCAAGCTTCAGTCCAAGCTATTCCCCAAGTATTTTGCTCTTACTGGGGCAGCTCCTGGGTTGATGCTGGCGACGTTGCATTATTTGACTGGTGGGGCTCCTCCAGTGACTGAAGTGAGGTTGCTGGCTATATCTGTGGCATGTGCTGTTGCCAACCTCTTGGTGGCCGAGCCTGCTGCGACGTCGGTGATGTTTGAGCGGTATGCTTTGGAGAATGCAGATGGTGAGAGGGATGAGGGTCGTATTGCGGCGCTGAAGAAGACGTTTGGAAAGTGGCATGGGATTAGTTCTCTGTTGAATTTGGTGGTGTTGGTGTGTGCTGTGGGGCATGCATATTATCTTGGTGGACAGTTATCCTTTATGTAATTCAATTATATGATTCATTCGATTGGCCTGGAGATACCTCCATGATGAGGCCCCATGCAAGAGATACAGGGCTTCGAGCATCTGCTTGAATGACAGCTTGCATTGGGGGGCTTTGTAAAAATGACTCTACTGCACTGGAATCCTGTGGGAAGCGAGCTATGAATATTGTATCGCATCTGAATTGATCATCGCAAGAAATGCCTTCTTCTTCTTCTTTTTCTGGCTGGAGCGTATGATTTATAACGCTCAGCACTGGGCCATGGGCTGCTTGGACAGCTCCAAAGGCAGAGGATGATGCCAGCCCCTCTGTCAACCTCAGAAATTCCTCTACATCATCCGCTGATCCATCTGCAGATCGATCAAGTCCTAGTATCAATTCATATCCCTCCTCCCACTCGGCGCCTCGCCTAAATATCGATTCCAATTCATTTGGAATAGATGTCATGAATGTCACTGTGGCCACCCCTGCACTCGTCTTCTCCTTGGCCACGTCATCCAGCATGTATTTTGTTTTCAGATGATTCAAAAAGTCTTGCATACTCTTCTCGGATGCATATCGGAACAGGATACAGTTGTTAAATTGCTCCAGGTTGCTTGCTTTGTGTGACTGTGTACCAGATGGGACAAGGCCAGTTATCACTGGGCCTGCTGATCCACACACAGGGCCCCGTACCATGTACTGGAGTGACCAGCATGTGTCAATAACCTCTGATATTTGTTCATCATCCAAATCTGGTGTCAGAGAAAACACTGTTAGAGATTCTGCTACCTGGCATGTGTCTGCCGATGCAACAACTCTTCTCCTCCTTCTTCGTGTTTCTGTGGCTAGGGATTCCTTATTATATATTGTTGTTGATATAGATTTGTAATAATGCCTTGGTGCGCTGGTCTGACTGTTCCTCTGACATGTCGCTGCGCGAGAAGGAAACAATCGGAAGATTGTTCCGATTTGTGAGGCCATTGGCACACACTGGCTATGATTTCCTTCGTTTCTTACTTATTGAATCCACAAGTGTCAATCCATTACAACTATTTTGATGATAATTAAAATTAGTGTGGGTTACAGCACCAGCCTGGGAGTTCCCGGTCGACGGAGGAATTCGTCCGTCGGAGGCCCCACTCCAGACATCATTGGCGAAGAGGAAAAAAATAAGAAAACAGAGAAAACAAATGTAGTGGCAAATAAATCTACGCTATTGATTCAACTCGAGATACGACTCCACCTGTTATCAACCCACTAATACAGGGAGGAGACCAGTGTCAGAGTAACTCTAGCAGGTAAAACTGTCATAAACGACCTTGATCCAGAGTACCGTAAAAACACAAGTTTCCAGCGAGAAGTAGCTATCCAATAAGAAAAACGGAGGTCTAAGGCAACCGAAATAGGGGAAAAGAAGCTAGTGCAAGAGGTGAGAAGAACAAACTACCTGGCAAGTTCCCAGCGGTGCTCAGCATCTCGCCAACGAATGATGGGGAGACATGTCTGAGCTGCCGACCCGGAAGAAAGGCTATCTTTATAAGCATCTAATACCTCATTGAATGTGCTGATGAGGGTGGCAATAAACTGGGCAGATGTAGCGTCTGCAGAGGCCTTGAAGATCTGTCGTCGAATATCATCCAAGCTATAACTGCACGCCACCACGATGAGACCCCAAGTGTCCGAGGGGTATGGAAGATGTGATGGAGGCTGGTTGGTCCAAATGGAGTGCAACACCTGGGTGACTGGAATGCCAAGACCTGTGGCAAGGTGCTGATACAGGCTACAAGCAATGCTGCATTCTGTGGTATAATAATGGTTTCTACCTGGTGTGGCATTTGAGTGGCCACAAACACATGCTTTTTCTTTCTGCGTCTTCTGAGCATTCACCTGAGTATCCATGAGGATCTCCCAGAAAGGGAGTTTATAGATAGATGGGAGCTGAAGCTGTTGCAAAGGCTTGAAGATTCTGTGGAGTGGTCTAGGCACACTCGCTATGATCTCAAGCCAGCTCCGGAGGCGTCTGCGTCGGTGCTGTCTATCTACTCGTGTGAACAAGCTAGTGCCTTGCTTCACGCTATATGTATCTAATGTCATAGTGCATTTAGGGTGTATCTGCCATCCTAGTTCGCCTTGAAGGCCATTCATGACATATGTTCCTGTCTCCTGATTCTGGAGAATGGCCCTCTGAAGATCTGCGAGATGGTATGCATATATGCTAGATGTAAATAATAGGGTAGGTGGCTCGTACCGTAAATAAGCAGGCTCGTGATGGTAAACTATGGGCTGTAGCTCAAAATTGGGAACAGCCGGGATGCCTCTCTGTAGAAGGTGGATGGGCAAACAGGCAGGTATGCCTGTATGCTGACCATCCTGCATCCTCAAAAAGATATTCCACGCTAATTGAACCCATGCTTTCTCGGCGCCAGCTGTGAATAAAAGAATATACCACTTCAAATCACGCGCAGATAGGTGGGCCTGAAGGGGTAAACAGCCAAGGCCTCCTTCTTTTGGATTGGCTGCAAAAGCTGTGCTTCTCCAAAAGTTGCTCTGGAGGAGTTGGCGTATGGCTGTCCAGATTGTCTTTACTTGTGCTTGAGTGGGCTTCACAACTTCTGCATAGTATAAATCTTTAGGAAGCAGGTATGTCGAGACAATTCTAAATTTGCTAAATGGTGATAAATGTCTTGCGTTGACTTTTTGAATGGCTGTTTTCAGTTTGGCGACTCGAGTGTCCCAGTCTATGGCAAAGGCGCCTGTATGTGCCTGGACCTGGAAACCTAGGATTGTTGCTTCACTCACCACCTGGAGCCCTGCGATCGTCCGGGGGTGCTCTGCCGGCTGTCCAATGGGGAGGAGCAATGTTTTGGTCATATGCAGGACCTGTCCAGTGCCTCGTCCAAATCGATGCATGATGTTGATGAATCGCGAAACATCCGCGTAACTACTTAATGGTACCGTGTTGTCATCTGCATATTGTAATGTAGGAATATAGAGCTCGTGAGGGCAGTGCTGTAGTCCTCCGCGAAGATAGTGTTGCATCTTGTGTGTCATAGGCAGTCTGATGCCAATTCTGTGTATTTCTAGCCATCTGGCGAGGATATGGCCGATCAAAAGGTACAAATATGGAGAGACAGGATCGCCCTGGCGTACGCCGGCTTCAAATTTTCTGCGTTTGGAAAATGCTCCATTATAGTAGACCTGACTATACGTATTCTCCAGCAAGACTGCGATCCAGTGTTGGAGTGCGGGAGGCATCTGCAAGCATTGGCAAATTTTCATGAGAAATCGTCGATCAACCTTATCATATGCTTTGGAAAAGTCGCAAACCGCTAAGAAGGCTGATTTCTGCTCTAGTTGCAAGTGCTGTGGAATGAGTTGGAGAGGCCACACTTTGTCCATAGGGCTCCGCCCTGGCAGAAAGGCTGTCTGTGTGGGGCTGATCAACCGCTGCAGCGGTCCTTTCAATTTCGCAAGAAGTATCTGAGTAAAAATTCGATAATCTGTGTTGAGGAGGGTGATGGGTCTGTAATTGATGGCCTGATACCTGGGTCCTTTTTTGTAAATAGGGATAATGAGACCCTCCAGAAAGGACTGAGGCATGTCATGCAAGAGACCAGTGAAGACTTTGGCCAATATCGAGGCCAAAGAATCCTTCAAGAGCCGATACGTGACAATCTTAATGCCATCTAGGCCTGCTGCCGTGGGCTTCATTCGTTTGATGGCATTCCTGACATCTTGTTCTGTGATCATGTCGGGGAAAGCCTGTGCTGGAAAAACTGTTCGATCTGTTGGCGTGAGGGAGTGTAGGATTTCCTCCTGAATCTCTTCTGATAATATGTCCTGTTGTGAAATGTCTGCATAGTGATCAATGAGGATATTTGCACATGCCGTCGAGTCCCCTTGTAACTGCTGTTGGCTATCTTGAAGTCTGTAATCGGTGGTGGAATATCTGTATGGGGTCAACGGCATGGCATGACTTTCGGTGTCTGCATCCCATTGTTGTTCAGCATTCGGCTGGTGATCTACATGAGCGTAGCGATGTTGGAGCTGATGACTGGTGAAAGAGCTCATGGCTGCTTCTTGCGCTCGAAGTTGTCTGACAGCCTCCAGTTCTTTACCTCGAAATTTCCGTTGTGCCCTGTACGACAGGCGTGCAATGGTGCCTTTGATGTCAAGCCATGTCTTATAAGTGATCGTATCTTGTCTGGCAAGGGTACTAAAGCGCTGAGAAAATTCATCACGGAAATTTTGCAAGATGCTGGCATCGTTTCTGAATTGAGTTGGGATGCGTCTTCTGTAGGCCTTCTTCTTCGGGGTGGTTATCGGAGTCTGGCGCCTGAGCGACAGGATAACCGCCGCGTGATCTGTGTGGACCACCGAAGATTCAATGGACTGCACTGTGATGGATTTCAGAAGTGGTTCCAATTGCTTTGAACCATAGAATCTGTCTAATCTGCTCTTGGTGACACAACGTGGATCTTGCTGTGTCACATGCTCGTGTGTGTAGGCAGTTCGGTCCCTGAGGGTATTGCTGCCCAAGTCGCATATATCTGTGCTGTCAAACGCAGTGGCCCATAATTTGGCTGTGCGTCTGTATGGATGTGCTCTGTGGAGGGTGGTCGTTGTGTCACGCTGATGTGAGACAAAATTATAGTCACCGCCCCAGAGAACCTGTTGGCTGTTCTCCAGTTGTTGTTTCAGGATGCGGAGGCATGGCTGTATATCCGAATCTCGTGCTGAGCCTGTATTAGGAAAATATACCGAGCTAATACGCACGTCTAATCCAGGTCCTTTGAAACGGCCAGTCAGTACCCTGCTTGGGAGATCATGCATGATGGGGCTAAATGTATAAGACTGTTCTAGTAGTCGTCTCCTAACTAAAATGGCCACTCCTTGCCGAGGTCTTGCCTTATTGGTTGTCTGGCTTAATGCACTGCCCCAGTAACATTGCCAAGGGTGGAGGGATCGTTCAATCTGACGTATGCGATGATCATCTGTGAGCAGATGGGTCTCCTGCAATAGTACGATATCAATATGTAATCTTTCCAGTTCCACGTGTAAAGCTAATGCTTTGTCAACGTTGAGACCATTAACGTTGAGACTATAGATTCTGAGTGTCTGTGGCGTCATCTTGATGTGCTATATATATTGATGTATGCCTGGGGCATGGGTCAAAGATCATCCATGATCTCATGATTTTGCGCCAGACAATCTGCAATTTCTTGGAGCTCCTGTGCATGGATAGCATCCTCCTGAAGCAGCGACGGTTCTGGTGGCTGTATAGGGATGGGCGCTGTCTGCGGTGAAGAGTTTCTTTGTATCTCTGGACTAGGTCTCCGCCTGTCCATACCTCGTTGTGAGGCGTTCGAGAACAACACAGTGCGAGAACGCTTCGTAGGAGTACTCGGGTACATTGGTACCTGGTTGGTCATTAGAGCCTCCCGATAGTTTGTCGGGTTCTTGGACTCTGCATAGTCTGCCCTGGCTTCTGCCAGTGCCTGTCGGCCAGAGCGGAAGGGCATCCGTCTGTGTACTGCCGTTATCCTGTGGAGAGTGAGCTTCAAGGATCTGTCTCCGAACATGAACTCGATCGGTTCAATTTTGGCCAGGTTATCAACTTCCATAGTGGCAATCCATGAGGCTTGCGTCACCTGTTTGTCACCTCCCCATTGTTCCTTCTTGTGAGCGACTTTGGTGGGATGCAGGCCCGTAGCTTCCAGGGCTGCTTTGGCCATGGAGGGATCCACGATAGCCACATCAGCCTGCTGATCCCAAAGATCCATGGAGAAATCCTGTTGACGTGTGCGATTTGGCCACACGATTTCAACGAGCTGTTCGCTTTCGTCAACAACCATTGGAATCGTATCCTCGGGAGCAAGAGCGTCAACTGTTTCGAGCATGTCCTCAAAGGTCTGAAAACCGCATTGCAATATGGCACAATAATTGGCTGTTTTGCCGCCGATTGGGCCCCTCACGTAAAACCATTTGGTGTCACGTGGGATGGTGAAGAACGTATCTTCCGGAAGATGTTTCTCAAGGAAATCAAGGCACGCCTCCCTGAAGAGAGACATCCGTTCTTCCACATATGAGTTCGCATCATGATGAAGGAACCAAAACTTCTGGGGATTGTGAATCTCCAGGCGGAGGTTGAACCTTACCTCGCGGCGAAACGCAGGTGGAATTGCTTGGGTCGACATTCTCGATAATGCTGGTATCGGAACGATATAATAAACGCAAAAAGAGCGGGTTTTGATAAATTTCGTGTCTGAACGATTTTTATAGAATTATATATATATTGTTAGATATGGGGCTGGTTGGGTTTGATTTGACGAGGTACGGATCCATCTTCCGGAAGAGGCCACTTCTCTATATGGAGGTATAAGTTGATGAAGAGAAAAGTTTTCTTTCTTGCTACGTCTTAAATCATCTAAATTAGAACAGCCATTCACTCATAATGGTTGCCAAGGTACATGAGCATTGAGACAACAATAACAGTCAACTGAGATATATAAACATCACTGATTCTCACTTTGAATACTCATATTCATACTCATCCTCATACTCGTATTCATACTCATTGTCCTGTTCGCATTCCAAGCATTCCTCTGAAAGAAGTCTGAATATCTTTGAAAGCTTGGTGGCTGTCGTGGATTTGACACGATCAAGGCATGAAATTAGGGACTGGTGAGCAGGGCATGCATCGCTTGAGGACCATTTTGCATCAGCATTGGCAAGGTCGATGTCGTGGGCTCTGCAACATGCATCAGTGCTGTCTCTTGGCTTCAACTTGAATTTTTTACCTCCTGAAACCCCCTCGCAAGAGGGACCACAGTAATTTCCATAAATGCACTGGCCTCTGAAAAGTTTGTATACCCATCTGATCTCAGAGACAGCAGTTCCCAGTCCCTGGATAACGCATGTGGCCGTGATCCTCTCCTCCGCATCAAGTGACAAATCATCACTAGTTGCAACAGTATCGCTCTCACCTGCAGAAACGTATGTCAATCTTTCCTCAGTCGTGGCGACTTGGCCACGGACAGTCTCGGCTGCTGACAAAGCCAACACAAAGATAACCGTTATTTTCATGAAAGGCATGGCTCGCGAAGCGTTCAAAACTAATTCCAGGCAAAAAGTATTATTCTTTAATGGCTTTGTTTAAAACTGAAATAAACGACTTGCCGCACGTCAAGCAATCATTTGTTCATTTACGCATTGCCCATGGCCAGGGTCAAAATTTTGACCCTCAATTTTAAAATTGAAGACTAACGTTCCTGTTGACCAGGGTTGCAGATAGTGACATATTTTCCTCATATTTTATATCCTATCAGAGCCCGATTTGGAACCGAAATTGTTGTATTTTGTGTCATGCTTTTGTCATTTTTGATACGGTCAAAGGGTACCTTTGATGGGATGTGAGCTCATACTCGAGTATTCATGTATCGATCATGCCTTTTCAAAAAGCACTTTGATGGCCATCCCATGAGAGCCTCGTACTTGCAGGATAAGTCGAAGATGGCCGAAACGGATCGGCTATCTTTGCAAAGACACTTGCAGAAAGGCATCAAGCACTGCCCAGTGGCAGCAGCAGTGTGGACTAATCATGGGACATAGAGTTGAAATGCACCTATTCACCATGTAATCTGTTGTGACTCTAGATATCAAGTTCAGAGAAAAACCAATGGAAGAAGTGGGTAGTAGTTTCGGCCCTCCAAGTAGTGGAGAGTCCGTACAGGTACCCTTGGCCATCGTTCACCATGTTGCTTGCGTAGTCGACGTCTAGGTCGTTCAACAAAACTTGCGTTTCGTTGCTCACATTGCTTGCGAACATAGGGTATAGCTTCGAGCTCTAAAGTCCTCCTACATAGACCTTTCGTCGCTTTTGTCGTGCCATTGTCAGGAGACGAGTCATGCCTCTACATTCAGTCAAGTGTTCAAGTCGTCATTCGGTGCTTCCTGTTAAATCGTTGTCAAGAACAACACATGGAAAAGGCACGTACGTGCGTTTACCCGCATGTTGGAAAATTCTTTCAGAAGCGTAATTATGACTTCTCTGCGAGTACACCAGAACAGATGTACCAGGAATTAAGACAATATTTACTATCAAGGATTGCAGAAGTGGACTGTCAGCCGACCGAACCTAATCATCAGTATCAGGACGTTCTTACAATTTTTACGATCGAGCGACTCGAATGACACTTTAATACAATATTACATTGAATTAGGGGGCCGAGGGAATTTAGGACGCGCCAGGGGAGCCGAGGGAGGGACATCGTGAAAAAGTTTGGATGCCTATTACAGGCCCTCGAATAAATAAGGCATTTTAGATGTTATTGAAGATATCATCGTATGAACGGAGCATGGCATGTATAGCTTCATGGACATTCTCCAATCTCTGGGGAGTATGGCCTCATGCCTCTCGCCCTGTTACAGACTTTGTAGAAGCCTCTCGATCAATATGCGCTTGTTTCCGCCCATTCGCAATCCTCGCAGCTTCAGTAACTCCTTCAAATGTTGAATGTGCAGGAAAGATAGGGCAGACTGTGCATGCGCTCGAGTCGCGAGTGGTAACAAAAAATCCACAAGGTAGACCTCTTTCAGAATGGCCGCATGCATCAATGCGGTTTTGCCTTCTGCATCAACAGCGTTTACGTTTGCGTGTTTTGTAAGCAATGTATTCACAATATCTGTGTGGCCATTCTGGACAGCATACATCAATGAGGTCCTGTCATGCAAATCTGTTGCTTCTATGTTGGCTTTGTGCCTTTGTATTAGGGCGTTCACAGTATGAATATTACCTGATGCAGCCGCAAACATCAAGGCCACCCTGCCCTCCTCCTCAGCAGCCTCTACGCTGGCACCATGGGTTGTAATCAATGCATTCACAGTGTCTGTGTGGCCATTAAGGGCAGCATGCATTAATGCTGTCTTGCCTTCCGCGTCAACAGCCTCCACGCTGGCACCATGCCTTGTAATCAATGCATTCATAGTTTCTATGTGGCCATTCTGAACAGCATACATTAAAGCTGTCAAGCGATCCTGATCCACAGCTTCCACGATTGCCCCATGCTTAACAAGCGCTTGAACAGTGTCGGTTTTTCCTTCAGTTGCTGCATACATCAATGCTGTCTTGCCCTCTGCATCGACAGCATCCACACTGGCCATGTGAACTCCGACCAACTCATTCACGGTTGCTGTGTGGCCCTTCTCAGCAGCAAGCATCAACGCTGTCCTGCGATCCTCATCAACAACTTCCACAGCAATACTGTGCCTTATAATTAGCGTATTAACCGCATCAGTGTATCCTCCTTGAGAGACGAGCAACAATGCTTTCCTGCTGTTCTCGTTGTGAGCTTCAATTGTGGCCCTTCCCCTTGTGATCAGCACACTCGCAGCATTAGGGAATGTCCCTTCCACAGCATGTATCAATGCTGTCTTGCCTTCTGCATCAGCTGCATCTACATTGGCACGATGAATCGTAATCAACGCATTTAGGGCATCTATCTGGTCCCATTCCACTGCATGTATCAATGCTGTCTTGCCTTCTGCGTCAACAGCCTCCACGCTGGCACCATGCCTTGTAATCAATGCATTCATAGTTTCTATGTGGCCATTCTGAACAGCATACATTAAAGCTGTCAAGCGATCCTGATCCACAGCTTCCACGATTGCCCCATGCTTAACAAGCGCTTGAACAGTGTCGGTTTTTCCTTCAGTTGCTGCATACATCAATGCTGTCTTGCCCTCTGCATCGACAGCATCCACACTGGCCATGTGAACTCCGACCAACTCATTCACGGTTGCTGTGTGGCCCTTCTCAGCAGCAAGCATCAACGCTGTCCTGCGATCCTCATCAACAGCTTCCAAAATTGCCCCATGTCTCCCAATAAGAGCATCAACAGTGCCTGTTTTGCCTTCTATTGCGGCATACATCAATGCAGTTTTGCCTTCTGCATCAACTGCATCCACGTTTGCCATATGAATCGTAATTAGAGCGCTCACAGTGTCAATATGACCGTTTTCTGCAGCTTTCATCAAAGGAGTCGCACCAACTTCATCAGCAACCTCCGTATAGACCCTATGTTTTTCAATCAGTGCGTTCACTGCATCAATGTGTCCCCCTTGGGCGACCAGGAGCAAAGCTTTTCTGCCATCATCACTGTCAGCTTCTATCCTGGCTCGACCCTGTATAATCAGCGATGCAAGAACGTCATCATGACCCCCCTGAACAGCAAGAGCCAAAGCCGTCCTTCCATGCCCATTCTTGTAGTCCACATTGGCCATGCCCGTGGCAATTAAAGTGTTCACAGTCTCTAAATATCCCTTCTCGACAGCACGCATTAGCGCAGTTCTGCCTGACCGAGGAGTTCCAACATCCGCACCAAGCTTGATCAGTTTTTCAACGGTTTCTGTGTGGCCTTGATCAGCAGCAAGAATTAGTGGCGTTTTCTCCCACCGATAAAAATCTTTGTTAGCCCCAAAACGTTCAATCAGTGCACAGACGACGTCTGTGTGACCATTTTCTGCAGCAACCATCAGCGCCGTCTTCTCTTTCTTGGAATCGAGTGTATCTATATTGAGTTCATGATCTACACGTATCAGTCGCTCAATGATATCGAGCCGACCAAGAGCTGCGGATCTATGTAGCACGACGGCAGATCTCTCATCGTGGTCGACATCACCTGGAGTCAAGTGTGTTTCCAGAAGCAGATGGAAAATCGTGCTGGTCGCTTCTTCGTCAATCTCTGTGGGTAAATATGCATCAGGCTCTTCATCATCACCCAGATCGGTACTTGAACCGCCTCTATCTTCAGTAGCCTGTGAAACGTACAAATTAGCCAAATCTGCATGTATGTCACTGGCTCCTGCGCCGTAGATCAGATCGTTCATATGCCTGAACTCCCTGATAGCCTCATCTACTGTGTCCCGTCGACTCGGATTGATGGCGAACATTGATCTTAGAAGTAAAACAAAGCGTTCTCGTACGTCATCATTGGCAATCCAGGGAAGGAAAACTTTGCAGGACAGCTTCTGGCCCTCCTTAAATGGACCTTTTTGGGTTCCCATTGCTCTCGGGATATCCGTTTGAAAACTGTCGTGTACAGCGTTATAAGCTTCAAAATGGCCCTTACTAACCAGCCTGCAGCCGCGACCGACTATCTGCACCCACCTCCCGATCGACTTGATCGGGTCTAGCAAAACTACAGCATCAACAGTTGGCACATCAAAGCCCATCTCCAGGATCTTGAAATTTGCCAACATGGCACATCGTGCCCGTCGAAATCTTTCAATTTTCCTAGAAACATCTGAATACTGCCAACTCGAGACGACGATGTCGGAGTTTTTATGAAAGGCATCAAGATTGCATATTGCCCGAGCAAGCTCTTGCTCACTAGTAATATCTGGCTCGCCTACCAACACCTTTCCAATGAAAACCGGGTTTCGAGACTCTAATTCATTCTTAAATCTATCCGATAGATAGTGGCACACGTCTCCAACGAGTTTTGCGCGCTCACCACCCTTTGCATATGCCACAATTTTGTGGATTTCACCCCTGGCCACCCTGTACAAGACATGTGACAAGACTTGGATGGTCCTGGTCACCAGCTCAAGCCTTGCGCTCACATGATCCTCTGAATCCGCGTAATTCTCTTTTTGATTGACTTTGTATCTATCAGTCGAGCGCTCTCTGCAAAACTCACACGATTCCTGTGTGCAACGCAATGACCCCCAGCCTGCTAGTCTCCTTGTTATGCCAGCGCTGGTTTCAAGACGCAGCCACGCATCACTATCCACTTCAGGTTTAATAAAGATTGGGTCAATTCCAGCTACCAGGTGAGCGTTCAATGCTTCTCCCAAGCTCATCGCTTGAATCAACGGACCAAACAATCCTTGGGGATCATTCTGACAGGCAAAGTCCTCTGCATTATATTCAGCGCCTCCCCCATGTCCACTGTTTGAGCGTTCATTGGAAACGTATCCCCAAAATCCGTTGAGGTCATCGCCAGACCGATTATGCGCTGGGTGGATTTTAGGAGTCGCCGTCATGGCCAACTTTGACCAAGCTCGAAGTTTATGACAACTTGGGACTTTTTTTGATCTTGACTGCATCGATCCAACCAGAGTATGGCTTTCGTCCAATATCAGTAAACATGCAGTCATGTTCTTCTCACTTTTGTCGAGCACCGCTTTGAGGCCATTTGATGTGTTGAACACAGACGCCTGGGTGGTCACCAAAACTTTGAGCATCTCAGGCGTGCTTTCATCGAAGAGCCATTTCGTCGCAGCAACAGGGTCCCTGAAATGTCCTACGTTATGAACATCCTTCATTCGATCACAATATTTACTGCAAAGTGACTTGACGCTCACTAGGATCCTTTTCCCGTCCTCTTCGTAGTCGCTCAAGACGTTACTGTATTCTATCACAGTCTGATGAACCAGAGTTATCAATGGACACACAAAAATTACCTTTCTGGCTCCTTGCATCAGGGTCAAGTGGGCAGATAAGACAGTTTTGCCCAATCCGCAGGGTGCAATGAGCTGACCTCGCACTTGCTTTCCAAAACCATCTGGTTGATCAAAGATGTACGGGCTCTGTCCTCGAAAGAAAGCATCCTCGTTTCTGTTTCCACGCGATATCTCAGTAAATTCCTTTATTCTTGCATCTTGCATTATCTGTTGCTGCAGAGATCTCAGGCGATATGTCGAGAACCGCTCCTGCTCATCCTCCCTTCCGTTGTACGACCAGGCCTGTAAGTACCCACGTGAAGCATCCGCCCCCTGGCTCCTCATCAGTGGTATCATCTGACGCGCATCACAAATTGTTAGCTGAGGGTTTGCCCATCGGGCGAAGAAAGGCTTCCTTCCGTGACTTTGCAGGATGTTGTTGAATCTAGGGTGAGGATGATCAAAGTTTGATAGAAGCCAAGCTTCGATTTCGTACACGACATTTGCGCCGCTTTGCTCGACTTCTGCAGATATTTGATTCACGGTATCAATTATATTCGACGCATTACCCGGATACTGAGAGGCTGGATCTGCAGTTGCCTTGCATTGTATGAAAACAAGCCTTGTCCCTGGTCCCTGCCTACTTGGCTTTCGCGAGAAAAACAAAGAAACATCGATCCCGCGATCGTTTACCATGAACTCATGAATAATCTTGCGGAAAATATCAACTTGACTATCAGGATCTGCACGGAACAAATGCAACAGGTGCTCGTCTCTACGTGCCCCACTCAAGAGCACCTCCTGACAGTCGTAGTCCTCGATCCAGTCCACAGCCGGGAAGTTCGCATCTCCGTTGCCTCTCAGATGAAAATAGCAAGCTACTAAAACTTCAAGAACCTCTCCTTGCACAGTTGCAAGTCCTTGGCCGACAGTCGACCCGTGTGTCCAGCCGATGGCCGTATGGCCCACTCTCTCGAGCTCGTGGAGGCGATTCTGCCAATCGGCTGGATTCGCGTTAAAGTTACAAACTTCGCGGAGGATATCCAGAGCAATGTCCGCATCTGCTGGGACATCGCCCTCCGTTTTTCGGATGAGAGCGCCGACAAGGCAAGAGACAGCAGCTCTGAGGTCTCCTTGCATCGCAATGACGTTGGTGGACAGGAAGCAACGTTATCTTGCTTATATGATGTATAATAAATAAGTATTACTTATTTGAAATAATGCTTTATAACTTCATGCGGTGAGTAGCGATGATAGGTTCTTAATAATCTAAGATTGCAGGCAAATAATTCCGCTTGCTCTTTTTAAGCTCAAATTTTGGTACCAAACACCGATGTTTCCTTTCAAATTTTCGGTGGACCGGCCGGTGCCCGCGGGCCGGTGGTCCAAAGCTTTGGACTTTCACTTACTAAGTAAGTGAAATTCACACAGATACAGGCAAATTATTTTACTTCGCGGAAATTCTGACCACATTGTGAAGTACATGCGACCTTTCACTGTCCCTGTTGAGGAGTCCGCGAACAAGAGCTCCAAGTAGTCCTCTTTTTTTCGGTGTGTTTCCCAGAAGGTTCCCATCAGAGCATCCTTTTGACCGACTCATGTGCTAAATAGTATAAAAACAAAGGGGCTATGGTGTCCAATAGGGTTGCAGATAGTGTCATACCGTGGTATCACTAAGTTTTGATTTTTTATGACATTTCCCGAAATTGGTGTCGTATTTCCTGGCGAAAATTGACACTTTTTGGCAATATGGCACCTCGCTGAAGAATATCACACCAAGAGCAGTGGAAGTTGGGGCAGTTTGGACTGCAGCCTCCTTGACCCTCTTCAGCGCCAAGTTGACATTTGACTCCTATCAAAATGTCTTTTGGGGGGATCTTGTGAATTACAATGGGTGCCAAAGAAACAAAGGACGCTTGGAAATACATATTAAGGACCATACAAGGTTTCAGTCTCACCACAGGATTGTCAGTACATGCATGTTCTCCCAGAGCTAGGACAAACGTGGCCAACTGAAAGGGCGGTCCCTCCGCCCTTTCCCCCTCAACAGCACTATGTCAATTGAAATGTCATGGGACTCGCGTCAATAAGCAGCCCACGAGAATGTTTGGATTTGATTTGACTGTCTTCTCCATATCATATTTAGGACAGACTCGGGGTACATTCAAACTGATGGCATGTGTGTAGCAGAGAGCTACGTCCCTGTAGGAGGAGATCTCTTGTCAACATCTAGCGAGATGACATCCCTAGGAGAGATCTGGTCATCATGGTCAATTTCATATACTGAGAAGATTTATTCTCATGTAACAACTTCTAATTCAAACTATCTTGTGAAGGAAGAGAGAACCCTCTGTACATTGGTTGGTATTCTACTCCATCCTCTTCTATCGAACCTCACTGCGTGTGAAGGTTGAACGCTCCCTGTCGGCAACGGCTGGCGAGCGCATGTTAGCAGCATGCCGTGTCACTCTGGAAGGAAGGCCAGAACCACACTGGCGACATGCTGTTACATCCGCTCTGAGCCTCCATCCACGCCTTGACCATTTTCTTGTATGGCAGGGGCGACGATTGCCCCTCGGCATGCAATACCCTTCCACACTTCTGCAAGAGGACACCCTTGGTCTTATAACACAAGCCAGCTTCTTGTGCTTCCAACCAAGGCTGTCCCAACAGCACGTCATAGCTGTTGTTCAAGTTGGCCACGTGCAACTGCACCTTCCACAAACTTCGGAGCGTCCTCCTGCAGGATCACCAACTTTTGACAAACCATCTGGTCAGAGGTCCCCATCGTACCATCTGCCATTCTCAAATTCAACGACTGTGGGCTCCGTACGGTCCTGACACCCCACGTCTGCACAAACTTCTCAGAAACAAAATTATTCTGAGCACCCGAGTCCAGCCTTGGCCCAAACTCAGGTGTCATGAATCGACAAATATCACCTTTAAAAATGCCAATTTGAACGGACAGTTGGACACTCTCAATCCGTGAATAACAGCATCCCATCACACTGGATCTTTGACCGTTCCGAAAACATCAGGCGATTTGTAATATTCTCGGTCAAAATCAGCCTGTGATGGGAGACCAAGTGTAGCACTATATGCTCCCCTGAGCTTCCTCTCATATCCGTCAGGCGTCGACAGAGAATCCAGAAATCCATTCCTTCTGGAATATCAAAGTACAATACATGAATTGACAGCCAATACTGTGCCATAGGTACCAACTACAGGTGCGCACGGACATTCGACCGTTAACGACGCCCAGATTTGGCCCTAACTCCTGTAGCCCTGGGCGGCATTAATGAGCAGAAAGATATACTATCTTATGTATCATATATAGTTGTATTTTGATAGCGTTTCAATGGCGTTAATGGGGTACCCCAAAAGTTCGGGCATATGAATTTACGCGAAATTTTCGCTAAATCGACGCTCGCGAACGCGGCGCGGCGCGGCTTCGTACCCCTTGAAGTCTCAATAACCTTATATTACAATAGTACTCATCTATATGTACTTTGTGTAATTTATCTTGCTGCAGGAAAGCGGGAAATCGCGTTTATGGTTACAGCTATTAGACTTTCTCTTTCTCCCTGAAGGGCCCGCAACAAAGTTTTGACTTGCTTACAGGGGTAAAAGTGTGTGGAAGTTATAAACGGACGAATTCCTCCGTCGACCGGGAAACTCCCAGGCTGGTACTGTAACCCACATTAATTAATTAAATAGTCACTGTGATGCTAAAAAGTGCTTTTTTTGCGTCGATGTCCTCAGTACTATCCCATTTTGTGCAACCCACAATAATTAATTTGCTAGTTCTTGTTTGCATTATCTTTATTTTCATTGATATATTGCCCAGTGCCTATTCTGGAATCTTGAGAATGGTTACATTTACTTACATCATTGCTAGCACGTTATGGGTGCGAGACGGGGATGATTTTCGTTGTATCACGCAATGCCAGAGCAAATATCCTGTCAGTCACAGTTGCAAGTCAGAAACCTCTTCAAAGAACCACTCCAGCACAGGAGCCCGGTGCACAGGCAAAATTTCAAATTATTTCACATTTCCATCATGTGCGGAATACATCTGTTGTGCTTTGTCAATGGCTGCGGAGACGAAAAACTTCAGAGACAAGTACATGAAAAATGGCGCCCTAGAACCTCCTGGAGGTTTCAAGAAAGATCATATAAATAGGTATGAAGTGGAGCTAGACGAGTTGCATTTCAGTTCAGTTTGGGATTTATCCATCTTTGCACAAAAATGTGGCTTGACCAGGAAAAAACTGGAGGGAAGATACCCTCTACCTACGGATCAGAGACATCACCTTCTCATGCATATTCACCCGGATAAAAATGCAGACCGCCCAAATTTTGTTCGAAAATTATGTCGACAGATGACAAGCATTTGTAATGAAGTATGATTCTATACCCCATACCCTTGTAGATGGCTTATAACAGTTCTGTGCAGGTATCCACCGGTTATTGACCCAACAGGTCAGTTTTTTTGGAGAGAGAGAGGATTGGCACATGCCAGATTTTCTAACAAGCCCATATTTTTATCCTCACTTATGATAGGTGATCTGATCAGGCCACACTCTTATGTATTGTATGTATGATTTTGTAACAGCATGTCGCCAGTGTGGTTCTGAAGTCCAGAGTGACACGGCATGCTGCCAACATGCGCTCGCCAGCCGTTGCCGACAGGGAGCGTTCAACCTTCACACGCAGTGAGGTTCGACTACAGTGTGGATTGCATAGCAATTAATCATACAGTGGGTATCTCTCATATTCACTAAAAGTTCTTGAAAAAGAAGTTACATGGCAAAATTTCGACTCAAATCAACTCGAGATACAACTCCGCTTGTGATTAACCCACTGACACACGGAGGAGAAGAGTGTCGCAGCAACTCTAGCAGGTAAAACTGTCATAAACGACCTTGATCCAGAGCACTGTAAGAGCACACATTTCCAGCGAGGAGTATCCATTCAAAACAAGCAGATGCATCACATGTTCATAATATTGAGATAGATGACCAATGTAAGAGAGTGTAATGGAAGACATTCCAATAGAATGTTCCTGAAACATACAAATGCAAGATAAAGAGCACTGTCATATTCTCCCGGAGCCCTGCTCTTGTGGTGTGCACAAGCTTTCCCTGGCATGATCATAGAACAAGATGTCAGGAATGCCATCAAACGAATGAAGCCCACGGCAGCAGGCCTAGATGGCATAAAAATTGTCACGTATCGGCTCTTAAAGGATTCCTTGGCCCCGATATTGGCCAAAGTCTTCACTGGTCTCTTGCACGACATGCCTCAGTCCTTTCTGGAGGGTCTCATTATCCCTATTTACAAAAAAGGACCGAGGTATCAGGCGATCAATTACAGACCCATCACCCTACTCAACACAGATTATCGAATTTTTACTCAGATACTTCTTGCGAAATTGAAAGGACCGTTGCAGCAGTTGATCAGCCCCACACAGACAGCCTTTCTGCCAGGACGGAGCCCTATGGACAAAGTGTGGCCTCTCCAACTCATTCCACAGCACTTGCAACTTGAGCAGAAATCAGCCTTCCTAGCGGTTTGCGACTTTTCCAAAGCATATGATAAGGTTGATCGACGATTTCTCATGAAAATTTGCCAATGCTTGCAGATGCCTCCCTCACTCCAACACTGGATCGCAGTCTTGCTGGAGAATACGTATAGTCAGGTCTACTATAATGGAGCATTTTCCAAACGCAGAAAATTTGAAGCCGGCGTACGCCAGGGCGATCCTGTTTCTCCATATTTGTACCTTTTGATCGGCCATATCCTCGCCAGATGGCTAGAAAAACACAGAATTGGCATCAGACTGCCTATGACACACAAGATGCAACACTATCTTCACGGAGGACTACAGCACTGTCCTCACGAGCTCTATATTCCTACATTACAATATGCAGATGACAACACGGTACCATTAAGTAGTTACGCGGATGTCTCGCGATTCATCAACATCATGCATTGATTTGGACGAGGCACTGGACAGGTCCTGCATATGACCAAAACATTGCTCCTCCCCATTGGACAGCCGGCAGAGCACCCCCGGACGATCGCAGGGCTCCAGGTGGTGAGTGAAGCAACAATCCTAGGTTTCCAGGTCCAGGCACATACAGGCGCCTTTGCCATAGACTGGGACACTCGAGTCGCCAAACTGAAAACAGCCATTCGCAAAGTCAAAGCAAGACATTTATCACCATTTAGCAAATTTAGAATTGTCTCGACATACCTGCTTCCTAAAGATTTATACTATGCAGAAGTTGTGAAGCCCACTCAAGCACAAGTAAAGACAATCTGGACAGCCATACGCCAACTCCTCCAGAGCAACTTTTGGAGAAGCACAGCTTTTGCAGCCAATCCAAAAGAAGGAGGCCTTGGCTGTTTACCCCTTCAGGCCCACCTATCTGCGCGTGATTTGAAGTGGTATATTCTTTTATTCACAGCTGGCGCCGAGAAAGCATGGGTTCAATTAGCGTGGAATATCTTTTTGAGGATGCAGGATGGTCAGCATACAGGCATACCTGCCTGTTTGCCCATCCACCTTCTACAGAGAGGCATCCCTGCTGTTCCCAATTTTGAGCTACAGCCCATAGTGTACCATCACGAGCCTGCTTATTTACGGTACGAGCCACCTACCCTATTATTTACATCTAGCATATATGCATACCATCTCGCAGATCTTCAGAGGGCCATTCTCCAGAATCAGGAGACAGGAACATATGTCATGAATGGCCTTCAAGGCGAACTAGGATGGCAGATACACCCTAAATGCACTATGACATTAGATACATATAGCGTGAAGCAAGGCACTAGCTTGTTCACACGAGTAGATAGACAGCACCGACGCAGACGCCTCCGGAGCTGGCTTGAGATCATAGCGAGTGTGCCTAGACCACTCCACAGAATCTTCAAGCCTTTGCAACAGCTTCAGCTCCCCTCTATCTATAAACTCCCTTTCTGGGAGATCCTCATGGATACTCAGGTGAATGCTCAGAAGACGCAGAAAGAAAAAGCATGTGTTTGTGGCCACTCAAATGCCACACCAGGTAGAAACCATTATTATACCACAGAATGCAGCATTGCTTGTAGCCTGTATCAGCACCTTGCCACAGGTCTTGGCATTCCAGTCACCCAGGTGTTGCACTCCATTTGGACCAACCAGCAACCATCACCTCTTCCATACCCCTCGGACACTTGGGGTCTCATCGTGGTGGCGTGCAGTTATAGCTTGGATGATATTCGACGACAGATCTTCAAGGCCTCTGCAGACGCTACACCTGCCCAGTTTATTGACACCCTCATCAGCACATTCAATGAGGTATTAGATGCTTATAAAGATAGCCTTTCTCCCGGGTCGGCAGCTCAGACATGTCTCCCCATCATTCGTTGGCGAGATGCTGAGCACCGCTGGGAACTTGCCAGGTAGTTTGTGCCTCCTGTAGTTCTTCTCACCTCTTGTACTAGCTTCTTTTCCCCTATTTCGGTTGCATCAGACCTCAGTTTTTATTAGTGGATAGCTACTTCTCACTGGAAACTTGTGTTTTTATGGTACTCTGGATCAAGGTCGTTTATAACAGTTTTACCTGCTAGAGTTCCTCTGACACTGGTCTCCTCCCTGTATTAGTGGGTTGATAACAGGTGGAGTCGTATCTCGAGTTGAATCAATAGCGTAGATTTATTTGCCACGGCATTTGTTTTCTCTGTTTTTCTTATTTTTTTTTTCCTCTTCGCCAATGATGTCTGGAGTGGGGCCTCCGACGGACGAATTCCTCCGTCGACCGGGAACTCCCAGGCTGGTGCTGTAACCCACACTAATTAATTACCTCCCTGGATGACGAGTTATCGGCAAATGAAGTTTGTCCAACTGACCATTAGTCGATATAGAGGTTCCAACCGGACAGGCCGACCCATAATTTTTTTTTTTATTTTCCAGTCTTACATGCCCGGTGGTGATGCATGGTGAAAGATGAGCACAATCCTCAAATTCGGATTGAGGGGCTCGATTCCTTGAAAGAGCCTTTACTCATCCTCACCACCATCACCTCGTTTAGGCCAAGGTGTAATAATTGATCGATTGCAAACAATTGACTCAAACCATTCGTTCTCAGTGATGAAAGGGAAGAAGTGGAATCCACACACGACGAGGCAAGCCTGGAAGTGTGCTTTGGAGGCACTGGGAAGATTTTGCCCACTGGCAGCTCATGGACCTCTGGGCCATGCTTCTTATTCCATCACTGGGAGAATGTTTGAATAGCTACCTATTGGCTAATGGATGCTTCCTACAAGTTGCACCCCTGGTGGTGGTTTGGGGAACCAGCTGTTGGTGTTGGTGTTCCAGGCTATAATTGGGAGGGAGGCGTACTCTGGCTTGCCTTGAGGCATGTTCTTGGCGTGGAGATGGAGGAGGTTCCAGAAGGTCTGAACGGCGATGCTCTTTCCTTTGCTGACAATGGTATCTGTTTGGGGGACTGGGCCCTCTGTATGGTACTTCAATTTGTACATGTAGCGTCTGCCTCTGTCAATGGCATACACCGCGCTGACGCAGATGAAGAGCCATATGCTTTTTGGCACATGCTGAGGTGGTGTTCCTGTCCATACGAGGAACTGCACTTTTTCTGCATGGATGGACTCGCCCGACAGCTGGCCGTACACGGCCGCTGCCACAGGGCAGTGCTTGAAGTGGTGAAGGATGTCGGGTGTCTCGGACATGCCACATGCGCATGGCTTCGACCCTGACGAGCGGATGAAACCGCCCATGGACGCATGCCAGAACGGCTCCTTCCACGTATTGTCCATCGGGAGTTTCCAGAGGTGTTGGTGGATCAGGGGGCTGCCCGGAGCCTGTGTGGCTCCGCAGAGGGCATACAGCCATCTGTAATAGGCATCGGCCCTCTCTAACTGCCCCTCCATCGATAACAAGCGAGTGCCCAGTTTCACTGTATACTTCTTGATCGGGTGGGCTTTTTGGCCGAGGGTCCAGTGGTAGTCGTCCCTGTACCACGTCTGTTGCTCTGGCTGGGTCCTGTTTGCCTGATTTTGGTCACTACGGTACATCAGAGACCTCACTCTAGGGGGAGGTCATTTAAGACCCCGAGCTAAAACATCGGTCGCTTAACTTGCCCGACCGGCAAAATTCGGTCCAAAATCTAGATGTTCTCTAACCCCTTATCCCCTGCCCCCTACCCCACCCTACCCAATCCTCCGACCATTTGATGGGAAAGCCCTAAAATAAAATCAAGGGGTCTTCAATAAGGCCCTTCTGCATGGAGAGAGAGGTCCGACCATGGTGATAAATGATGAATGGTGCCCTGCTACTACTATTACTATTCAAACAAAAAAAAGAATACCCTTAATTTAAGAACACTAGCACAAGGTTACGCAATAAAAACCCGCCTTGAATCAATAAACACTCGGGTTCAACAAGCGTGAATTGAACAACCGCGAAAAAAAATGCGAAACGCAGACAGCGAACACAAAGTCTCTCCAGTTATAGGGTGCGTGTCAATTGTGACAAGGTCAAATGTCCTTGGAACTATGAATTGGTTGTTAAGTAAATTGGTTATTTAATTCTTTCTCTACTCTAACTCGGCTTTCTGAGAACAATCATTCCCCTTGTTGGAAGGTCTTATTTTGGACCCCAGCAGCTTTGCCTTACGCCGTAATTCGTTGACCGATAAACACGTGTTGAAAATCTAGAGTTTCTCGCCTTATATATACTCCAACACCTCTCCTACACACAATTGGGTGGGTTGCAACCCTATCCCGGTCCACAATTGAGGGATCAGCTGGTGATTTTCTGGGGGTCTAAAATAAGGCCTGTCCTCTGTATGGATTTTTTCAATCGGGCAGAGACCTGCCTGTACCTCCCCCTGTTACCACCGCAGCCGATATAGATGTGAATGAATATATTTGAATACGCAGGATTGACTTAGGCACGACCAATAGTTGTGTCGCAATCATGCGGAAAAATGGGATCCCAGAGGCTCTTGAGAATGCTGATGGCCAAAGAATCACACCATCATGTGTGCACTACTCACAGACAATCATGGTGGGTCAACAGGCGAAAAACAAGCTTAACAGCTCTAACACCGTTTTGTGTATAAAACGAGTGATAGGAAAAAAGTACGAAGATGTTCCAGCTGAAGTTAAGGAGTTTTTTGGGTCTAAGCTTGTTCCCAAGGAAGATGAGATGGCAACACTATCACTAAATGTAGATGGGAGAGACCAGTTTTATCGGCCAGAAGAAGTATCCGCTGTGATATTAAATCATATGAAGAATGTAGCTCAAAATAAGCTGCAGTTAAAAGTACAGAAGGCCGTGATCACTGTACCAGCATATTTCAATGATGCACAAAGGGATGCTACAATGGTGGCAGGAAAAATTGCTGGTCTTGATGTTGTTCGCGTAATAAATGAGCCTACTGCTGCTGCCATTGCTTTTGGACTTCAAAATCTTAAAGGAAATAATGCAGAGAAAATCATTCTGGTTTTTGACCTGGGAGGAGGGACTTTTGATGCTTCATTGCTGTCTATAAAGGGAGAGACAATTGAAGTGTTAGGAACCATTGGTGAACCATATCTGGGCGGGGAAGATTTTGATCACCGCATGGTTAAGCATTTCCAAAAGAAAATCGAGGATAAATACAACATCGTCATGAATGAAAAACAGTTCTTCAGATTGAAAAGCCATTGTGAGCAAGCAAAAAAATTGCTGTCTAATCATTATGAAGCTGAGATTGAGATAGAGAATATCTCCCCAGATGGCGATGATTTTATCGATAAAATAACTCGCAATAAATTTGAGCAATTAAATGAAGATCTTTTTCAGAAATGTTTGGACTTGGTCAAACAGCTCCTGACAAACCTGAACAGAAGAAAGGAATCTGTAGATGATGTGATTCTCGTTGGTGGATCCTCAAGGATTCCGAGGGTTAAAACTCTTCTCCAAGAGTATTTTAATCAAGAACATTTGAACACTAAATTGCACCCAGATGAAGCGGTGGCCCTTGGTGCAGCCATATATGCTGAGTCTCGTGCTCCTAATGCTTGCACAGATCTGCTACTACTTGATAGGACATCCTTGTCTATTGGAATTGAGACCCAGGGTGACAAATTTTCCAAAATAATTCCAAATAATACACTTATTCCAGTGGTAAAAGCAAGGGATGGTTTCCGGACTGTAGAGGATTACCAGGAAAGAGTGAGGGTGGTTGTCATAGAAGGGGAGAGTAAGCACGCATCTAGAAATCATAGACTTGGAGAATTCACTTGGAAGGTGAGACCTGCCCTTTGCCGTGAACAAAACTTTCAAATGAAGCTTCAAATCGATGAAAATGGCATGCTAACTGCGACTGCTAAGGATACTGTATCAGGTGATCAAAGAGCAATAACAATAAACTACTCTGAGGGGCGCCTGTCCCCACGCAGTATTGAATCAGCCAGGCGAAGAATGCAGAAGAAAGCAGAAAAGAGTCAATAGACTTTGAATAATTTGGGCATTACTTTTGCCCCCATGAATTACCGTCTTCACTAGTATTACTCGTTAAAAGACAGAGAATGCATTTATTTCCAGTCTTAGGGTGGATAAACTTGACCCTTGGACTCCTGTTACTGAATCTGGATATCCTGTGGGGGACTTGAATTAGAGTATATCTCGTTCTGTTATAACAGGACGGGATCTCTAGTGGCCGGCGAGGTCTCGTTCTGCTAGAGGTGTCGAGGCGTTTCACGCCTCAACACTACCTTTAAGACTGTGAACAGCGTATTGGGCATCAGACACCCTCTTTTCGATCCCTAAAAAGAGGAGTCATTGGGCGGATCGGTTATTTAAATTGCATTTCAAAGCCTTTTGTGTGCACACAATGGTCGTTTATTCTTCAGAGGTTGTAGCAGTACGAGGGTTGCTACTGTTGTGCCGCACCTGTGGAGGAGTGTAGCAGAGAGCTACGTCCTTAGAGGAGTGGATTTCTAGGATTTCTAGGAAAATTCTAGGATCAAGAGATTCTGGGAGAGATCTATCATCCTCGTCACAATCGCTGTCATTTCATATAATGAGGGTCATTATTACCTCTCATGTAACTTGTAATTCAAGAATTTTAGTGAATATGAGAGATACCCACTGTATGATTAATAGCTATGCAATCCACACTGTAGTCGAACCTCACTGCGTGTGAAGGTTGAACGCTCCCTATCGGCAACGGCTGGCGAGCGCATGTTGGCAGCATGCCGTGTCACTCTGGAAGGAAGTCCAGAACCACACTGGCGACATACTGTTACAGCGATGGTCTGCACCCTCAGTGTACCAATGGTGCCAAGATCCTACAACCAAAGTCACTCGTCAAGAGAGAATATGCTTCATGAACGAAAATACAGTACATATTGAGAGAAGCGTATCAATCACACGTCAAACAGAGGCTACGCATCTGTGATGTGAAAACCAAGTTGCTGGTATGCTTGCAGATGATCAAAGCTGGTCTTCTCAAGGCATGCTACCACCCTTGGGATTTCACACGATATCAGTGACAAAAACGGATCGTCTTCGTGATCCATGGTTCTCCATCCCAATGAACATCCTGAAACTTCCTGTGCTGTAGTCTCAACAGCCTCATATAAGGTTGATGATCCTTTGAGAGGCTGAGCATTTTTCTCCATCAACGAGACTTGCTCATCATCTGTGACCCCTTTAATATCAAGGATTGAATCTTGCGAATCTTGCGCCAATTCAACGCTAGATAGAGTCAAGAATGATGATGTTGGTGGCAATACCTTGTCTTCTCCAACTATTGGCACATCCAATTCAGCTGCATCAGATGCAAGGTGCTCCTCTACCTGTGTGCCATTTCCATCCGTAGCATCCTTGTCCGCAGGAACGTCATTCAACACATCACTAAGGTGTGCTTCAAAAGACTCCTTCAAACCTGGGGAGCCCACAATCTCCACAACCTCTGCAGCAAAGAAAACTCTTTCAGATGCATCCATGACAAGTATCACAATGCACCAAAAGGCACGCACCATGCACTTGACCGCTCCTGTTCTGTCTGAGAGCTTTGACCAACAGCACATACTGCCGACCTTCAAGTGTGGACATATTCCTTCCCAACGTGTGCTCAGCAGATTTGGCAACTCGTCTCAGGTGCTTCAAAGTCTTTGTGACAAGTTTCGGACGGTGGTAATCACGCTGGACAATCCTGTTCGTGTTTCCATCTTGATCGGGGTGGCTCACCATGCTTGAAGGGTCCACAGGTCTTGGTCTGCAGTGGAAGATCTTCTGTAGAAAATTTTCTGTAAGTGAGATCAACCCAGGTGTGAAGTCTACTACCGCCACACGTGCGCCAACACCAACGCGTGATCGTTAGCTCGTGAAAACGAGGTATGGAAGGGGCCTTAAATAAGACCAGAGGGAGACGGCGGACAAGAACTCACCTGCACGACTCTACAACATTCTAAAATAATCGGAATTATATATTTTTAATGATGCTTCCAAAGATATAAGATAATCTGCACGAAAACCTGCATTTGTCGGACTTTTCTAGGTTTGACCGTTTCTCCCGTTCATATCGCACCATCGTATTCAGCCTTTAAAGGCGAAATTTCGATGGGTGGCCACGGTCGAGGACATCCGGCCTGTGTCCAAAATAAGGCCTCGAGGAATCGGACGGCTTAATTAAATTTCATGACTTTTATTTGCTGTATCATTGCATAGAAATGATTTTTTGTGTCATCTTTCTACTTTTGCTCCTTGTTCCAAACAAAGGTGAAATTGCCATTGGAATCACAAATGTATCCGATCATGGAAATAACACTACGAACAGGGAGACTCGTGGGGGACCCACTATTGACAATTGCGGCTGTGGATTTTTCAAGCCATGGTGCTGCATTGATGATGTGCTCAGTGGAGTCGATAATGTTCTTGACTTTATTGTTGGTGGGAGCTGCAAGCAAGAGGGCTGCCCTGCAGGGTATGTATGCGAAGATCGATTTGGTGGTGGTCAAGATGAATGCGTCCCAGTAAAGCCACAGCCACAGCCACAGCCACAGCCACAGCCACAGCCACAGCCACAGCCACAGCCACAGCCACAGCCACAGCCACAGCCACAGCCACAGCCACAGCCACAGCCACAGCCACAGCCACAGCCACAGCCGCAGCCGCAGCCGCAGCCACCAAGAAAATGTGAATACAGATCACGAAAAAATTGGTCTATTATCTGGGCAGACAATACTCCTATAGGAAAAAAATATAAAAATGTGGAGTCCCTTAAATCTTGTGCTAAGCTCTGCTGCACTCGTGCCAAATGCAATACATTTGATTGGACTAAAAAGACTAAACGAAGCCAAAGTTACTGTTATTTATACACCGAGTCGAAAAATATAGCCAAGATTAAACGAAGACCAACTGATAAGTATGGGACCAGCTACTATGGATACCTTGTGTAAGTAGTGTGAAGCTGATGCACTTTGTCTATAAATTTGGGCAGGTTGCCATATATCTTAAAATTTATATATAAATTTTATCGAAAAAATGGCACGGAGGGCATTAGAGAGAGGCTTGGGAACAGGTCTATGGGGATTGAGTGCAAGCCACCATGTTTGACTTTTGGGGTGTCGACATGGTATCAGGGAGCCATCTCCAATGCATTCGTGTGCAATGTTATGTATAGGCGAAGCAAATTAAACGCCTTATTATCGCATCTTAGTCGGACTAGGTTCGACATTAAAGCATTTTGCTAGCCAAGACTTCTGTTAATGCCTTACTGTTGGGTATGAACAGCTTGGTTTTTTGGTATTGTTGACCAAATTCGGTCAGTAATATTTATGTGCATGCAATTCACGTAGCGTCTGATAATTAAAAAATGCTGTGATCTTTTAGAATCATTCATTGTGTAATATTCTATTCCAGCATTCCAGCATTCCAAATTGATTGACGCTTGATATGTAGATGGTCTTGCATGGCACTAGAACCATCAATCAATGAGTATATGAAGTATATAACCCTGAATGCTTGACTATGCAGTTCAAACGTGTGCAAAATGAATCACTCTTCCTGAATCTTTTGAATCTTGGCCAGGTTCTGCCGATAGAGAAAGTATCGAACATACTGGAGGAAATGATCTTGGTTCATGAACTTGGCCTGGGTGCTGATGACCTCCGGGGATGAATGCGCTTGTTCGCACACCTGCGTGTTCATAGCAGACAGATTCATTGATCCACCGAGCACTGAGCAGTTGTCCGGATATGAGGACAAATTGTAGCCCTCGTGGCACCCCACATGCCCTGGCTGATGGACCCTGTCAATTCTGAACTGAGTCTTGGCAAAGTGCCCCGGCTCTCGCTTCAGAGCATATCGACTCAGATTGCAGGCATTATCGTAAATGACCATTCCAGGGGCTTCAGGAAAGCGACGCACTAAAATATCAAAGGCTGTGCCAGGGCCTTCATACTGTTTCATAATGGAGAAACCCCAGCAGATGCCATGAGGACAGAAACACGAGAATACGCCCGGCGAAAACGTCCGATCCCTGCTTGTGAATTTGTTGCATGTACTATAGTTTTTACTTGAGATATCCCCTTTGTATTCATTTCTGCGGCGACAGACCGGGTGGTGAGGCATGAAGGTGTACTGCTCCTCGTTGGGAAGGTCATGACATGTCTGCTGCGCCGTGTCCTCATACGTTCCTGGGAGCCTGGCAAGATCCTGAAGCCTCTGCAATAGTGAATGAAACTTGGATGGTACAATGGACCAGCGGTTCTGACAAATGAGATCCGCACAAGCTGGCCAGGACTGGGCAAGTGAGGACAAGTCTGCCACTGTCACTTTCTGCCCAGGGGTGCACACTCTGTCAATCACTGATTGCGCGTGGCCACCCTGAGGAAACACAAGGCACGGAGGAATTAACGCTGGAATAGGATAACCGGTCGAAATACTCGCCAAGAAGCGACGATACGCGACAGGGCAAGGTCCATTTCCAGCTTCCTCCAGAACAACCTCCATGGCCTCTCCCAGTGGTGGGCACACTTTCCTCAAATCCCGCAGCAGGCTTCTTTTCTCGTCAGCATTAAATACAAAACCATCTGATACTTCTCTCATACGACGCCTGAGTCCCTTGGAAGACTGACCACATGGCAAAGCACATATTCAGTCGTCTTGATATCTTGCAACACTTCTTGTGATGCTGCTGGTTCGTTCTCTTCTTCGCGGAGCATGCGTTTGCGCATTATTCCCATAGTTTTTCCATCAAAGACGACTACCTGATCCTTTGCAGAGAGTTTGGAGCATACGGGGCACTGGAAACCAGCAGAGTAATCAATGTCTAACATACCTATGAAACTTTGCACTGCATCCCTGCATCAACAACAAAATAGGGTAACTTTATTCATAGAAAAGACTACGCAGTCCCAGTCGCAGCGGCGAATATAAAATGGCGCTATTTAATAAATTCAATATATCGAATAGAAAAAGTAGACCTACCCAAAGACACGCCTGGATCGAAGCAGCTCAGAACACCCAGACCTGGCATATTGGTCCAGCAGCATGGAGTAGAATCCTGTAAAGGTCGTCTTGGAGTGTGCCATCGAGTCCAAATACTGAAAAATGAGTTCATGCAACAATAGAGTGCTGTCGGAGAAATTGAATATGCCGACATCATGGCCGTCGAACGACTTTTGGGCATCACACCCCTGACATGGTCTGTAATATGTGGACACCTCCAGAGCTGCATGGCATCCTAACAGCAGTGCACGACGTTGTCTCAGCCATTCCATCTGTACAGGATCATCTTTGTTCCATTTAGACCCACATCGATCACATTGCCCGTCTGCATCGGGGACACAGTGAGTACATAAGTCTCCAGTTGTCTGACACTGGTCACATGCAGGAAGCCATGGAGAAGGAGCCAATGGGTTCTTTCTCTTCAGCTCCTGACAGGATGCCATGGTAGGATTGATGCGATGCTTTGAAATGGATACTATTTTTTGCGTCGCAGTAGATCGTTGTTGCTTTCGTTGATTGATCGGTGCATCCTCCCCATCCAGTACCAGCATCTTGTCAACCAGTATCACATTGGGCCCCAGCACTTGCCAAATCTTCTCTCCTTCATTTGGTTCATCAGATGATTCCAAAATCCTGTGAATCTGCTGTATGTGACCACAATGTCGGGCATATCGTTTGCATTTTGAATTCCTGCACACGAGATACTTGTGACAATCTATGGATACAGTCACCCTGCTGAACAGATCATGGCTTTGAGCAAAAGAATATATTGGAGGCCCTCCTTCTTTCCCATCTTCCAGCAACGAGATATCATATGTATTTTCTTGTATTTGAGTACCAGAAATCGAGAGAACTGCCGCAGAAGTTACCTTACTCAGCATATGGCAGAGGGTACGGACATGAATGCACCAATTGGAAGGGTGGAGAGGCTGGCCAGGTCCAAAGACATCTGCATTCACCTAGCGTCAGTGAGCAGTACTTAGGCACGGCTGAATTCACATGCGCATACCTTCAACAGTGTATTCTGAATGATTCATCGACTGCAACTGCTCTCCAATGGAGAGTCTCCATGGGGACGCATGTCAGCACAGTCACACAATGGGATCATCACCGGCACCTGGCCCACAGAGGCTCGAAACATGTGAATATGGCGATACACGTCCTGCACACTCATACAGTTGTTATGCTTTCTCTCGTGTTGAAATCTATTGTTTCAATACAATACACACCTTGGCTAGCGAGACGCCGTGCATTCCCACCTTGCCCAACACGCACTCTTTCACAGCGTAGCACGTATCGGACACTTGCTTCCAGTATGGCGTCTTTCCGCGTGCCAGCAGTCTTTCATATGTCAATAGCTCATTGGATAGATATACCACATCGCACAGATTGCACTGTTTCTGGTCTCCGAGGGCCCAGCCGCACCGAACACAACAAACGACCGAGTGGCGCGTGACCATCTCTCTCTTGTTCTTTCGTCTGAGTTGGGCCCGTGATTATCAATATGTATCAATACTTATGACGTATGAAGCAGCGCCTGTGGGTTCTTGTAGGGGTTTGCGGACGGAAGGCACCTACTGCACGTGAAAGCGCATCGAACTGCCAGAGCACAGCTTTTTGTTTTTTGCAAGTGGTGTTCTCGTGGACCATATAAATGTATAGTATCAATATATTTGAAATATGATTGTTACATTTGGCGTTGAGAGTGAAAACATATTCATAACAAGAGAACAGCCAATCCACGTTCGACACGCAACGACTTTTTGAAAACTTGAAGGAATCTCACGTCAGTAGAATGAGCAACAAGTATCCATGTCGCGGCGATGTCACTGACTGACTCCTTCTTCCAATATATTCATGTATTCTTGTTGGATCTGGGAAAGATATGGCCGGACAGCCCGTTGCAAGGCTTCAGAACCATGCACTACCCATTCTTCTGATTCCTGTCCTTTGCGGTCTTTCTTGGTACACGTGACGAGAACGAGGACCTCACCGCGAGGAAGCCGTGATATCTTTCGTTGAAGCGACTGGATTGAAGACATGAGACGTCCCAGCGCTTTTCCAACGCGAGTGAGGGGCACTGGTCTGTTATGATCTCGTCTGTGGGCCATGGGTTCTACGGTGGTACTGCGACGTGGATGACACACCCTTAAATGAACGAGACCCATCAATCGATCGGATGAGTGGGAACTGGCGAGAGATCCAGTGCCCTGTTCTTTGGGACCTCTTGTAAAGTGGACGAAGCATCATCTGTACCAGGGTTCGTTGGCATTTATTAAATACAATAACATAAAATATATGATGGAAGGGGTATAGGGTACGATATTGCACGGGAAAAAAACTAGCGCTGTCGGTGTGTTCATTTCTAGCTCCTTTCCTTGGGTGGAATTATGTGAATCATACTCAACATACAGTTATGACCTCGGCCATGGTTGCTACTGTATGGATCTTAACTGTTTTGTTTTATCCTGTGGAGCTACTGATGCTGTTTGTGTCCTCGTGCAGAGTACGAGAGGCAGAGGCTGGTACCACCCTATAGTGGACCAACATGGTCTGCACCGAGTGCCGTTGTGCGGCGGCCACAGTCTTCATGGTATGGTACGATACTGGTACTGACATAATGTAGGTGGAGTATGCTGCACGCAAACGTTGGATTGGGCGTGACCACGGTGTTTTGGTGTCTGGAGAAGCCATAGCATGACCAAGTAAGTGGGACAAGTTGATCTTGGTGATGGGTTTGTCTGGACAATACGATAGATACAGTGCATTTCTTGATGTCTTGTATGTACGTGGAACGACCACAGATCGCGGGAATTTGTGAATGGATTCCAACAATACAGTGTGGAGCTCGGCCTTGACGGGAATCTGTGCTCCGCCCTTCCTGTGTGAGACCTTGTCACACTGGATCAGAATGATTGCGTTACTTGGGGTGAGGACAAGATGGTTCTTACCGGGCAACGCTTTTTTAACGTCATCAATGATGGACAACGTTGCCCAGTCAGCTCGGAGTGGTGGTTGCATGGTGTACAAGCACAGGGCAAACCACTGCCAGTACTGGATGGTATGTGATGGTCCCTTGTCCAGCTGCTCCCTGATCGAGTCTCGGCGATTGCATATCTCTTGATACGTTTTAAAGTCTTCATCTTGGACGTTATGGGAGGCCTCCTCGTCAGCACGGTATCGCAGCTCCGTGGCCTCATTTCTCCATTTGGTAGTAATGGCATGATCCTCCCCGAGCTCCTGCCTGAGTGCTGATGCTACCGGGAGCATCATGGACGACAGCACAGACAAGTTCCTGTACTTTTCTCTCAGATACGAATATAGTTCATCGACCTTGGGGACCAACCATTCCGAATATTGTCGTACCTTGGCATTGTCCACAGGGGAGGTCCTCTTGAGGCCATGCATGGCTCTGTAGAGTGTCTTGAGCTTGGTAGCATAGGAGTCGACATCCCATGGATCTTCTACGTATACTTGTGTTTTTCTCATACATGGAGGCAGAGAAAAAAATTTTGGAAATTTTACGCACCATTTTTGCGCATCGCCAAAAGCGACGTTATATTGCAGGTCAATGACTGGTACCGGTACTTGCTCCTGCAACGACAGTCATGTTTTCGCATCTTTAAAGTTGTAGACTTTGTTCTTCCGGAACTCCTGAGAAAAAGTTCCGCAAGGTTTACTGTCGAATGCTGTTTACAAGTCTTGGAGTGACCTAGAGGTCTCAGGTTCGAATCCTGAAAGATGCGTTCGAGTACGTTCAAATCCCAAGAAAAATATCATGGCCCCATACTAGCATGCTTGGACCGGTAGATCCCCTCTAGCAGCCGGGCAGCTGTACGGTCACCCTCGAGTTCGCCGGTCGAGGACAAGTGGTTCAAGAGTGCCGTCACAGCTGTCAGGTATGATTTAATAGTATTTGTCGAGAAATTTTCCCGGTGCAAAATCTTCATCACGTGGTCCGGATCTGCCAGCCACCATGGGGACAGGATATCATGGCCCGAGCATGGAATATCCGCCATCCCAAGTCGGTTGGCCAAAGTCTCTAAGCGACTCGCATAGACCCTGATCGTGGTGGGACGATGACCTTGGAAGGCTTGCTTCAGCAAGTCCAATCGTGGTTTGTTCCGAGAATGGTTCATATCTCAAGGAAAGATTTTAATTTTGAGGGTGGAACGCACGAGACGAATATCACGACCGGTGCGTTTAAATATCAAAATTAAAATCTTGTGTTGACTGTATGATGAACAAAAATAGTGGACATCATTCTGCCCCCAAGGGCATCTCGCGTCTTGCGGACTTCCTCAAGTCAAAGTATCCTGACAACATTTTGATCCCGCTGCAATCGGAAAAAAAGTGTCCGGCCATGAGTCACAAAGGCGGTCAATACACATGGGAAGATTGGGATACGTGTATGAAGAAGAACGGACACAAGTACACCGACTTCGGACTACTGGTGCGAACCATGGTTGTGGTGGATGCCGACAGTTCAGAAGCTGTGGCGCTGCTTGAATCCAAATACCCAGCGTTGCTCGAGTGTCCTTGTGTTCAGACGAGAAAAGGGAAGCACTACTACTTCCTCAGATCTAAACTATGCGAAGAAAAAAATGTGACAGACTCGACGGGCGTCTGGGAGCAAGTTGATCTGAAAACAGTGACCAACAGCTACTATGATCATGTGTCCGGGGATGACAGCAAGATAGCTACGGCTGGAGTCGTGGTCGTGCCCCCCAGCACAAACAAGTCTTGGTTGAGATCCATTTTTGACACGCCGCTAACAGCGATCCCCGACGAGATCATCCAACACATGCTGGACTCGAGGGAGAACAACAAGAAAAAAAGCACTCGTATGACACAGGGAGGGGTCAAGTGCCATGGAAAATCTACCAAGGGTGCACAACATCCTGTGGTTGACCAGGTAAAGGATCTTTTAGTAAAGGTATGCAAAGATTCTACCAGTGTGTTTGATAAGATGGACATGATTGACGAGAACGTACTATCCCTGTATTTTCGAACTGGTCCAGGTGGAAGACAGTGTCCAGGACGGCATGATCATGTCAGCAACAACTTTTATGTCCACTGTTACGAGGATGGCGCCTGTTTTTACTACTGCATGAGTTCTGAATGTCGTAGGAGGTTTCTGTTGGGGACATTGGAAAATTATGAACCAATTGTTGCACCAGCAGAGACATTCCCTTCACTACCCAGCATGGAGCAAACTCTCGATCTTTTGCGTGACTCCCTGGGACCACATCGATTTGGGAATCTCCAGAGCCTTGCAGGAGCGGTAAAATCATGTTTTGGGAAGAATTCGTTTCATATATATGAGAAGCTGCTGCACGGGACTGAATTCTGTCCACCTGCTGGGCAACTGGAGAACATATTCTTTCCCAGCAGAGTGGACGATAATGCTGACAGCTTGAAGCGGTGGGCACGGGAGGACTCCCCTAAAAATTGGAATATTCTTTGCGGTATATACCTGGGACCTCCATCGATGGAAGACAAGGCTGCGGCACAGGCATTGCTAGCATATGTGAGACAGCACCATGGTTATGAATTCTTGTACTGTTCTTCAAAGGTGCAGTATTTTTGGAATGGAGAAAGATTCCAGGACAATACGGATGACGCGCACACATGTAAAATGTGCTTGGATCATGGCGACGAGATTTCCAGAATCTATAACGTGTCTTCGAAAATGTTTTCTGGGCACAGGAAGATCAAGAACATATGTGGCGTCCTCAGAGGTCTCACCATTGATAGAGATGCCTGTAGGAAGATGAATCAGAACACCAAGCTTTTAGGTTTCGATGACGGCGTTCTCGAACTTGACACTGGGACATTCAGGCCCCAAAAGTACAGTGATTATATCTCCATGAGCGTGGGATACAACTACCCCACAACCAGAGACCCTGCAGCCGAAGCCAAAGTGATGGAATTCTTCAGACAAGTGCATCCAGATGCCACCGTACGCAAGTTCGTTTTATACCGATTGGCGTCATGCTTGGAGGGTTTTAACACGGAGGAAAAGGGGCCAATGTGGACGGGTCCTTCAGGGGCCAATGGGAAGAGCAAGTTGGCAGAACTGATGTTGTCAGTGATGGGAGATTACGGAGGAACCTTGGAAAGCTCGCAGTTGACCACCGCCAGATCATCAGGTGCAGCCAACAGTCAATTAGCGTCGGTGATGTTTTGTAGGTTCCTTGTGGTGGAGGAGCCAGATACCATGTGTAAAGCATGGAACTGGGAAAAGTTCAAGGAGATTACTGGTCGAGCTGAGGTGCAAGTGAGAGAATTGTACGAGCGATCCATTAGTATGAGGCCACACTTCACCCCCATCTTAATCTTCAATTCTGTGCCAGATACGTGTAAAAAAGTTGACCAAGCCGTTGAGAGACGTTTGGAGGTGATCAGCTTTGAAAGTGAGTTTGTCAATGAGCCCAAGTTGCCACATCAGTTTCCAATTGACATGCATCTCTCTGATGCGTTTGCCTGTTGGAAAGTACACTTGTTCAATATCCTGTACCATGACTTCTATAAGAAACATGTACTCACAAATCGTCCCATCCAGCTACCAGCTCGGTGCAAAGAGGCAGCGGACTCAATCTTGGACAATGGGCAGGTGGTACGCAAATGGTTTGAAGAAAGACTTGTCCAGGACCCAGGAGGGTTTTTCACACTGAATGACGCTAAACACGACTTTTATGGTTGGATAGATGCTAGTGGGTATCGCTGCGATGGTATCCCTCTCAAGGATCTGAAGAAGCAATTGTGTGGACTGATGAACAGGGATGAGATTAAGCAAATGTGCAACTCATTGACCAACAACGTCAAGTTATCCAACGTATGGAAAGGATATAGGCTTAAGCATTCGTGATGGTTGACCTGATTTTGCCTTACGATATATAATAGTTCATGTTAAAGGAACACCGCCCCAGAAATTTATGGTAGTAATTTTGTGGGAATGAGTAAAAGTAGTAGGAGAGTTGGTGTGATAGCCAGGCATTTCTACCTTTTTTACCAATTCTACCACTTTTTTTCAAGAAAGTTTTTTGTAAACAATATAGACGAAATAGAAATGTAGGGACTTTTCTCCAAAAAAGTGGTAGAATTGGTAGGACTGAGGCTAACAGGTCACAACTGGAATAGCCTACGTTACACATGTATGTTGATGGAGTGTTAGTTCGGAGATCCATTTTAAAATATGGTAGCACTCTCAAAAGAAAATCCTGAAAATTTTGATAGAATGCATTGGGTGGTACTCAACTCGAACACCACATAACAACAACCATCCAGACCAACAAAATGGTAGACAAAAGTGGTAGTCAAATTTGAGGATGCATGATACACAATTGCCTATGTATTCTAGGTGGTGAATGCCCCTTCTCATTCCCGCACATGACAGTGTACATTTTGCAAACTTTGGCTATTTTACACATACCACATAGAATCTTTCGTAGCTTTCGTCTGGGCTGCTTGGCGTTGTCTGGCCTTGGATGCTTTGATTTGGCTGTGACTACCTTTGGTCCAGATTGGCTTGGCGGGGCCTGTAGATCGAGCACGCTTTCTCTTAGTAGCGTTAGATGCATTATCTCGTCTTCGTGGGGTTAGCGTTGGTTGAAGCACGTGTGCATGCTCAGAGTGTACTGTCCTCCACACCTGATGGCCATCCCCACTCTCAAACCATACAGCCAAGGCATCTGCATGATACATTCAATTGTACCGTGATTGGCGTATTCATGTGATTTATTCAATGTCATACTACGAACCAGATACATAGAACCCCAGATGTCTGTACGTTTCCAAGTGATTGTACTGATGTTCCTGCAATGCTGCCGCTACATGTGCAATCTCACACGGAACCAAACGGAGGAAAGGGTCATCGCGATGCACCAACGACCTCCACGATCCTCCACAATCCTGTTGCTTCATCAAATTATTGATGCTATTGTTATGTTTGGGACTCACAGCAGTAATGAAAATCTTAGCTGCTGAATTCCCATTCTTAGCTCCTCCACCTGCATTATCTGCATTCCACCCCATCAACGAGACTTCCTCATCATCTGTGGCCCCTTCAATATCAAGGATTGAATCTTGGGAATCTTGTACCGCCAGTGTAACGCTAGATGGAGGTGATGATGGTGGCACATCCAATTCAGCTGTATCAGATGCAACGTGCTTCTCTACCGCTGTGCCGTTTGCGCCCCTAGCATCTTTGTCGGCTGGATCATAAACCTCAGCAGTTGGTGCAATGGAATCGCCCTTGTCTGCAGGAATGTCATTCAACACATCACTGAGGTGTGTTTCAAAAGACTCCTTCAAGCCTGGGGACCCCACAATCTCCACAACCTCTGCAGCAAAGAAAGGGACGGGCAATCACTCAGATGAACGAATAGGCATCCATGACAATGCACAAAAAATATGCACGCACCATGCACATGACCGCTCCTGTTCTGCCTGAGAGCTTTGACCAACAGCACATACTGCCCACCTTCAAACGTGGACATCTTCCTCTGCAGTGTGCTTTCTGCTGATTTGACCATCCTTCTCAATTGTCGTAACGTCTTCGTTATTGGTATAGGGCGGTGGTGATCGCGCAGAACCACCCTCTTCTCCACACCGGTGCCAGTCCCCATGTCTTGTTGTCAGACCTCCCTGTACAAGACCACATTCAACCACACCGTCAGCCCTAGGACCCCAGTGACTCGTGCACCAACACCCTTTGTCGCAGTGGTGATAGCAAATCATGTTTAGGCAATTTATATCGCTGAATAATAATTAAATAAACACTTTTCCGCTCCTGGTCTTAATTAAGCACCCCACGAGCTAAGGGCCTTAAATAAGGCCACTTCTCTGTATGGTGAAAACACGTCATTTCAGGTTTCTATGCAACTATGATTGTGGCAAATAAATTAAATAACAAGTGTTTCTCTTCCGGGTCTTGTTTTGGCCCCCCACGAGCTGACGGCCTAAAACAAGGCCTCTTCTCTGTGTGTACATATACTTTTCGGTTCATGCTGGGGTGGTGTTCCTGTGCATACGAGGAACAGCACTTTTTCTGCATGGATGGACTCGCCCGACAGCTGGCCGTACACGGCTGCTGCCACAGAGCAGTGCTTGAAGTGGTGAAGGATGGGTGTCTCGCACATGCCACATGCGCATGGCTTCGACCCTGACGAGCGGATGAAACCGCCCATGGACGCATGCCAGAACGGCTCCTTCCACGTATTGTCCATCGGGAGCTTCCAGAGGTGTCGGTGGATCAGGGGGCTGTCCGGCGCCTGTGTGGCTCCGCAGAGGGCATACAGCCATCTGTAATAGGCATCGGCCCTCTCCAACTGCCCCTCCATCGATAACAAGCGAGTGCCCAGTTTCACTGTATACTTCTTGATCGGGTGGGCTTTTTGGCCGAGGGTCCAATGGTAGTCGTCCCTGTACCAAGTCTGTTGCTCTGGCTGGGTCCTGTTTGCCTGGATGGTCTTGATGCACGCTGAGATCGAGACCAGATATGCTTGTCCCTGGACGATGGTCGTCATTGGTGGCAATGCGCACTCGCGCAAGCACTGGGTGGAGGTAATATGAGCATCATGTGGGTGTAGAAGGAAGGCATTCCACACCAGCTGCGACCACAGTTGCGATGTGCCCATGTGTAGCAGCCGCAAGCACCATTTTGCTTGTCTTGCTTGGGTATGCGCTGCAAAGTTGAGGCAGCCTAAACCTCCTTCTTGTGGGGGGGCCGACATTCGTGTCGTACTCCAGCAGCGAGCATTATCAGGCAGCAGTTCTCGTGTGAGCTTGGTGATCTCTCTCAGGATCTCTTGTGGCACTCTTGGAATTCTGCAGCATACAGGATTCTCGAAATGACAAAGGTGTTCCACGATCAGAACTTTCCAAAACAGGAGATCCTGTTAGCTTTGATGACCTTGGCTGTTGTTGCTATGCTGTTCAGTTTGCTTTCCCAGTCGACCGTCTGTGGTGCGGTCCCATGGCGCACGGTGATACCCAGCACCTTGGCCTCTGTCACCAATTGGAATCCCTCCAGTGCACGAGGCAGTGTGGAGGGTATCCTGCCGATGGCCAACAGGTGTGTCTTATCTCGATTCAATCGTTGTCCAGTAGCCTGATGAAATATGTCCATGCAGGCTCTGAACGCTGTGACCTGCTCTTGGCTGCCGAGAAACAATTTGCTATCATCTGCATATTGGCTCAACTTTAGAGTCACGGTGGTGGGCTTGCATGCATCGAATGCTCGTCCCCCATTGTGGCATTTGGCCACTCTACACGGGCACTGGAGTGTGATGCCGATGTCCGTGGCATCAATGAGGAGGTGGAGCATGTACCCAATGAGGAGGTAGAGGATGGGCGAGGCCGGACAGCCCTGTCGGATCCCCGCGTGGAACTGCTTGTATGACGATATGTGGTTGTCGGCATACACACGGTTCCTAGTATGCTTCATGATACCTTGTATCCAGGCCATAAGGAAGCCTGGCATTCGGAGTTCTCTGCAAATCTGTAACAGAAAACCCCGGTCAATGGTATCATATGCTTTTTGGAAGTCACACAGACCCACCAATGCCGATTTCTTTTCGTGTGCCAAGAGGTGTGGCACCGCATCTTGAATCCATATATTCTACGCTGAATGTCGTCCAGGGAGAAAGGCCGTTTGTGTCTCAGGGATGAGCTTACTCATGGGCAGAGTCAGCCGATTCTTGAGCACGAAGAGGAAGATTCTGTAGTCCACATTCAGCAGCGTGATTGGTCTATATTTTTTGGGATCCGGGCACACCTCACCTTTTGGTATGGGTCTGATGATGCCATCGGAGAAGTTTGCTGGTGCTTTCCCTGTTTGGATCATCTCGGTGTACAGCTTGGCCAAGAATGGGGCAAGCACCCCTTTCAAGGCAGCGTACACCGACAGTCGAATACCATCTTCTCCTGGGGCTGTTGTGCTGTTCATCTGCTTCATCGCTCTCAAAACCTCGGATGGATGAATTTCATCCGTGGTGTGGAATTCCTCGAAGATCCCTTTGGCTTCCTCTGGAATGAGGTCCAGGCAGGGCTTTTGATAGTGGCATATTTCCAGCATATTGGCCGGCATATTTTGCCCTTTGACCGAGACGTTTCGGCATATTTGCTGGCATATTTCTGGCATATTTTTGAATCCGATCCAAGAGTCGTTTTGATGGGACAAATGCTGAAGTTCTTTATGGTCGTTTTCCCTGCCTTGTGAGACAGGGCTTCGAAGGGTCATCTACCATCAATGTCAAATTGTTGGTGAAAGAGAGGCCCAGGCAAGATGGAGCACTCCAGCGTCATATAGTATCACTATCATTCTTGTCCGAGAAAGATGAATATCTCTCTCAGTGAGTGGGTCCACTGCTGATAAGCAGGGATGCCAAGATCGATGCCTTTGCAGTCTCATTTCTCTCAAAGTTTGACTGCTGTAGTACCATCTAAAGCCAGCATATAAATGGCCAAACTTGGCATATTTCATCAGGATATGGCATATTTTGATGGCATATTTAGTATGAAATGGCATATTACACGGCATATTTGACGAGCGAAATATGGCAAGACTCTGAATTTGGCATAAAAATCCGGAAATATGCCACTATCAAAAGCCCTGGGTCCAGGAGCTGTCTTTGGGCAGCCCTGCACGTATGTGGCTGTGAGGAGATTTTAGAATACTTCGTCACAAAGGCTTCGAGGTTCCCTTGTATGGATCGCGAGCTTTTTCCCTGGTCTTGCATCAGAGGCGGGGTGGGCACCTTTTTTTTTTGCGCGTTGGAGAGGTACACATGTAGAGACTTGTCAAGATGGTTATTTTTCAGCTGCACCTTGGGTCCTGTCGAATTCATACATGCCAGCTGCGATGCCAGCCTGTCTCTCTCATATTCGCTGAGTTCATCGCGGTTTGCTTCCAGTCGCTTGAGCTTTTCTTGATGTCGATTTCGTACTTGGTCGAGTACCAATTGGCCACGACCATTATTTTCCTTTTGATTACAGGCCAATACCTTATGGGGCCACCTTTTTGTATATTTGGGTCCAGTGTGTCAAAAAACTCTTGGAGTTCTTTGATCGCTTCTGACAGATGCTGAGTGCTCAGCCTAAATGAACATTTGACTCTGGGGAGTTTGACCTTTGGCCTTTCCAGCGTGACAGCGGGGCTGATATTCCTTCCTTGCAGGTCCAGTATGATGGGGCGATGGTCAGATTTGAGTCCAGAACTGCTCGTCTGCAAAACACACGCTGTACGAATATATGGAGACAGGTCATGCGAGGAGTAGAATCGATCGAGTCGGGTGCCTACTCTCCCGTATTGGATATTTTTGAACGCTGTAAAACCCCGAGACCTTTGCAGTTCTGGGCCTTTACATTCTGCGAGCATCTGCATCCTGTCTTGCCATCGTGTCGCCACCCATTGCTCTGTTCGGTTGTGTTGCCTACGAGTGGAAGAGGTATCTGCCATCAGATCTTCCACAAAATTCCAGTCTCCCGCCCATAAGATGCTCCGGTGCTCTTCCAAAGATGTTGTTGCCAGACCGTGGAGGTGCTGCTCAATAAGGTCGTAGGTGTGCATGTGGTTGTTGGGCATGTACGCGCATCCGAGTTGGATGTGGTGCCCCGCCCACTTCATATGCACTCCTAGGAATCGACCTTCTGCTGTCTTATGGACTTGCTGTTGGATATGGATCCTGCCACGTTTGGGCCCTTGGGATTTGACCCAGATTGCCACTCCTCCAGATTTGCATTTCACTCTTGCTTTGTTATGCCAGTAGCATTCCCATCCTATATTGTTTAGCCTGTATTGATATCCTGATTCCCCGTGGGTTCTGAGGTGAGTTTCTTGTAAAAGGACAGCATCAATGCTGTGTGATGTTATTAGTGTTAGAAGGCTGTTGAACTTCACTTCAGACAGCCCATCCATGTTCATTGAGAGGACCCTAATAAACATGTGATTAATTTTGTTTGGGTGTGCGGGATCTCCGGGCCCTCAGCTTTTTGGTCGGAGATGCCTGTGTCCCTATGGTGAAGGTACCTGGTGACCTATTTCGTCCTCTCGCCAGCTTGGTCCTGGTGTCATGACCGATGTCAATCTGCTCCTCTTCTCCATGTTGCTCCTCCTGTCCAAGCTGCTGCTCCTCTCCAGATTGTTGTTCCTCCTGTCCAAGCTGCTGCTCTGCTCCCGACTGTTGCTCCTGCTCTCCACGCTGCTGCTCTGCTCCCGGCTGTTGCTGCTGCTCCGCTAGCTGATCCTCCTGGCCAGGCTGTGGTTTCTCTCCATGTTGTTGCTCTGCTTCCGTATGCTCCTCCTCCTCCAGCTGTTCCTCCTGTCCAGACTGTTGCTCCTCTCCAGGTTGTTGCTCTCCTTCTGACTGCTGCTCCTCTCCCGACAGCTGTTCCTCCTGGCCAGGTTGCTGTTCTTCTCCTGCCTGGGTCTCCGAAGTTGGCTCAGTAGCACCGAGAGGGTGCACCTTGTTGGGCACTTCCCCCTCATTGGCTGGGGCTACGTTTTCCTTAGCTGCCACCCCTTTGTGGGGCGATCTGCCTGTCGTAAGCACTGTTTGGTAGGATGGTGGTTTAAAGATGTACTGCATCTGTACTGGCTCGCTGCGCATCATGGTTTCTTCTGGGCTATATGGGAAGAGAGTTAGGTCCCTTATGCCCGTCTGTTCTCTCTTTGCAAGGATTTGTTTCGCCATAGGTTTTGGCGTCTCCACTTCAATGATCCATTCGTCGAATTGGGACAAGGCTGTGTTCCGATTCACATATGAGGATCCCTCCAGAGTCCGCCCTTTGGGGACTGCAGAGTGCACATTCAACTTGAAATGCTCTCGAAGCATTTGGATGAGCTGGCTGGGGTTGGCATGTACCGGCACACCTTGGAGGACGAAACTTCGCACGATAGGTGTTCGTGGGAAGATGATATCCACAGGGTGCGTGATGGTATCCTCACCTGTGCCAGATGGCGACCAGGTGATGGAGAGCTTGTTGTCTGGCAAGGTCGCCAGGTACGCCTCAAGCTCTTGCAGAAACGCGGTATCTGCATGAATTTTGTGAGTGAAGGTTAGAATATTTGATTTTCTGTATGGAATAAAGTAGAACGTCCCATTCACAAGATACGGGGACTTCGGTTGGTCGTCATTTCAAAAAACCATCGCGTCGTAAAGGGCGGCGTACACCGCTCTCTCGTAGTTCATAGCTGCCTGTTTAACCCAGGCAGTATCTGGTTCACCTGAATGGAGTTGCATACTGAAACGGATCTCGGTATGAACGTATTTCTTCCCTGTCTCAGCCCAAGATTGCTGAAAGAGCTTCCAGTCCAGGCTTCGAGGCCTGCGGAGTCTAGGCGCATTTGATGTTGTTATGATGTTAAACAATACCGTAGTATCACTAAGTTTTCGAATTTTTTGAGTAATTAAATTAAAATACCCGACAGGCCAAACAAGGTCCAAAATCTTAGATTTTAAATGTAGATTTTAAATCTACATCTAACCCTAATACCCTAATACCCCTTGCCCCTATAGGGGTAGCTATATAGCTATATATATAGGGATATATCCCACCCTATATAGCTATATATAGCCCTATATATATATAGCTATAGCCCTATATAGGGTATACCCTAGCTACGTAGCTACCCGGTCCCCCGACCATTTGATATATTCACACAGATATTCACACACACAGATAGCGAACGCTGGAAAAAACTACGTTGTCGAACCACAAACTAGATAATTTGTACAAACTACCAACCAACCAAGTATGCCCAAACCGGTTAAAGCTCTCTGCATTCGACAAAACGGGTCCGTGTTGCTCGCGAAATTTGACCAAAATCGACGCCCAGGTCCCAGCCAGAGGGCATCGTGACCGGACACGCACGTCCATTTCGACACGCTCCGAAATCGACTCTCGCAGCCCATCCAAGGCGCCTGATGAACGGATCTTTCGACGAGAGACGACCACGCCCCAAATGGGCCTGGAAAATCAGCTTCTTCAATACGGCACAAAAGGCTCCGAAACACGCATTTTGTAAAATATTGTCCAGTACTGATGCTAATATCGGCGACTAGATGCTGACCAGACACGCATACACAGAGGTGGGTCTCAACTGCCACTGTCGCATTGCGCAACGAACGACCTTGGCAGTTTCACTGTTTCAGAGGGCGACCTATCATATGTAGTGTCTCTAATTTACGATGACTCGAGGAAGAAGAGATCGAAAGCCGAACCTGCGGCTCCTTGGTGACGACTGGGACAACGACGAAGACGGTGGTGAACATGTGCCACCAGTCGACCTGGATGACAGGGACGTGTGCGCGGCTTGGTGGCCTGCGAGGCGTTCAGTCCTTCACCAAGTTGGCAGATGTGCATCAACCGGGAGAAAGCAGACAAAAAAGCCACTGACGTGCGTCGGAGAGATCGAGAAGCACTTGGACGAGAATGCAGATCCAAACAAGCAAGGTCCCTCGGCCAGGCGAAGGGTCAAACGGAAACAAGTGGTGTCGAGTTCTGAGGACGAATGGTTGCCACAGGATGAAAGTCAGGAGACAATATTTGATGCAGAGGATGACAACATTCTGTTGCTGCCCGAAGAATGGACGAATGAAAACCACGCTGGGGGGATTGCTCTGTGTGACGCACTTGAGGTGGAATATCTGGATCACGGCAGGCGGTCACAACGCTGCCAATTGTGCGATGCCCCGCTATTTGAGTGGGAAGTGAAAAAGAAAAACGGGATGATCACAGGTGGACCCCTGTGCTGCCACGATGGGAAAGCCGCTTTCCTGTCTGATCATTTCGACAGGCCAGCTCCGCAGCCACTGAGGTCTCTGTGGGACGATCGCACGTCCCAAGAAGGCACGTGCTTCCACAAGAAAATTAGGTACATCAATGCGGCGCTGCAGATGGCATCGAGCACGTCCAACGTGGTGCACACGCCGGGTGTGAGCATGATGGTGGCGCAAGGCAGCATTTATCACCTGCTCAACACCATTGAGAGCTCCCAGGATCCTCAGTACGTTTAGATATACATGATGGACGACCAGGAAGAGGAACTGGCGTGCCGAATTCGAAAGATGAACGAGAGCAGTGATCCAGAGAGGCAGCACCCGGAAAGGAGGGAGGAGAAGGGAGCAGTGCGCCGCATCGTGGGGGAGCTGCAGAGCATGCTGCATACGTGCAATCCGTACGTGGAGCAATTCAAGTTGGTGGAGGAGCAGCTGCAAGAGCAACCCAAAGATGACGTGATGGAGTTCGAGGTGGACTTCATAGAGGCTGCCTCCAACGACCCTCACGTGTACAACAAGCCCCATGCGTCCGAGGTGATGGCGGTGGTGGATGACAGGGAGGACCCCAAGGAGAAGCGCGGGCTGAGGCTGTTGGCGCGCAATCGCGTGGACTGCAGGAAGCCGGTGATCATCTGGGATAATAGCCCGATGTACGAGCCCTTGCACTTTGTGCTGCTGTATCCCTGGGGCACGCCAGGGTGGCACACCGGCATGGGGCTGACCCCACTGCAGTACGGGGCCTACTGGCTCCACGACAGGGCTGGCGCTGCTGCAGACTTCACCAAAGGCGGTCGACTGTTCCAGGAATGGGTGCTGGACACGTACGTCAAGGTGGAGAGGCAGAGACTGAACTACCTGAAGACGGACGAGTTTCGCCGAAAGATGCGCAGGAGCGCGCTGGGGCCGCTCCGGCAGGCGGTGGCGCATGGCAGGCGCAAGGGCTCGGAGGCGGGGACCGAAGCTGCCGAGGTGCCGGCCTCCCACATCGGATCGCGAGCGTACTTTCGAAAGAAGAGGTACGACGCGTACGCGCTGGCCCGCGCCTTCGGGAACCCCTCGCTGTTCATCACCATGACGTGCAACCCCAACTGGCCAGAGATTCAAAGGGAGATCAGGCATGGCCAGGCCGCCCAGGACAGGCCAGACATCGTGTCTCGCGTCTTTCACGCCAAGCTGCGGCAGCTCAAGGATGACCTCATCAAGGGCAAGGTGTTCGGGGAGGCCAAGGCCCTGACATATCGAGTGGAGTACCAGAAGAGGGGCCTTCCGCACGTCCACATGCTGTTGTGGCTGGAGGACCAGGCCATCACGACCACAGGGGAAGGGATCGAGAAGGTGTCTCGGGCATGGATCCCAGATGAGAAGGTAGATCCACACGGGTATAATATGGTGGCCAGCCACATGATGCACGGCCCGTGCGACGACAGGTGCTTGAGGGATGGCAGGTGCTGCAGAGACTTCCCAATCGAGTTCACGGACGAGATGACGGTTTCGAACGGCAGCGCCCGTGGGGGGTACCCCATCTACCGCAGGCTAAACAATACAAGAGTGGTGGAGAAGAAAGTCGAGAACGGGGATACCGTGGAGCTCGACAACAGATATGTGGTTCCTTACAACATGTACCTGCTCAAGCGCTACAACTGCCACCTGAACGTGATGGTGTGCTCTGGCATCGAGGGCATCAAGTACATGTTCAAGTACGTGTACAAGGAGGCATCTCGATCCAATGTATCTCTTTCGGAGAGGAGGGAAGCGACGGTGGAGACGGTGGACAATTTCTTTGACGGCCTGTGCATTGGGTCTGCAGAGGCCTGCTGGAGGCTGTTTGGGTTGGAGCTGGCAGGGAACTACCCCAGCGTGCAGCAGCTCCATCTCCACACCCCCAACGACCAGAGCGTGCTTTTCGAAGAAGAGGGCAACTTGGTGGACGTTGTTCAGGAGGCGGGCTCGGCTGACACGATGCTGACGGCGTGGTTCAAGTTCAACTTGGAGGAGAAGCGCAAGTACCAGGCGAGGCTGGCAGGGGCGGGCGAGGGGGCCACCGTTCGCAAGCCTGCCGCGTTGTTCACGTGCTATGCCGACATCGGCGCCATCGCTTCGTGGGGCAGGAAGCTGAAGCGGTGGGCGCGCCGCAAGCGGAACACTCGATGTGTTGGTCGACTGCCTTTTGTCCACCCGCAGGACAGGGAGCGTTGGTGCTTGAAGCAATTGTTGTGTGCCCTGCCGGGGGCCACCTCCTGGGACGACCTGAAGACGGTGAGGAATACAGAGGAAGGAGGGAACCCGACCCAGGTGGTGTGTCCCAGCTTCGAGGAAGCGTGTCGGGTGCGGGGGATGCTGGAGAATGACGACCTGTGGTGCAGCGGCATGGACGAGGCGGTGAGGGAGGCCATGCCCTGTCAGCTCCGCATGATGTTTGTGGAGATGCTCGCCTTCTGCAATATTAGCGACCCGAAACGGATGTGGAACAGGTACAAGACGGCGCTGAGCGAGGACTACCTGTACGAAGTGGACACCAAGTTGAAGGAGAATCCAGAGGACTGCATCCGAGACACGGTGGCCGAGGACGAGCATGGCCGTTGGTCGTGGAGGGCCGTGCTCGACATCCAGGATCTCCTCGACGAATACAAAAAGACGTTGGAAGAATTCGGTAATCCACGGCCTCCGGACCATTTGATCACATCCGAGATCGAGAAGGAGGTCGGTGGGTACTTCAACTTCAGCTACCAGGACATTGAGTCCAACGTGGCCAAGCTCAATCAGCAGCAGCGGGCGGCGTTCGACCAGATCCTCGTGGCGGTCAACGCCTGCGAATCTGAGGAAAACTCATCAGGATGCCATGTGTTTTTCCTGGATGGCATCGGGGGGTCGGGGAAGACGTTCCTGTACAAGACACTGCTCATGAAATTGAGGAAGCAGAGCCAAGAGGAGCGCGAGAGAGGCAAGCATCCCATTGCGGTGGCGATGGCCTCGAATGGCCTGCCAGCCCAGCTGCTACCGAACGGAACGATGGTGCACAGACGATTCAGGCTGCCCGTCCAGGACGACTTCGACGGCGAGCAGCTGACCTGCAACGTTGCCAGGCAGTCGCATGAGGCTGACCTGCTGCGCCGAGCGAGGCTGATTGTCTGGGACGAGGCCCCGGCGATGAACAAGTGGCAGCTCGATGCCGTGGATCGATGCCTTCGCGATATCATGGCACGGCCCGACACGGCCATGGGCGGCAAGGTGGTGGTGCTTGGCGGGGATTTCAGGCAGTGTGGGCCTGTCATGAAGAATGCCAGAGGGCGAGCCAGGAGGGCAGCAGAGGTCAATGCGTCGCTGACCCATTGGACCCACTGGCCTGCTGTCAAGGTCCTTAGGCTCCACATCAATATGCGAGTGGAAAACTGCGTGCGTCCTGAGTGCAAGTCTCGACTGGAGGGGTGGAGCAGGTGGCTCAAGGACGTGGGCGATGGCGACGTGCCGCTGGATGACCACGGGCGCCTGGAAGTTCCCTCCTCCATCGCGTTTACCCCCGAGGAGGAGGAGGATCCGGAGAGTATGGAGAAGAAGTTTTTCGAACATGTGTACGCTGGCCTCCAGGCCAATCGAGGGCAGGACAGGGACGACTTCCTCAAGGGAACAGCCGTGTTGGTCCCCAAGAATGACACCGCCACCAGGATCAACGACAGCCTGCTGGACGCCCTCATCGACGGGGAAGAAGACCGCCTGTTCGTGTCGATCAATGGAATTACCGATGGTTGGAACCAGAGGGACGATGCATACCCGGAGGAGTATCTCGCCAGCATCAAGGAGAGTGGCCTGCCGCCACACGTCATCAGGCTCAAGGTTGGGGCCCCCATCATTGCCCTCCGCAACATCACCAAGGGCGTCTCCAATGGCACGCGAATGGTGGTGACCAAAATTCTCAACCACTCCATCAAAGCCAGGGTGGTCCACGGTCCCAGCACGGGGCGGGAGGTCCTCATCACCAGGGTGGTGATGACGCAGAGCCTGGGCTCCTTTGTGCTGCAGAGGACACAGCTCCCCATCCGCGTGGCCTTTGCGATGACCATCAACAAAGCACAGGGGCTCACGCTCCAGAGGGTCGGTGTGTACCTCCAGGACGATGTCTTTTCACACGGACAGTTGTACGTGGCGTTGTCTCGGTGTGGAGATGACCAGAACCTGTGGGTGTTTGGGCCACAGCCGGACGACCAGGGAAAGCTGTGGATGAAGAACGTGGTGTACAAAGAGATTCTGATCGATACCTACCATCACGAGATCACAGATTCGGTTAAATAGCATCATGTTACAATGAGAGTGCAAAATCAGCAGAGATGGAGTTGGGCCATCTGCCTACCTCCTCCCCAACATCCAGTGCACTGGATGACCGACGCCCCGCGCGAGAGTCCACATGCATGTCGCACCTCGCGATCGCGACTTCCCATGAAACCCCACGAGCCACGGGCAGACGGCCTAGTATGGGAAAACCCCTAAAATTTCGGGGTGTCTCAAATAAAGGCCTCTTCTCTGTTGGGGAATATTAACAATAATATTCGTCATATTTTTCCGACTGTGTCATAATCCCCTATAAAAAATCCCCTGTTCATAAAATAAAAAAAAGTCGAACTCGTGGTCTTTAATCTCCACATATTTAGAGGTAGAAGACTCAAATAAACCTTGCTCTACTGTTTACACATATTTTGTGACGTGAATTCCTTACTACACCTGGTGGTCAAAAATGTCCTATTCTGGAATGTCCTCGAGGGACGTTCGGGTCTCTGTCATAGACAGTCTGACAGAAATGGTGAGTTTTGTTCGTATGGAAGATACTGGGAACGACCCTGTAGCTAAGGAAATCCAAAGAAAGTTAAGAAAGTCCCTTGATAAGGCAATAGCAACAGCGCAGGAGTTGGAAGCCTGTCTTCAAAACAGAAACGAATCGTCCGATCCAGACGACGAAAGGAATGAATACAGCGACGAAGCGGATAACTTCAATGTGAGGAGTCCACCTCGCATAGAAATCCTGACGTTTTGTGGCCACCACTGCATAAACAAAGACGACTGGGCTAAGACAGCTGAGTGGAAAACAGGGGAAAAGAAATACAGGATAAACCCATCCTGGAGGTGTCGCACCAAGAATAAAAAGTGCTCAGCAATCGTAGGGACCACCTCAGAACCATGCTCGAACAGTGGAAAGTTCAAGGTCAGGGTTAGAGAAGAATACCTCCCCAATTAGAGCAAAGCAAATGCCTATCAACTTGTTTATTCGAAATTGTTGCATGAGAATATGTAGACATAAAACATTGGATTTTTTTTGTCTTTTTCATAATTTTTCTACATGTGTATGCCAAAATGCGGTTATACTTAAAATCTGTGCCTTGAATATGCTTGCAGTACTCTTTGACACATGTTGTGGGGGCGTTCATGAGCAGTCCCTTGCCTGTATTGCAGAAGGTGACTGGGCCCACCTTCTGGGACCGCTTATGGCTTGCTCCATACCAGTTCATTTGGATCAAGTACTTCCTTAGGTCTGCTCGGAGTGTTTTGCATGTTCTGTTGCCTGTGACTCTGCCGCTTGTGGCAGCGTACATTGCCAGTCGTGGCCTGGATTTCCTTCACAGGTTACACAACTTACTGCCAAGACACTCTCGCGTTGTTGCCAACACAGAGCGTTCAACCTTTACACGCAGCAAGGTTCGATAGAAGAGGATGGAGTAGAATACCAACCAATGTACAGAGGGTTCTCTCTTCCTTCACAAGATAGTTTGAATTAGAAGTTGTTACACGAGAATAAATCTTCTCAGTATATGGAATTGACCATGATGACCAGATCTCTCGTAGGGATCTCATCTCCCTAAATGTTGACGAGAGATCTCCTCCCACAGGGACGTAGCTCTCTGCTACAACAGCAGTGCCAAAGAAGATGAAAGAAGATTCATGAACAAGAACCTCTCAGAATCTCTGAGAACATCAGATCCATATTTCATGGACATTCAACAAATATTTAAGATCATCAGAGAACATGTGATCGACATCTGGGAGCATTTGATGAAGCTCTGAGAACATCCAAGATCATCTGAGAACACCTGACAAATCTCTAAGAACATCAGAGAGCACCTAAGAGCATTTCATGAACATCTAAAGGGATGAGAGAAGATTCGATATAATTGCTAATGTTTAGAGTGATCAGTATACTCCTCAGCAAATGGTTACTGATATGGCACTGTTTCTCATGAGGTGCCCACCCACCAAGGGTTGACAGCCAAGCGAGTTTTCCAGGTGAGATAGTCATTGTGACCCCATTCATAGCATCCTTGCTTCGATTCTATATGAGATGCAACAAAAGGATCGAGAGAATCACGAAGATCTGCCGAAAAAAAAAGGAAGGTATAGGTTGGAATGACATACATCCATACAGTGGGAAATAGAAGACAAGAAGATTGTAATCAATCACACAGCGACCAAAGCGCCAAGAGATTCGCCTCTAAGAAAGAATAGAGCATTATCTAGAAGCGAAGGATACCGGATTGACGCACACCAAGCATTGAAAGCAAAGGTATGACTGGAAGTGAGCAACTCTCACTAGGTACCCCAAAGGATCTCAGATGTATCACGGATACTGCGACAAAACGCTGATATACGAAGAAGAAACCACCTATCAAATGATTCAGGAATCATATATAGTATGATGAAAGGAATTAAAGGCGCTTAAGAGCAAGGGAACGGTGATGAGTGCCCCACAAGACATCTAATACTAACCTCCTGCCCGACACACAGCAAACAAATTGCACTGTCAATTGCCTGGGGACGTTGAATCCCATAGACCATATATTTGATCCATCATAATGATATAGTTTTTTGTAATTGCGTAGGAACTAGGGACATGGCATTGCCTTCAATATCTGTGCACACTCGAACTTCTACAGACCTGGCTACAGCTCTCTGTTGGTCAACGCATCTGCCACGCATTTAGAGCACCTCTTCCGTCGGCAACGACCAACATATGTCCTCAAACTGCCCTGTCTCATGTTCAAGTCCACAAGCAAACACCCCGTATGTTTGGAACCATCTGTGTATGTCCAAATATTTGAAGTATTCGCATCAAACCATACGTTCAAACACATGGCTGCACCATCCCATCTTGCATGAGGCTGGTCGGTCCAGAGACGCCCCCGAACGAATCCTCGAATCTATGTACAAAATTTGAAATCAAGACACAGATCCCGATCGGGATCGATGAAAGGCAGGTAATCAAAGACAGCATCGCGAGAATGTTTTGTGTAATTAGTAAAAGAGATACAACATCTCGTACAGCGCCGAGGAAATCCTATACTTATAGAAAATGGAACCAAGTGATCGGCTCTCAGACAGTTCGCGAAGCATCACAACAGAGGTTGCGCACTTTGAAAGCTTACACACATGAGGCCGCAACTACTCGCCAGCAGGAGCAGCCGACTAGGAGTCGTTTGGACAGGATCTATTGTTCTTCTGCATACAGTCACTTGATCACCACAGTTTATGTCCACTCGCAGCCGAGTATCCACAGTGACCACTTGCCTATCAGCACCAGCATCAAACTGATCTGCCCCCGCCTCAGACAACAGCAAAACAACAAACAGCAGCAGCGCCGAAACTGCATACCTCAGCAATTTCTTAATAACCCAGGTTACAAAGAACGGTATTGCCAGGAGATGAAATCATGGCTACATCAGTTGGTGGAATCCACTCCAAGGATCGACTACTCGACTTGGCTGACGATTAAGAAGCATATTGCAACCCTCGCTATCAAGCTTAACAGAGAGTATCGGGCAGACATACAGCAGCAGATCCGTCAGAACCAACAGGCTGCTCAGATTACTGAGGACTCACTTGATCTCAAATACTTACATAAAGCGGATGCGCATATCATGTTACCATCTCCATCCAAGGATCTCACTATCCCAGGCCTAGTGCAACCGATTGGGAGCAGCAGTAGAGTGTGCGAATATCTTAGTGGACCAATACGCTGCAGTTTCTGCTCAGCCTGAATGTTCTCCTTGGGCCCAACAGTATCTCCTCAACAGTATTCCAATGGACGATACAAGGATCTTTCCAGACTCTTTTCGGGAACAAGCTACAGAAATCACTGCAGAAGAAATTCTTCAGGCTATTAAACGCATGCGAACGTCCGCACCAGGTGACGACGGTATCAAACTTACGCTATATCGCCTGATAAAACAAGAATTGGCTCCAATACTTCAGCAAGTATACACTCAGCTTGTTTTTGATATGCCTGCAGAGTTCCTGTATGGAGTCATCATTCCGATACACAAAAAAGACAGCCCATATCAGCCCAGCAATTATAGGCCGATCACGCTGCTCAACACAGATTATAGGATAATGCAACAAGTGTTGCTCGGTAAACTTGAGAGGCCCCTCCAGAAATTAGTGTCCCCGACACAATCAGCCTTCTTGCCTGGTAGATGCATAACCGATACCATTTGGACAATTCAGTTATTGCCTCAATACTTAGCCCTTCAAAAGCAGTCAGCCTATTTTGCGGTATGCGATTTCTCAAAAGCCTATGACAAGATTGATCGCCATTTGCTCTTCCGCCTCTGTTCCACTCTCAAAATCCCTCGGTTCTTGTGCCTATGGATTCGACAGATTTTATCTCAGACCCATGCCAGAGTGTATCTCAATGGCTCCCTTTCTCACAAGAGAAGATTCGATGCCGGAGTTAGACAAGGAGACCCAGTTTCTCCTTATCTCTATCTGCTCATCAGCCATCTGCTTACCCGCCATCTCCAGCACACAGCTATATATCAGAGTCTTCCTTTGACGATTACAATGCACCACCACCACCAAGGAATTGCGAAGGCTACTTCTCCACTTCAGATATCCACGTTACAGTATGCGGATGATAACACAGTCCCTCTCAGCCTGGCACAGATTGAGCGCTTCATAGATGCCATGGATAGTTTTGCGGCAGGCACAGGCCAGCATCTCAATAAGAATAAGACTTGGTTACTACCTATTGGAGCCCCCAAGGACCAACCTACGGCGATCAAAGGGCTTCGAGTGGTTCCCTCAGCCACCATTTTAGGAATAGAACTCCAGGCAAACTCCGGCCTCGCAACTTTTGACTGGGCTCCTCGGCTTCGCAGCTTGGAAAAATATTGCAAATTATTGGCAGCTCAGCTTTCCTCCTCCTTCACAAAATTCAGCAGACTTTCGACATACAAGCTTCCACAAGAACTATATAGGGCAGAGATAGTCCCTCCCTCGGAGCAACAGCTTGAGCAGATCTATCATAGTATGCGCTCCCTGCTCCCCTCGAAGACGGGATGGAGCTCTCGTATGTTCCCAGCAAATACTAAGATGGGAGGTCTTGGCTGCCTCCCACTGAAGGAACACCTTCATGCCAGAGATCTCAAATGGGTCACCCAACTGTTTACCATGGGCACTTCGAAACTGTGGGTACAGCTAGTGTGGAATATATTCTTGCGCAAGTACACCAATGTCGCCCAGGATGCACTAGAGGCCGTGGCACAGCTGCCAACACCGCTTCGGGCTCTCATTACTCATGTTCATGGAGACGAAACTATCATTCAGAGCACTGCAGCGGACAGTCTCACCTGGATCAGAACCTTGTGGCACAAACTGTTTACTGACTATCAGCTTAAACAATCGGGAGTAGCTCCACAGACACTCACAGCAGCTCTACCCTGTCTACAACCCCCAGAAGTACAACCTCAGTGGCAGCGACGTGGGGAAACTATTCCTCTCGAAGACTATACAGTGAAATTTGGAACCCTCCTCCTCGCCGAAGAACAGCAAGCTGATAGAAACTATAGATGGCAGCAGTGGCTGGAAATCATCCAAGATAAACGGCTGTCAGATTCTCAGGAGTGCTTGTTCCAGCACCCCATCAGATGGCGCCCACTTTATCGTGTATTACCGCCCCTCTCGCGGCTTCCAATTCCCTCAGCTTATAAGATCGCCTTCTGGGAAACAATTATGAGGACAGGTATCACCAGTGAAAGAATTAAAGTCGATCAGCCCTGTATTTGCCATTTTAGTCCAGTCCAACCAGGCAGAGCTCATTTCTTTTACCATTGCCCCATCGCGCTCTCCTTATGCAGCAACTTATTTCAGGTAGATCTACAGGCAGCTCAGGATATTATTAGATCCATATGGATGGTTCATCCCTGGGGCAATTATCCCTTGGATGCTTGGGCCTTGATATGCATTGCCACGACGTACAGTATTGATACAGTTAGGAAGACTATCAACAAGGCTCAGCGCGACCAGAGAGTCAAATCCATTGATTATTACATACAGCTGACTCGCAAGGTATGCGTATCCATTTTAACGTGTTACACACACGTTTTGGAGGCAGGATCTCCCTCTATGGCTTCTTCAGCCCCTCTTCAGTGGTCACAGGAAGCCCAGTGCTGGCAGGTCTCTGCTCTGGTGTCGCCTTTTTCCCCTCAACAGTAATTCAGTACACGGATAGATTTGTGCCCCTTGTTTTGGTAGTCTGTCTCACGTGGTTCAGAATATGCCGATACCATGTTTATCTTTTGCATAGAACCTGGGTGAGAGGACTTTCGATACTCTTTTGAGTTTCAATTTCATCTCAAGTGGAGTTTTCAAATCTCGAGAAGATTATAATTGTAGTGTGTCGCTGGTTTGTCTTCGTCTTTTCCTTTTTCTTATTTCTTTTCACGGAGCCCTGGGTACCCCACCACAGGTACCCCACTTGATCAAGAGGCGACCTGGTCAGGGGGCATTGATGTAAAATCATACATACATACATAGTAATTACTAATTACACAAATACCCCCATACAGAGAAGAGGCCTTATTTAAGACCTCTTCCATACCTCGGGCTATTGAGCCCCTATTATAAAAAAACATACGTGCTGTAACCCACACTAGTTAATTACGTACATAATCAACCATATTAAATTGTATTAAGTTGATGGTATGACATATTACTACGAAGGCCGCGAATTGGTGGACAGTCGATTAACCATCGGAGAGTGGGGAAGCTCGGGCAACACTCCTTCAGAAAAGGGTGACCATAGCCCAGCAGATTTCGACGAAGATCGCATCTATGAGCACATCATGGAGCTCGAACAACAAGAATTTTGTTCAATATGGGATTTATCCATTTTCTCACAGAAATGTGGTCTCACGAGGAGGGAACAAGAAGGAAAATACCCTTTTCCTACGAAAGAGAGACATCACCTTCTCATGCATATTCACCCAGATAAAAATAGAGATCGACCAGATTTCGTGGTAGAATTGTGTCGAAAAATTTCAAGCCTTTGCAATGAGTTATGAATTAATTAGTATCTAAACTCTTCATCTCAAAACTATTTTGATTCTTCAAATCATAAAATGGACAGGACAAGCCGTTGAGGATTAATCTTTGTACACGCTGTCTGCCCGTGCGTGTTTTGTTCCCACACAGAGAAGAGGCCTTTTTCGACCCACAGATTTAAGAATCAGCCATAAGTCTCCATCCGTGACAAATTACATCAAACTGATGCCAACAGATGATTCGAGCTGATCGAAAGCAGTCGATTGGCAGGAGGTATGGAGGTCTTAGTGAGAAACCAGGAAAATTCAGGAGATCAAAAATAAGGTCTCATCTCTATATGGATGGCGGGTCAACGTGAAATCCCACCACGTGCCATTGTAATCTTACGAAGACCGTTGGCATGAGCCACAGGGTTGTTATTCTGTAGCATAGCCCTAGAGCAACACGCCTCCGTGGTAGAATACTCGATCATCTTGCCCTTGTTTCGATACCTTATTTATTCAGGTCTTCCAAGGGGGTGGTCCCAATAGAGTAGAGTAGAGAGTACACAATAGTTGTTTGGAGCACCACCTCCCTGTCTATCTATGTAAAGGGCCCATGCATGGGTGACCATATGGTCACCTGTCGAGCACGAGCACGAGTACGAGGAGGAGGCAGGCGTGCTCCCCAGAGCATAGCCTTTCGAGGCTTTATTTTTGAGAACCCCTAAATTTTAGATTTTAGATTTTTCTTCTTCTTCTTCTTCTTTTCTCGGTTTTTTTTCCCAATATTCAGATGGTCGGGGGACCGGGTAGGGTGCGGTAAAAAGGGGCAGGGGATTAGGGTATTAGGGTTGGAAACACGTAGATTTTGGACCATGTTTCGCCGGTCGGGTATTTTAAGCGACCGGTGATTTAGCTCGGGGTCTTAAATTAGACCTCTTTTATATTTCAGTACCAGGTAGTGACCCAAAGTTTGGGTCCTAAGCCATGGGCTGAGACCGGAGTTGCAAAAACTTTGCAGCTGCAGAGTCAGTCAGGTAGCTAAGCAGCCCTGTATGTGTCAACCACTAGAATCGGACGTATACAATGTAAATGCGAGCTCGCGAATATGGATCAAACAAAAAAGATGTCGCCACCATCGTTAAAAGTACCCAATCGGGCCGTTTGCTAGTGGCAATCGACTCAGACTGCCGCCCTGTGGGCAGCTGCCACGATGACTATGGACCGCGAAGTCTATATACGGGTATATCGGGTAGCTACGTAGCTACCCGATACAAGGCCACGAGCGGCAATCCTAGTTAATTTTAAATTAAATTTCTTTAAAATTTTTTTGTCGTGAGCCAAACTAGATAAAAGTTTTATACAAGTTAAATAGCAGAGGAAGAAAGCTTCACATACACATAATGTTTAAAGGAAAGAGGTAAGAGCTCACAAAGGTGTTGGGCGGCAGATTTATTACTCTTCCTGAGTCTACTCGGAGGCAGGGCAAGCAATGAGCAAGAGGGTCGTTCATATTGTGACCTGATTATGTTTCTACTTGCTGTCCTCTTCGTGGATGAAAGGCAAAATATTATGCACTCAACGTTACCTTCGAAATGACCGAATTCGCCATACAGAAGTGGCCTTATTTAAGACCGTTTCGGTCAGAGGCAAATCTTCGAACGGATGTTGCCTCCAATCAAATTGCCGTTTGATGGGGAAGTATGGTGTCGTGTAGGGTTAGGCTGAATGAAAAGTTGTCTGTATATGTCGCTGTCCTCTTTTTTTAAATCTGAACTTAAACTTCTCTACCCGTTCTGACGATCAAATTGCGTCTCTTTTTGTTAATGTAGTCGTTCGGGGCATCAGGGAGATTTTGTCGGCATTGACATTGGCAATGATTCAAGTTGCTTAGCTATGTGCCACAGAGGAGGTGGGTTCTCTGGAATAAATTGATGGTTTACCATAAAATCAAGCTTTAAATCACAAGTACTAATACTCACGATTTATCACAGGAAAAGATAATCAATACGTCTCAGAAGTTTTACATCGTGGAATTCCAAGCATTGTAGCATTTACAATGGAGAACGAAAGATTTGTGGGCTCAAGTGCAGAGAGTTACCTGACTCGAGCAAACACTAAATGCTTCAATGAAATCAAAGGCCTTTTGCAGGACAACCCAGAGCCAGTTGATGAAGTGAACCTCCCCCACAAGCATGAGGATGTACAGATAAAGTTACATCCACAGCAACTCATAGCACCTTTGATTGCAAATTTGACAAAGACGTGTGGAGTCATTTCAACTGTACTGTCAGTCCCGACATACTGGAACGAGCCGATGCGATGTCTGATGAGAGATGCTGCATTGATCGCTGGGCTTCAAGATGTTGAGCTGTTGGATGAATGTACTGCAATATCCCTAGCCTATCGGTTTCAGGAACAGGACACTTTTGCTCTTAAAGAGCACACTTTTGCTATCCTGTTTGTCGATGTAGGGCATTTGTCGACTCAAGCAAGTGTGGTTGGAATGTCAAAGGATAAAGTGTATGTCCAAACATCTGCTTCATGCAAAATTGGAGGGAAGCATTTCACAGAGGCATTGTTTAAAACTGTCATAAGTAAGCTTCCAAACAATTTGGAGGTAATTATATCAAATAAAGACAGGAAAAGAACGAAATTGTTCCAAGAATGTGAAAAGGCAAAAAGGAAGTATTTGGGCTCAGAGTCCAGCGTCCTACATCCAGTTCACCTGGATCTATCGTGGCTACAAAACGATTTCGAAATTAACGTACCAATATCTGACATTGAAAAAGAATCAAAGAAGCCATTGGAAGATGTGATGCAAACTATTGAGGATGCATGCCATGGTGAAATGGAAATCAAATACGTTGAAATCCTGGGAGGAGGCACCCTGCTCAAATTATTACGCGATCAGATTGAAAAGAAATTCCCAGAGAAAGTTTTTTCACGATTGCCAGCAAGAGATGCTGTCGCGAAAGGCTGTGCATTATGGGCTGCCATGATATTCTCACCGGAAAATGTCTTTCAATCTCAGAACTTCTTGGAAAAAACACAGGTGGTAGCATCTCTCTCAACGGATATAAAACTTTTGAATGGTCATCAAGATAGAAACCTGATATTGGCAATGGATCGAGGTCACGAAATACCATATGAGAAGAGTCTCAAGGTATCTCCCTCAGAAATCTCTGATTACTTAGACTTAGAGATACGTTATGAAGAGAAGGCCTCCGTAAGTTTTGAGGTTAACAAGTGTGCGCTATCTGAAGAGGATCTGCAGCAAATTCATTCATCCACAGTGGATGAGTGCCGTTTACTGGTACGGATTGACATTAGTGGGATCATGGATCTTAGATTGAAGGTAATCAAAGCATCTTCCAATCTTTCGGAAAATGAATTCGTGTTCTGTTATCGGAAGGAGAGTCATTTGCAGTCGTCCTTAAATTTAGAAGAGGCTTCTCAATGGGAGCAGACTATACAAAACTTTCAGAGAGAGATAGAAAGTATGAAGAAACGCAAGAGTGACTTTGAAGGGAAAATCCATTCCACATTGAAGGAATTATCAAAATCTCCTTTGCATCCTGATGCAATTATCCGGCTACAAAAACTTGCAAAAGATGTTGAAGATAGTAATTGGATTGAAGACGAGATTAAATACAGTAAAGAGTATGAAAATATCCTCAATAGTGCCTCTGAAACGCTGGGACCACAGAGAGATGATAGGGACTATGAGGGAGAAGTAAGTCCTCAAAAACAGGTAAATACACAACAAAGAAGTGAGGATCGCTACAGATGGGAACCCAGCGATTACACATCAAAGGAGCCACAGCATGACAATAAAGCCTGTACAAGAAAAGATTCGACTCCTCAAAAGCGGGCACTCACACACCGAAGGAGTGAGGATGGCCATAAAGGGAGCCCCAACGAGTCTGTGAATTATACTCAGCCTGATTGCAGAGATGTGAGTAGGAGAAAAAAGGCAGGAAATGAAGCCTTGAGAACCACGGATGACAGATCAGGACCTCTGCCTAAATCTGGAGGGAGAAATGTGAAATCCCACCCAATTGACCAAATATCGAAGCAGGAGCACGACACGGTCACAGCTGATACACATGGAGTAGCCGATCCAATGCAAGACTTAAAGTTACATGATCAAAATGACAATTCTTGATTGCATTACAATGGGATCATCCAATTGAAGCAGAGAAAGAAATATTGAGATTCATTTAATATAGGGTACCCTAAACCCTTGACTGGACCAGCCAAGGTCCAAGATCTCCCTAGGGAGTCTGTTACGTCTTTAATCATCTAAATTGGAACAGCTATACACTCCTGATGGTTGCCAATTCATATATGTGCACTTCACATAACAGCAACAGTCAAAAGATGCAGTGTTACCTGTTTCATGTCCAAGAACCATCTGGCAACTGTAATAAATTCTTTTCTGAATCACCTCTTATTCTATCCTGTGCACGACTAAAACTTTTGAAATCCCTGATGTAGGATCAAAACCTCTAGAATGAATTGATGTGGTTTGGCACCCATCATGCCCTTGGCAAAGTATCTACATCCATTATGAAAGTTGGGTCACATAACACAGAAACATTATCCAGCCTGCAGTATCCGACTGAAGAAAAACACGAAGCAATACAGTCGAGAGCCGATATTGGCGGCCTGGGCATGCTCCCCTTTTGGGAACATATCAAGGCCCGTCAATATAAATGGCTCATCAAGCTTCTCGTGTTAGGCACCACCACCGTCTGGTCTACGCTGGTATGGAATGCCACAGCACACTACAGAAGAACCAACAGGCCAACGAAGGTCATGGCTCTCAGGCTCCTCACCCAGCCGTGTCAGTTACCGGGAGTCCACCCGGCTCTCATGGAATACAGCAAGGACAACGAGATCTTATTGCACTCGCTGATCAACTCAGTATTCAGGAATCCAACAGAAGAAAGGCAGTGGAACTACTGGTGGCATCGCTACAAAGGAAACCAGTTGCCACTTCACAAGTATACGGTGAAAGATGGCACTCGCCTGATCACCATCAACTCGCCAGACCCAGTCAAATGGCAGCAAGCGACCAACAATCAGATTTCTTGGGTACACACTGTGAGCGAGATACGACCCAGGTTTGGTAAGATGTTGGGAAACAATAGGAAATGGTGGAGAGCACGGGTGCCCAACCCGTGGAAGGAGATCATATGGCATATAAACTCAGGAGGCTCCTGGTGAGCCACCTCCCAGCGGAGAGGCGCAAGGACTGTGCATGTGGACATTGGAAGGCATCAATGGACCATTATACCCGAGAATGCCCTGTTGCCAAACATGTCTGCAGCCTCCTTAAACTAGAAAGCATGCTTGCTGGAACAAACAGCCATTTCCAAGTCCTTCACAACATATGGAGCAACACGGCTCCAAAAGATGCAGACGATGCCATCTGGACAGAGATCAGTATTATTACCATCAATGCTTTGGATGTGGGGCGTAAGACAGCCTACAGACTCCTCCACCACTCCACCACAGCACACCCACCACAGGATATCATCAGAAAGGCCAGCCACACAGCAGAGCAGTACTTCTGGGAACTGCTGAAACAACGAAAACCAAACTTCCCTCCACCATCGCCAACAATGAAAGAGTTGCCATTCCTGAAATGGCAACCTGCGAACAGTCGTTGGGTGTTGCAGAAACCCCTGGTATGGACTCTGACTAGGAACAGAACAGTGACACTCGTGCAGTGAACAAGGAAGCGCTTGCCACTTCCAGGACAAACATCAGCATTCCAAGAGAGGCTAAAGTCAGATTTGCCTGAAGTATGACGGCCCAACTGCTCCTGTACGGTTTAGTGGTAGCAATGGTAAAAATTTCACAACCTGGAGCAGTCGTCATACGGAAGGTCGAGGAAATCTGTTTCATTCACTATGCTACACTGGCTCAAACAAAACACTACAGAGAAATATGTCCAATGGACAATGTACAGGTCAGGAGGTTTTGTATCCCTTGATAAATCTCTCAACATTTTATTTAGGGATTTCCTCCTGTGGGGCTTGTGTGACTTGGAGGAAATTCGTCATATTTTTCGTCTGTGTAATAATCCCCTATTAAAAAAATCTTATGAGTCCTCGAGTATATACTCTGGTTCATGGTTATATTGTGTAATCTTTTTTCTGCTCTGCTCTGGAAATGGGAGCAGAGCTGGACGCCTGCAGGCGGGCTGATTTCAAAATTTAAGAATTTGGTGAACGCGTCATTTGCTCTCCCACCATCATCGTAAGTCATTTGATACTGCTACTTGATAGTTTTGTAACTATATAATGCACGTACAGCCGTGAAAGCTTGCCTATCTATTCAGTGTCAGTTCCTTTGGAGGTCAGGGACAGTTGGAAACGGAGCCTAGTGGCACATTTTCTGAGTGTTTCAAATGAGAGCAGGTGTTTCTGAGCTCTAGTCCTCTAGAGGTACTTTAGTTACTTTTTCTGTTTTTGATTTCAGTAGACATTAATTTGAAAGACGTATTGGACTGTATTTTTTTCGGGCACCAATACCAGAGGGCAGTCACATTGCAGAAGCAAAGTAACTAGCTTGAAGGGCTGCTGGGTCCGGGATTACGTAGCTACGTACACCTATAGGTGCCGTGCGCTGCGGCATTCCCGCTTATAAGCCGGATCACCGCCGTGTTCCCAGGATTAGGGTGGAATCTGTTTCGTCACTGATATTCATAGAATAATCCTGTTTGTATGGACGAATCGACCATACAACTTCAACGACATGCTCATGATAATTGATTTCCATGGATAAATGGATATCGTATCAGCTGGTGCAAGAGCATCGACAAGTCCGACCACCTTTTCAAATGTGGCATAAGTACGTGGAAGGATTGCTCCATTGATCTTTTTGCCCACAATGAAGGCGGTGGATTAAAACCAGCGGGATGCTCTGGGCATGCCAACAATTTTACCTTTTGGCATTGCTCAGTAAGCAACTTACTCCACCCAGGGGCAGCTGGGTTTGACATTCTCCATGATTCTGGTATCGGAACCATGTGATAGGCGCAAATAGAGCGATATTTGATAGACTTTTTGTCGCAACAATTTTTATAAGAAGATGAGTCAGCCAGATGCTGATCCTGACGATCAGTACAATGATAATGATGACCAAAATGAAAACTACATGTGCATTATTATTACTAGGTCGTTATTTTAATCAGTAGTGTGACCATAACTATTATTATGACATAAAGAATATCATGAAGAATAAGAAGCAGAAGCCAAAGAATGTAATGATTCCTGCAATAATGAGCCATTGAGAGCAAGTTCTATCTGGTTTGGGGCCACTGGGAACATGGTGATACGTGATAGACGATTGCTCACTGGAGATCTGTGCCTCCAAATCGATCTCTGCTACTATCACATAGACACTAGCAGGGATTTCCTGATAATTTGATTTCCACTGTTTGTTTAAATGAGCAACTCCATACCGCTGAGAGATGTCTAGTAACCGCTGTTCAGCTTTCTTAGCATTAGAGACTGATGCATGGTACATTGTCCCCTCATTGACGCCTTCAAGGCCATCCCTTTCATACTGATATTTTCTCTGAGCAATTTTACCGGATGCACCAACGCGGACATTCGCTGGCCAGCGAGCATAATCCTTGAGCACTGTGAATGATGTTTCCTCAAGGTCGAGAATGGTGTTTTTGTCTGGCATTTTGTTTCACCAGGAGCCACAGAGAGACGTGAGAGTGCGGCAGTAAGAGGGGAAATAGATCCAAACAAAGAATTAGAGAAGAGCTAAATCGAAGAAACCAGTCTCCAGAATTTCTGCAGTGGATGCATACATTCACACAGATTCACACAGTTATACAGTAGTCCGAAAAAAGATACCTCCGCTTTTTGTTGGTGGTGCCGGTGGTCCAAAATGAAATAACCCAAATCACAAAATTCGTTTATTTGCATCAAATTGTAGGTTTCTAAACGAAGTAGACCTAGTAGAAGCCATACAAAGGGATCTTACATCGATTCCAGTGATTTCGAGTCGATATGGGGCCGTCATTGGGTATGAGATGCCATATGGCCCCCCCACCACCCCCACACAGGCCAAGTGCTTCAATCAGAAATGGGGTCAACTACCATATCTTCAGCGGTCTCTTCATCAACAAATTCATCTGGACACTCCGAGGTCCCATATTCTGAAAACTGCTGAGTGGGTGCCTCAGTCTCTTCAACGCTTTCCTCCATATCTTCGGGGTCCAGGCCTGTTTCTTCCTCTGTGGTCTGTTTCTTCTTCCTTCCAGCCTTGGGAATGAATCGTAAATTCCCCCCAATGTCCGATATACCACCACTCATACCTTGGTGAAACAATGTCCCTGCGGCATATTGAGTTTTAGCATCATTTTGGGTGTCTGTGTCCCATGCTGAGTAATAGCCAGAACCATCATGAGGCTTGTCATTATCCTCATATACATACTTGCCAGCCTTTGTCCATCCTTTCTCAATTTGAATTTCTGGAATTTCTTTGTATGCATTTATTATCCCCTCGATCACGACAGCCTTCAATTTATAAGCAGCTGAATTTTCCCTTGAAGTATTGTCCACCTGTGGGTTGGACTCATCCATATCCCTCCTCTTCTTCTTTAATCTTGCCAATATAGGCCTGAATTTGGATTTGAAAGGTCTATTGAAATTGACATCCAAGGGTTGTAGATCACCCGTCATGTTGGGAGGAAGCCAAAGTAAAATCAGATCAGGATCATGTCCCTGAAGCTCTGTTATCCAAGAAGTCGTCCCACTTTTCTGTGAGAGGCAGTGGGTGCTCACGCCATCGAGGATAACGACATATTTATTAGACACGATTTCTCCTTGCAATCTTCTCCTTGCTTTTGCCATATGAACACGTGGAATGAAATGCTCTTTGAACCACTGGACCATAGTATCATTGGTGGACCACTTGCCTTTGTTTTGCATGAAACAGATCTCATTTTCCCCTTCCTCATCATATAATTCCTGCCAAGTCTTGAAATCTTCTTTATGACCTGGTATAGCTCCTGTTTGCATCTTTGTTCCCTTGAATATGACGGCAGGATCAAATTTCTCACCAGCACAGCTGACCATTGGAATGAATGTACAGCAAAGTCTGTGATCTAGAGATCCTTCATAAGCTTCCCCTCTGACTACTTTCCTTCCTCTGCGTGTAATTACCGTGCCAGTTGCATCTTCGTGAAACCTTACAGCTGTTTCATCAAAGTTGTACACGTCGTTTTTGTGTAGACCATACTTCTGGACGAGGAATGCAAGGCGCTGGAAATTTTGCTCAGTATTCAAGAGTCTCTCCTCGTCAGATAAATCTTTGCCTCCATATGTTGTTACTTTTCTTGTAGACCCTCCTTTTTTGTATATAAGGGTGCGAAGGTAGATGTCTGGGTTTCTGCAAGCATCATAAAAAAGCTCATCTTCCTTGAATTCTTGAAGAATCCTTTCCATGTGATCAAGGTAATAGCTCAGTCTGTAACTGATTTTGCCGTCGAGCGTCTCGTGCACAAAATTTTCAATAGCTTCTAAACATTCTGAAGAAAGCAATGTGGGTCTACCTCGCTTGCACTTGGTTGATGGGCAAAGGAGTTGATCCTTATTCCTGTAAACATATTTGACTTTCTCTTTGTTGATGGTATCCCAGTTAAATCCTTCTCTCTTCTTAAGTGTTTCCTTTAGATAAGAGGCTGCCTTATTGAAACTCCGTGCCTCACCTTTTCCCATAAATGAGTTTTCTCGTCCCTCCACAGCGTCAATGATCAGCCTGACTTGCTCGGGTGTCCATGCATTGTTATCTCCCTTTCTGTTTCGCTTTGACAGATATTTCACATCAACTTTCCATTCTGCGTCAATCAAAGATTCTTTCAAAGATTTGTACTTCATACGGCCAATATTTCTTCCTGCTTTCCTCAAGTCAAAATCACTCAATTTGAGAAACTCAGACTGGTTAATCTTAGCAATGCTTCGGTCAATCATTCCCTCAATGAAAACAGGTCCAATCAGTTCAGTCTTTCGTATGAAGTCTGCTGCTGGAGTTTTCCTCATTTTGTTAACGTTACGACGATCCAGATATGCGAGACGGAGATACATCAATCTCGTCTTAGTGCTATTATTATGTTCCTCTGACTGAGTCTCAGGAGGCAATGTATCTTCTGTCCTTTCTTCACGATCACCTGATAATAACTGTTTAAAACTTCTAACAACGGTATCAACGTTTGATTGGCTTGAAGCAGCCGTATTTTCTTCCTCTTCCTCTGGTTCTCTGGGGAGAAAATATGCAGATATTGGTGCCATCCCACTGCTGGGATCAACCTGTTGTTTCCCCCTTTGGGCCATTTGCTCTTTCTCGGTCTTTTCCATACTCTTAAATTCATCCAATGATACATCATTCCCAGTTTGTCTGACATACTTTCTCCGCCTTTTCTCTATTCTCTTCTGAGCTTTCTTCATAGCCTTCTTTTGAAGCTTTTCCTGTCCCTTTGCAGACTCGTATTTCCTTTTCTTTCTCGCCCTTTCCTTCGCTCTCTTCCTTCTATCTTCTCGCTCTACGGTTGAGCTCTTTGAAACCCTCTGATCTTGATGGATGTTGATACGGATGCTTCCCGGCGAAGCGTTGTTGCCCAACACAACATTCACTTCTTTCCCAGCATGCCCGAGATACTTGACCCCTCCATCTTCTCTACCAGATTTATTGCGCTTTTTATGTTTATTCTTGCGACGTGAATCAGATTCACTGCGTCGTTTCTTTACAGATCCCATTTGAAAATGTCACCAGAATTTTGAAAATGCAGCACAGAGAAAATCACCTCCAGAACTATGTATGAGCGATTTAGATAGTCTATCTTGACTTTTAAATCATATAAATCAATAAAAGAATGATAAATACATGGATGTATCGGCTTAATGACAGATGACTAGATCTGGTGATGCCTGACTGAACCAGACAGGATGCGATTGTTGACATCTCATGGAATGTCGATTTCTGGGGACGTATGGATAGATTGGAGCCTGTAGAGGCCTGTGGCAGAGACTAGAGGGTCTAATTCTCGCTGGGTAGGGAGATATGGCGCGTCGAGTGATCACAAAAATGAAATACCTCCACTTCATGAAGGTGTTCCCGGTGAATTTGGGTTATCTTTTTTCGGACTACTGTAAATATTTTTGACAAATTGTTTTTATGGTCCTACAATTACGTATAACTCCTCTACATACTATCGGTATTGCGCAATTAGGGAAATCCTTTCTGTGCAGAACACGACGAGCACGCAAACCTCGACAATGCTACCGAAAGTGAGCAATGTGTCCCATCCAAACATCTACGCGAGCGTGCACAAACGTCGACTTGGCGCCTTCGCGAAATCGACTGTGTCAGCCTGTCCTCGGCAGCCCTGGGTGGGCGCATGTCTCCCCAAATCGGTCATCGATGCGAACACCTGTTTTTTTCGTGCAAAAGTCAGCTTTCTCGATAGAGGACCAAATCACGCTCCACAAAGGCCACAATAATGTCCATCAAGTATAGAATCTCACACTATTCAGGAGGTGTCGATCGAGACCCTGCGCAAGGAGTTGGCCGAGCTCAACTGTCACGGATGTCGTAGCGGAACGACCTTGCGGGTTCTCCTCCCGTGAGCTTGGAGCCCTCTAAAGCAGCGTAAATCAAATTTGGAGAGAAAGAAGTCATATGCAGATTGATCGATACCACGGGGCTGTTTTGAGACAATCTCTTTGACACACCCGGCTGTGGGCAGTCATCCTTTGGTTTTCGTCTGTGAAATCCTTGAGGGAAAAGCCCGGCGGTCAGCACCACAGGAGGAAATCATTGGAGAAGGTGCGAACAAACTTCCAGGGCAGGACAGGAGTCTTTCAATTTCACATCACTGGGGAAGTGGCCCAAAGCATGGTCACAACCATCACCAAGGTTGTCCTGACCCTCAGCATGGTTGTGATGTACCTCTGGGAGAAGAAATTCTGTAACAGGGCGGTGCACGTGGGACTTGGTCGTCGAAATGGAGATGGCGAGACGCTGCACGAGGGCTTATGACTAGGCAAGCACGTCTGGGCTCAAAACAAGGTTGCAAACTTTGCAGCTGCAGCATCATTCAGATGGCTGAGCAGCCTTGAATGTTCCATGGTGTCAACATCTGTAGAATCTTATATGTTATGCAGTGTAAGTGCGAGCTCACGAATATGAAGCAAACAAAAAGGATGTCGCCACCATTGATTGGATCAAAGGCCCCTTGATATCAAGGTATATACCAGGACTGCCAGCCGACTGGCAACGACGATGGCCATGGCCATGGAAGGCGAAGCCCACCTGATACAAGGCCACGCACGACGGGCAAGACCCCTAGTATTCACATTCACACAGATTTTTTTCACCTCGAACAACAGCAAATAATTTTTATATTGCACCATTGTGGCACAAATGCGCAAAAGCTCTTTGCTGTGAAAGAAACGACGCCGTGTCGTCGAGGAAAATGAGGCGAAATCGACCGTCATGTCCCATCACGCCACCGCCGTGGCCGAGGGCGCACGTGCATTTTGCCCCTTCGCGAAATCGTTCGCCACGCCCCATCCAAGGTGCCACTGGACGGATCGACCTTGCCCTGCTTTCGGGGCGACCTCAAGCAGCCAAAAACTCGCTCCCTCGATAGACACCGAAAAGCCCCGAAACAGGGACCGAAACAAATACTATTTGCCCGTGGTTCTGTCAGTATTAACCTGGAGCCGATCAGCGAGTCGTGGACAAAAACCCGTCTGTCAACTGCCATCGTGGCAATGCGCCACGAAAGACGTTGGCCGTCTCACTGTTTCAGAAGACTCACACTGTGCCGTATATGTACCTGAAAGAATGATTTCTAGGCATACAGAACGGCGAGATCCGAATGGTGGATAGGATGGGTCTGATCAGGACCATCTGTTGAACACACACCCAGCAGTCACAGGCATCCTTCGTTTCGATCTATTTAGATCATAGCAAAGGAAAATTCAGCCGTCCTCAGGCATGTGATCTATCAGTGGCGATCGAGAGAGAATTCATGCCAGGACAGCATCAAAGAGGCCTGCCGTCCTGCAGTACCAGGTAGTGACCCAAAGTTTGGGTCCGAAATCATGGTGCTGTAACCCACATTAATTAATTGGGCTCAGACCAGGGTTGCAAACTTTCCAGATGCAGAGTCAGTCAGGTGGCTAAGGAGCCCTGAACGTGTCGACCACTAGAATCTGACGTATACAATGTCAATGCGAGCTCGCGAATATGGATCAAACAAAAGAGATGTCGCCACCATCGATCAAAATATCCAATTGGGCCGTTTGCCAATCGACTGACCATGGACCGCGAAGTCTACCCGATACAAGGCCACCTGCGACGGGCGGCAATCCTAGTATAAAGCTGAAAAAAACCACTTTGGCGAATCACAAACTACATAATTTGTACAAACTACCAAGTATGCCCAAACGGGCTAAAGCTCTCTGCATTCGACAGAACGGGTCCGTGTTGCTCGCGAAATTTGAGCGAAATCGATGCCCAGGTCCCAGCCAGCGGATACCGTGACCGGACACGTACGTCCATTTCGACACGCTCCGAAATCGACTCTCATGGCCCATCCAAGGCACCTGATGAACGCATCCTTCGACGAGAGACGACCACGCCCCAAATGGGCCTGGAAAATCAGCCTCTTCAATACGGCGCAAAAGGCTCCGAAACACGCATAATGAAAACTCTTATCCAATACTGATGCTATTATCGGCGACCAGGTGCCGACCAGACACGCATACACAGAGGTGGGTCTCAACTGGCAATGTCGCAATGCAAGACACGAACGACCTTGGCCGTCTCGCTGTTTCAGAGGACAAACTGCCGTTTATGTATCTGAAAGAATGATTTCAAGATACAGAACGGTGTGATCCGAATGGTGGACAGGATGGGCCCGATTAGGACCATCTGTTGAACACACACTCAGCAGTGGCAACGGCTATCCTTCGTTTTGATCGATGTAGATCATGGCAAAGGGAAATTCAGCCGTCCTCGGGCATGTGATCTTTATGTGGTGATTGAGAGAGAGTTCCTGCCAGGACAGCATCAAAGAGGCCAGCCGTCCTGTAGTACCAAGTAGTGACCCAAAGTTTGGGTCCTAAACCATGGGCTCAGGACAGGGTTGCAAACTTTGCAGCTGTAGAGTCAGCCAGGCGGCTGAGGAGCCCTGAATGTGTCAACCACTAGAATCTGACGTATACAATGCAAGTGTCAGTTCGCGAATATGGAACAAACAAAAGAGATGTCGCCACCATCGATCAAAGTACCCAAGTGGGCCGTTTGCAAGTGGCACTGCCTATCGCTGCCACGGTGACCGCGAAGTCTACCCGATCCAAGGCCACGTGCGACGGGCGGCAATCCTAGTAACGCAACAAGGCAAAATATTTTTTTCACCTCGAACAACAGCAAATAATTTTTACATTGCACCATTGTGGCACAAATGCGCAAAAGCTCCTTGCTGTGAAAGAAACGACGCCGTGTCGTCGAGGAAAATGAGGCGAAACCGACCGTCCTGTCCCATCACACCACCGCCGTGGCCGAGGGCCCGCGTGCATTTTGCCCCTTCACGAAATCGATCGCCACGCCCCATCCACGGTGCCACTGGACGGATCGGCTTTGCCCTGCTTTCGGGGCGACCTCAAGCAGCCAAAAACTCGCTCCCTCGATAAACACCGAAAAGCCCCGAAACAGGGACCGAAACAAATACTATTTACCCGTGGTTCTGTCAGTATCAACCTCGAGCCGATCAGAGAGTCGTGGACAAAACCCGTGTGTCAACTGCCGTGCTGGCAATGCGCCACGAACGACCTTGGCCGTCTCACTGTTTCAGAAGACACTGTGCCGTGTATGTATCTGGAAGAATGATTTCTAGACATACAGAACGGTGAGATCCGAATGGTGGACAGGATGGGCCCGATTAGGACCATCTGTTGAACACACACTCAGCGGTCAGAGGCATCCTTCGTTTCGATCTATTTAGATCATAGCAAAGGAAAATTCAGCCGTCCTCAGGCATGTGATCTATCAGTGGCGATCGAGAGACAATTCATGCCAGGACAGCATCAAATTGGCCAGCCATCCTGTAGTGCCAGGTCGTGACCCAAAGTTTGGGTCCTACACCATGGGCTCAGGACAGGGTTGCAAACTTTGCAGCTGCAGAGTCAGCCAGGCGGCTGAGGAGCCCTGAATGTGTCAACCACTAGAATCTGACGTATACAATGCAAGTGTGAGCTCGCGAATATGGATCAAACAAAAGATTTGTCGCCACCATCGATCAAAGTACCCAAGTGGGCCGTTTGCCAATCGACTGGCCATTCGACTGACCATGGACCGCGAAGTCTACCCGATACAAGGCCACGTGCGACGGGCGGCAATCCTAGTAACGCTGGAAAAAACCACTTTGGCGAATCACAAACTAGATAATTTGTACAAACTACAAAGTATGCCGAAACGGGCTAAAGCTCTCTGCATTCGACAAAACGGGTCCGTGTTGCTCGCGAAATTTGACCGAAATCGACGCCCAGGTCCCAGCCAGAGGGCATCGTGACCGGACACGCACGTCCATTTCGACACGCTCCGAAATCGACTCTCGCAGCCCATCCAAGGGGCCTGATGAACGGATCTTTCGACGAGAGACGACCACGCCCCAAATGGGCCTGGAAAATCAGCTTCTTCAATACGGCACAAAAGGCTCCGAAACACGCATTTTGTAAGATATTATCCAGTACTGATGCTATTATCGGCGACTAGATGCTGACCAGACACGCATACACAGAGGTGGGTCTCAACTGCCATTGTCGCGATGCGCAACGAACGACCTCGGCCGTTTCGCTGTTTCAGAGGGTGACGTGTCATATGTAGTGTATCTAATTTACGATGACTCGAGGAAGAAGAGATCGAAAGCCGAACCTGCGGCTCCTTGGTGACGACTGGGATAACGACGAAGACGGTGAGGAGCACATGGCAACAGTCGACAGTGGCGATAAGCGCAACAAATGCTCTTCGTTGGGATCGAAAGGGTGCCCAGTAATAAATCGGAGACAGAGACATCGAAAGAGGAATGCGCGGATCTTCGGGGACGAGTGGGACAACGAAGACAGTGGTGAACAGGTGCCACCAGTCGACGTGGGCGATGGCGACGTGCCGCTGGATGACCACGGGCGCCTGGAAGTTCCCTCCTCCATCGCGTTCACCCCCGAGGAGGAGGATCCGGAGAGTATGGAGAAGAAGTTTTTCGAACATGTGTACGCTGGCCTCCAGGCCAAGCGAGGGCAGGACAGGGACGACTTCCTCAAGGGAACAGCCGTGTTGGTCCCCAAGAATGACACCGCCACCAGGATCAACGACAGCCTGCTGGACGCCCTCATCGACGGGGAAGAAGACCGCCTGTTCGTGTCGATCAATGGAATTACCGATGGTTGGCACCAGAGGGACGATGCATACCCGGAGGAGTATCTCGCCAGCATCAAGGAGAGTGGCCTGCCGCCACACGTCATCAGGCTCAAGATTGGGGCCCCCATCATTGCCCTCCGCAACATCACCAAGGGCGTGTCCAATGGGACCCGAATGGTGGTGACCAAAATTCTCAACCACTCCATCAAAGCCAGGGTGGTCCACGGTCCCAGCACGGGGCGGGAGGTCCTCATCACCAGGGTGGTGATGACGCAGAGCCTGGGCTCCTTTGTGCTGCAGAGGACACAGCTGCCCATCCGCGTGGCCTTTGCGATGACCATCAACAAAGCACAGGGGCTCACGCTCCAGAGGGTCGGTGTGTACCTCCAGGACGATGTCTTTTCACACGGACAGTTGTACGTGGCGTTGTCTCGGTGTGGAGATGACCAGAACCTGTGGGTGTTTGGGCCACAGCCGGACGACCAGGGAAAGCTGTGGATGAAGAACGTGGTGTACAAAGAGATTCTGATCGATACCTGCCATCACGAGATTGCAGATCCAGTGTAAAATAGCATCATGTTACAATGAGATTGTAAAATCAGCAGAGATGGAGTTGGGCCATCTGCCTACCTCCTCCCCAACATCCAGTGCACTGGATGACCGACGCCCCATCCGAGAGTCCATGTCGCACCTCGCGACTTCCCATGAAACCCCACGAACCACGGGCGGACGGCCTATAGGCCGTCAGGCTGGATCCTTCACCGGTCCTTCACTGGTCCATTCGGGGTCGCCCGCCAAACGGGGCGAAGGACCGGTGACGTTACATTTCGTCACCCATGGACCAGTGAAGGATCGGTTCCTCCTCGCTCTCACTGCCGCCCCTATTAAAATTATTTCTGGTATTCATTTATAATATTACACTCAATAGTATATATTAATGTCACAGACACAAATATGAGCAGCATTTGCCAGGGCTACTTCACAGATACCTTGTATCACCTCCAGTTGTCCATACTCCCAGTTCTGAAATTTCCAACCTGCAGGCTATCAGCTGCAAAGAATCCTATTATTTCTGCAAGCCCGTTACCATCCGACACCTCTAACTTATTTACAGCCACTCCAATTTCCCTAAAGACTCAGCCTGCACTTAGTACACCTTTTTCCCAGCCCTAGCAGCCTCCACTTCACTACAGTACTTCAGCTTTGGTGGGTTTCCCCACCGAACTCTCGTTACATGTGATAAATAGAATTTTATATGGTTTTATACTACATTTCAGCTCAAAAGAACGACAGAAGAATCACACTAGCGTGATATCTGTGTTCACTGGGGTGTTCTCACTCCTTTCTTTTCTTCTACATCTCTCAGCTCTATCTTTTGCGCTAGAAATGTATCGTCGACCATCTTGTTGCCATGCCTCTACATTTGAACATCCTGCCGGTCTTCGCTTCCTGTTTCTTGGCTGCTTGAGCTTCTTGATTTCATCTTTTAGAGATCGTATTTCCTCATTCTTCTTTTTGATCACTTGTTGTAAACCAGAATCATCCTTGTCCTTGGCAGCCATTTCTCTAAGCGATTTCACGTCGTCTTGTAAAGAAGTTATTTTCCTAAGCAAACTTGCTTGTTTGGGGACATCGAAAGCTGATGCATTTGCATGCAGTTGGGAGTCAAGTATTGCATTTGCATGGTCATCATCCACTTGACACATCCTACTAGGCTGTTCTCGAAGGTCTTCATCATCGCTGCTTTCTATGCCTGGCGTGGGATCATTCCTATTGGAAACGGTTCCTCTTGCTGCAGAAGCCTGGATGATGTTTGATGTCAACCCCATGCTGCATACATTGGAAGCATCAGGTGCTGGTCTCGACAACCATTGCATTACTTCCTTCCAGTCGTCTCCTGGTGGGACTAACCCTGCATAGGCTCCGTTGTTGTCCCTTATATACCGCCCAAAGTTGTCCCAGTAGACATCAGCAGATCCTCTTAGTGCAGCTACAACTTGGCTTCGCAACTTGCCCAACCGAAGGTTGGATGTTGTGTTGTTCGTATAGGTCGTCACGTACTTGAAGAATTTGGTCAAGTCGGTAATTTTTCTCCTTCTGCCTTCCTTCTGAATTTCATAAAGGACTCGCACCCGGCCAGGTTCCCAAAAGTATTTATCCACAATACCCTTTCGTCCCCTTGGCCTCTCTAGAGCAAAGGCGCCGTAAACTTCCCCATATTCTTCCTGATCCTTGTGAATTCTTGGCCAATACTGGTACAACATGCCCAGTATCCATTTCTTAAAGTCGGCGTCTTGGGGGCTATCACTCTGACGAGCTGATATGGCAGTTGAGCCATGAAACCCGCTGGTGCCCTGGGTCTCTAGGCAATCTTCTGCAGTAAATATAATAGTAATATGAGAAATATCATCGCTTTCTGATCTCTTCTGCAGTCTGCAGGATAGACAATTCGATAGGGTCCGAAGGCCAACCGTTTTCTCTTCGCTGCACTTTTCCACATTCAGGTACAAGCGAATTTTTTTCCCTTTCTCACACTCTAATTTTTTAATTGTTTCCTCCAACTCTTTCAGGATCATATCGGACGTCCAACCCTCGTAAACTGTGCACAACTCGTGCACGTCGGTGCCATCTGGACTCCGCAAACGAACAGCCGTCTCCAACCCAGGACTGAGGAAAACCTCTTCGCTCATATTTACTAATTTGATTTAATAAATAAATATCTGGTAATTTGTTCTGGTATCAGTCATGCGGGATGTCGATGGATGTATTGTTGACAATGATTGGTAGTTATTCGTCAGTTGCGGTTACATGCACCTTATCATCCCGATTTTGAAGACGTCTCGTTGGAAGATTGGCATAACCATATCTATATGATATATTTATGTACAAAGATTTGATCTTTCATGAAAAATCTTGTCTGATCGTATCTGGATAACCTATTTGTTCTTGAAAGTTGGTTGCCATGACTCAGGACCTTTGCCACAACTGTCGCAGGACGATGCCATCCTCTCGCAGTGGGAAAGCACATCACATTCAAGGTAAATGCAAGTCGATTTTCACAGGGGAGCTCACTGTAGGTGATGCACCTCCCATGATAGCCACGGAGCAGTTGAGTCCAGATACAGCAGAAGTGCCTACACCCGTGCAGAATTCAGGTGAAGATGCTGCAGAAGATGGCACTCCTTTTGAATATTACAATACTTACACCTCTATTCCCAAGAAAAACACAGTCGAGTATTACGTCAGCATGATGAACGAGCCTGTTTTCACTGGTGCAAACCAAACGTTGAAGGAATACTTGCAGTCATCATTTGCACTCTATGTCTCAAGTGGTATGGGGAAAGCAACATTCGAAGAGCTGTTACAACGAGATCGAGTCTTATTGGAGAATTTTGATCCCATCATCCCCAAATCCCTGTATCTCGTGAGAGAATCCCTTGGCATTCCCAAGGCTGACCAGGTTGAGCATCACATTTGTACTTGCCTGCAGTACATATTCGACCGTCTTCCCAAGGAGCAATGGATCTCACACAAGGATGATAAGTGTAAAGGTTGTGAGAAGCCTCGATTCAACGTAGTGAGAAATTTTGATGGTTCTCTCAGGGTCACGCCCAGGAAGGTACTCATCTCTTGTCAAATAGTATTTACTATCCATGAGACCTATCGATTCTGATCTTATTTGCCTGCTCTGCAGAAGTTTTATGCATTCAATCTTGAAAGTCAAATCAAGCGTCTCTTCCGTATACCTGACTTTGCGCAGAAAAGAGGGTCGCAAAGGGAGCAGAACTTAGTCTACCAGTCCGAGCACTACAAATGGTTAGTAGGAGCCACCCGTGGGGGGGTGGCACAGGGCAGCAATAGTGTGTATAGTGTTGGATTTGATTGGTGTCAGGCTACTAAATCAAAAGAGCATTCTATGGGAGTTGTAAGCATGCGATGCGAGGACTTGCCAGCAGATCTAGCCCACAAGGACAGCATGACAGTGCCATTGCTCTACTTACCGGGCCCCAAAGAGCCAACCTGTCTGAATGCGTTGTTCAATTTGATCGCTGCACAATTTACTAAGGCAGCAGAGTCTGGTATTCAAGTGAGCTATATTAACAGCGAAGGCAAGCAAGTGGAAATACTCCACAAACCGTATTGGGTATTTATCCACTGTGATTCCCCTGCACGAAGCAAATTAGGTTGCTTCAATGGAGCTAATGCTACCTTTTGCTGCCCATACTGCCGTCATCCTTCAGTTCGAGTTGGAAAAGCATTGAAGCCCTTGGGCTACCTCGAACCTGTCTCTTACTTGCATTATATATGTGTGACACAAAAGGAGGAACAGCAACGACTTCTGACCTACCAAATGGGTGTCAGAAGACAGCGATTGTCCCTAGAAAACATGGAACACCGGGAGAAGCTGTTTATGTACTTGATCAAGAAAGGGAGATATCAGCACGAGGAGATCAGGAAAGAGTTGGGCATCAATGGGAAATGTGACCTGTTTGGGAAAGTGACCACACTACACCGTGTGCATGCCTTTCTCCTTCCCTTTTACCATCTCATTTTTCTTGGAGTACTCAAAACGTTTTTCACTCTTCTTGTGAAGAAGGACCCGAAAAAGAAGGCTAGGAAGAAGAGAAATAGAACAAAGGACAGGGATGAAGATGGATCAGATACAAATGAAGTTACGATCTTACGCCTGAGCAAGCTCAAGGAATTGAATAATTGTATCATCTCAACATCTGACCTGGGAAGGCCACCGAGATGTTTATCAAATATTGCGGCATTCCTTGTCGAAGACGCGAAGAACCTTTGGGAGTTTCAAGGCACTCTCCTTATGCACCCAGCAGTAACAAGTAAAGTCCTGGGTCTCGAAGACGGAGTGCTTCCACCACTAGCAAAAGAGGCATGGGGATATTTAAGAAGAGGAATTGACTTTTTTATGGATCAGGACACAGTGTCTCTTGACAAGCATGGCCGCACAACACTGGCTGCAAAGGAAGCACAAGAGAGCCTGCTGGAGTTTGCCAAGATATGCGAAAAGGTATGTGGAGATGCATGTGCCTCATTACGCATTGCGCCTCCTTTCAAAATTTAAACATCGTAATTTGCAGAATTTTATGCCAGTGTGCACGCAAAACCTGCACATCCTTATCTGCAGACTATTAGATCAGGAGAAGGCAACAGGAAAGGCCAAGTTCATGAATGAGTTGCACATTGAGAGATCGCTTCAATTCTTTAAGAAGAATGCCACAGGAAAAGCAGAACCAGAAAAGGTTGCAGTACAGAAACTGTTGGATCACTACTACCTGGAGGAGTGCTGTGGCAAGTCATCTGCTTCCAGCATCACCCAGGTATCTCAGAGCAAGAGCAGCCCTTCCATTGCATCGGATGAGGATTTCTTTACAGGCCCAACAAAGGCCACGGAGAAACAGATGGAACGCATTCAGGCGTTCTGTCGACGTTCCAACATCAGGGCACATACATCAGATTGCAAAGTTTACAAAGTTGCTGAACTACACCGAGATGGCAAGATTGAGAGAGTAAATTCATCTTTGTACAACAGGGAGCGGACACGACAGTCAAATACTGTGCTTGTTGACATGAATTCATCGGGCTCATCGCACCACCTTGGAGTTGGCATTGTGAAATTTTTCTTTTCTGTAGAAGTCGATGGGACAGAGACAATGGCAGCAGCCATCCAAATATATCGTGATGACCAGGTTGAATTTCATCATGATCACGACTTTGGCACAGTAATTGAAATCAAAATCAATCGGGACCACAAGCTGATACGTATTCGATGCCTTCCCTTGGAGAAGATACTGACAAAGGTCGTTCGTTTAAACTGCAGTGACCTGGACAAGAACGGGAATCCCACCGAGGAAACGCAAGTCAAATATAGCGACTTTGTTGTACCAAAATCTCAAAAGTGGCTCAGACATATCGATTCGTAGACGTGAGATGCTCAACTTCGGTCAAGATGTGACATCAATGCCTTGGAAATGCTCCTCACACCAAGAGCCATGTTTGGGCCATATATCTTGTCATATGATATAATTATCATTTAATATATGTTATATGACGCTTGGTGCTTCTCTGACGCAGCAAACTGGTCAAGTCGGAGAAGGCGAATTGCGAGCAGAGTGGACCGACCTGTTTCTTGACAAAACTCATATTTCAGGCCAAACTGGCCTCGGTTATACATTACTATAGTAAAATTGTAAATATTTATGGCACCAAGGGGTCGTTTTGGTCCACTTGAAATTTCACGAAGTATCAATGAAGGAACCTCGTGACGCTAGTGCTAGTTAATTACAAGCCCCTCAATCCGAATTTGAGGATTGTGCTCATCTTTCACTATGCATCACCACCGGGCATGTAGGACTGGAAAATAAAAAATCAATTATTGTACAGTATTGAAATTCGCTGAATTTGCGTACCCATAAGAACCTTATCTACCATAAAGATGCCAATCAAAGTGGGAATCAATGGTGCGTTGCTGCGGAATAGCGTGTCATGAAATCCAAACCCAAACATCTTACGGTATTATAATGCATAAATATCACTTTTATAAACCTATCATTGCAGGATTCGGCCGTATCGGTCGCTTGGTACGTTTCTGATCACGTTGCCCTTGCATCAAAAGTCGCTCCCAAACAACTCTGGAATTGCGATTTAAAGGGATTCTTGATATCTTGTTACAGTTTATTGATCTATTTGGGTAGTTCCATGATGGTTTGATTGCCTTTTCCTGACCTAACTGAACAAATATCCATTGCAGGTCATGCGAGCAGCCCTGGAACGTGGGGATGTTCAGGTTGTTGCTTACAACGACCCATTTATTGATCCAGAGTATGCAGCTTATATGCTTAGGTATGACTCTGTGCATGGACAATTCAAAGGGACAATTGAGCATGCTGAAGGTGGTCTGATGGTGGATGGCCAGTTTATCAAGGGTTTCACCCATATGAAGCCAGAAGAGATTCCATGGGGAGAGGTCGGTGCAGATTATATCTGCGAGTCTACGGGTGTCTTTACAGAGGTGGAGAAGGCGAATGCTCACATCAAAGGAGGAGCCAAGAAGGTCATCATCTCTGCGCCCTCCAAGGATGCACCCATGTTTGTCATGGGAGTGAATCATGACAAGTACAATCCAGATGAGAATACCATCGTATCGAATGCTTCATGCACTACCAACTGTCTTGCTCCATTGGCAAAGGTGATTGATGAGGCATTTGGGATCAAGGAAGGGTTGATGACAACTGTCCATGCAACGACAGCCACTCAAAAGACAGTGGATGGACCATCCAAGAAGGATTGGAGAGGTGGGCGTGCAGCTGCGAACAACATCATTCCATCCTCTACGGGAGCAGCCAAAGCGGTTGGCAAGGTGCTTCCACATCTGAATGGAAAGCTCACAGGCATGGCATTCCGCGTGCCAACGCTGGATGTATCCGTGGTGGACCTGACAGTCAATCTTGAGAAGGAAGCAACATATGATGACATCAAGGCGGCCATCAAGGCTGCTTCAGACGGTCCCCTTGCTGGTGTGCTTGGGTACACGGATGAGGACATGGTGTCTGCTGATTTTATTACTGACAAGAGATCGTCAATCTTTGATGCCAAGGCTGGAATTGCACTGAGCCCAACGTTTGTCAAACTGGTCTCTTGGTATGATAACGAATGGGGATACTCAAATCGCTTGGTTGATTTGGTGTGTTACATGGCATTGAAGGATGGCAATGCCACACAGGATGAAGTTATGAATTCGACCAAAGACACGGTGTCATCCATCATTGCTTAGATTTGATGGGAGTGTTTGCTTGCCTCTCTCTTGCATACAGATGAGTACTTCCATGCTGATATTTTTTGTGTGCATCAATATGTAACAAAAAGACTTTTACAAGACGAGATGGTAGCTCAAACATTATTGATGAAGACAATATTCATTAGAAATCATTTGCAACAGATATTATTATTATTTGTCAGACAGGGTCCATGCCTGTAAAGTTTTAGTTCTCAGCAGGATGTATACACCTTGGTTGAACTAATACTCATCTCGGCAGCGTCTGCTTTCGTATCCTGATTTGCTGCCAGAGCTTGCCCACTGCCACCATTGGGGCCACTACCTAGAAAAACTGACATTTCCTTGAGTTCTTTGACGATTTCTGCAAATGTGGGACGGTCATATGGATTTTGGGACCAGCATGAAGTCATCAAAGTCACATATTCATCAAAATATGTGCACTCTTTCCCAGCACTGTCATGGACCTCCCAAAAGTTTGGAACAGGTGGTCTTGCACCATCACGCACCAATGTGACAATATCCCAGTGTTTCACATCTGGCCATGGTGTTGACCGAGTAAGCATCTCCCACATGACGATGCCAAATGCATACACATCGGACTCTTTCGAATATCCCTCCCCTCCAAGAGTTTCTGGCGCCAGCCACCTGGGATTGTGGGCAGTGCCAAGACTACTTCCAGTTGTTCCTTCGACCAAAGTGCTCAAATTGAAATCACAAATTTTAACACGATAGTCCGCGTCAACTAAAATATTGCTGCTTTTAAGATCACAGTGGACGATTGGCTTGGATCTAGAGTGAAGATACAGGATTCCAGTTGCTGCATCAATCATCATTTTCAAACACATGTCCCATGTTGGCAGAAACTTGTCCTCTACTCTGGCAGATTTAAGCAGATTGCATAGACTTCCCCTTTCACAGAATTCTGACACAATACAGGGAGGGGCTGAGCATAGTCCTATAAATTGTACAATGTTTGGATGCCGCAGTGATGATAAGATGTCTGCTTCAGTTTCCAGTATGGACATCGTTGTTTCCTCGTTGCTCTTCTCGATTTGTGACTCTAGCGCAACAACAGATGGATCAGGATTCCAATTCGTCAGAACTTTCACAGCAACTGGTGTCTCGTTCCATAATGCCCTGTAAACCTTGCCAAATGCTCCCTGACCGATGCATTCACAGATCTCCATTGTGGAAAAGTCTATGTTGTATTCTGTTATAGTTGAACTTGATTCTTTCCTTGTTGATAAATCTCTTAGTACTACTCCTCTGTCTTCCATGTGAGTATAACTAGGTTTTTTATATATCGAAGAATGATCCGAGTCTTTCACTTTCCTACTCTCTTTGTTCTCTGAAACGACCTCCCTAGTCGTTGAAATTGCCATTGGGCCAAGAGAAGCAGCGGCGGCAGTAGCCATGGGACCCATTGACTGAGTCGATACTTTATTTGTATCACTGTTGTTGGAAGAAAATCCTGGTTTCCATGAAGCCCCGTGCTTGAGAATATCTGATGTTGAGAGCACACTCTCATTTCTTGGTGCTTCTAATTTTCCTCTAGGATTCTCAGACATGCAAGCACTGTGGTTAGAATCTAGCTTGGTTCGAGATCCTATATATCTTTGCGCGGATGGACGCTGACTAATATCAGTCCGCGACCTCGATTGCATTCTACTTCTTCTTCCTGCTTCTACATCACTGCCTGAATCTGCAACGCCCCGTCTGCGCGACCTACAGTACCAGCAGAATATGACGAGAGACGAAAGAATTATTATCCCACCAACACTACATGCGACAGCAATAATGATTGCCGTGGTCCTACTTGTTCCACTTCCTTCTGTCGAGTTCTCAGGGGATCCTTGGACATCTCCAGCATCAGGCACAAATATTGTGTTGGCTGGAGGGGCTGCAATGTCAATTGGCTCTACGATATCATTCGTATCAGGTACTGGAGGTGGTTCCCCAGTCTCCGGAGAGGGAGGCGGTGAGAGTACCAATGGAGAAGGAGGAGGAGGAAAAGGAGGTGGTGGAGACAGTGCAGGTGAGACGGGTATCAAAATTGGCTGTGGCTCTGGTGGCTGCGGTGTGGCAATACTATCATCTATTGGAGGAAATGGAGGACTATCGCCGACAGGCTGTACATCGTACTCGTACTCTATTGGTATGATTGTCGGCTTGCTACCCTCCTGAGGACCTGGCTCGGAAGGTGCCGCTGGGGGACTGTCATTCGAGTCATTGCCCCCTCCAAATCCTACAGATATACATTAAATGTGTTTACAATGTTAATAAATCGCACAGATCCGCGATTTGGCCCCATCAAGCTCCATCTACAATCTAACCAACCTACCTCCGAAGAAGAAGTCAACCACGTCGTCCAGGAAGCCTGCAGACGCGTTCCTTGCGCACGACAATAATATGCAGCAAAGGAGCAATCTTTTTATCAGACTTCTCATACTTTTACAATTTTGGGTCTCACTCGAGCGTTAAACCCCACCCACACTTTCACGACCTCAAAAGATGGCTAGGATCACGGCACACTGAGCACAGCAGTTGTGGATATCAACCAACTACTTGCAGGCACTGCCAATATCTTGTCATCGATTGAAACTATTGCTACTACTGTTTACATGGTGATTATGCATCCAATTATATGGTATGTAATAATATCATTATCCAGTCTGCTGACTCTTTCTTGATACTGTTCTTGCTTGGAATCCAGCCTTGATTGCAGACACAGTCCTTGATGCACCACATTGCTGACACCTCAAAAACATGATTCTAGTAGATGAATCCCTATCCAAAAGGGTATCCGGAGACTTGCAACTATTGCAGAGCACATACTCGTTCATATATCTCCTCAAGCACCCCTCAAACGCTTTGGGCAAGAATCTCCCCTTCAAAATCAACCGCTGCTGCCCATCCAATGACCCAGATGTACCCAACTCTGCCAAAAGATACGCCTGTAGATGCTCAGGATTCCTATTCATACTTCGTGCCAAATCCATGAAATTCGAAAAGACAGTCTTCTTCGTCCCTTCCCTAGCAACCTGGGGAGGCTTCAGTGTTGTCCTCCGCCTCTCACCAGTCAGCTCTGGATTATTCTCCTTCAATATTCCAAACACCCGATCTAACAACTCCTCATACTTGTAATCTCTATCCGACCCATCCCAAGGAAGCCCCCCAGAAGACTTTCCCTGCTCCCCAGAAGCACCACCCTCTGGCCCAAATTCCTCATCCGTCCTCGTCTTTGACTTTTTCTTCTTCTTCTTCTTCCCCAGACTAAGATTCAAATCATCAAGCCCCAAGTCATCGTCTCCTTCCTTGACATCATCAGCAAACTTGATGGATTTCTTCTTCTTCTTCTTCTTACCAAACTCCAGAGATGCACCCACATCAACCTCCTCCTCCTCAGCTGCTTTCTGCGAATCATCCAGTCCCTTCTCATCCTCATTATTATTGTTCACTGCATCGTTAATTGTGACAATAATAAAATTGCTTAAAGAACTCCATGGGTCTCTTCCCAGACTCCAAATTTGACAAATACGTACCCGTCAACTCTGCAACCTTGTCTGCAACCTGTTCCACTTCCTGCACAGATATAAGATGGAAATAAAATACCAACAACACAAGAGCAGATTCAGCATAAGAAAGAAGGAGAATTTCTGACCGACATGAGAACGCACCGCCATCCTACTCAAGTACTTTGAACTGACTCAAATGTATTTATTAAGACCGATAACAGGGCCTTGAATAGATATTGTGTGTAATAAGACTATCCAGGTATACTAATATCGAATATACACTACGAGTATGGCAGTCCTATTCATTCCCATATTCCACTGCTATTGTTGTTGATCTATTAATCAGCACAGGTCCGATGAAGCGCATCCATTGATGGGTCTCTTGAGCATAAGACACAGGAGGAAGAAGACGATTGTCAAAGGTCATCTGTCTCTACTAGAGAATCATAATAGAGACAATGAGTGGCTACATGTGGATGGATGAACTTTAATTATATCAAAAACACCCAAGGAATATGACAAATGGCTGATCAACACCTCTACTCTGGCAGATCATCCATTTGCCAATGAGCAGGATGAGCTCAACTTGTCCCATGGCATTGGTGGTGTTGCTGCTCTTGGTGGTTGTGGATGCATCATCAGGATCCAAGGGAGTGGTTGTGGATCTGCAGGCTTCATGGGGATCTACATCACTGCTGCACGAGGCTGCAGAGTTTCTGGTAGGTGATGTACTTGGTATTATTGTCTTGCACCCTGAAGCATTCTTTGGCTTTGTGAATTCATCCGAGTGTATAGATATGAATTAATGGTACATATACATGCAGGGCGATGGCTCAGGGGCGGATGGATTCTTCGACGTTGTTCGAGAGTGGAGGAGGAGGACAAGTGCTGCTCACCAGCGAGGAACATCTTCTTGCTCCAGTGCAGGTGATACACTGGATGGTGCTTGCTGCTCTTCCATGCTGCAAGAATTTCTCGGTGACATACTCTCTCATGGTCAGATGTATCACATGAGCATGGTGGCCCTTGCCTCCAGGCAGTATTCTCCCAGACTGGAGACCTTTCGGCAGTTGTCAGAGGGGTGGTTTGGTCCAGACAAGGCGTGCTGCTGGGTGGTCGTGAATGGGAAAACTGCAATTACAACTGTGGATGAACTAGAAAAGAGTATTGATCTTGCTTTGGAACATGGCAGTGAGACAATGGAAAAGGTTTTGGACATTGATCATGTGTTTAACAAAAAGGATGGCAAGGCTACTGTGACGTTGTACGGCCCGCTGGATTCAGCGTGTTCTCACACAATGCATGATTATATTGTGGATACTATTCTTGGCAAGAAACGTGGAGACGTATCGTACCTGTGGAGGCCTATTCCATACAGTGGTGTTGCTTGCCAAGAAGAGTTTTCATGCAGTGAGCTGGGAACGGACAAAAACATGTCCATTCCTGGATATGGGGTGGATTTAGCGATAAAAAATATGGAATACAATGCGAGAGATTCCTCGGAAGAAAAGGACTCCTCGGGTGATTTGGACTCTTCACAGTCCACACCTGGGTTTGACATTCAAACGTTGGTCGAGAGGTATCCGGAACATAGGATGGAACTGGAATCATTCGGGTCACATCTGAGCAAATCATCGTCACAGAAAGATAGCAGTGGTATAAAAGTGTGGGATTTGAATGATATTGGAATCCAGACTGTGGAAAAGGTCTTCAATGCCAAAGATGGGCTCTCTGTGCTTCGGGATGTCGCACAGAATTTTCCCAGCCTGGTTGAGATGATATCCAAGGTGCCCGTATCGAAAGATACGAGAAAACAGATGAAATCACTATCATCATATTTAGCTCCAGATGCAGAGGCATTATTTGTCAACGGATTGTCAATTTCTTTGGGTGATTTGAACTGGCATGCAATACTGGATGTGCTCCGCAGTGAATCTGAGTTTCTGCTCAAGCTACACTCATTAGGCATCACTTCTAGAAGTATCCCAGAAATTATTAAGTTGCGAAATGGACACGGGGGCCAGGAGGACGAAGGACGAGGAGAGAGTTTCCGATTGGACTTTCAGCCAGAGAAACATGTCTTCTGGATGAGCAACGTCGAAGAGGATGAATCCTTCGAAGGTTTACCGTCACGATTGAGCAACTTGCTACAACCTGCATTCATGGGGCAAGCTCCAGCAGTGAGGAGGAATATTTTTACCGCATATTTCGTGGTGGATGTGGGCAGCAGGGGTGGTGCCATGGCACTATTGACTGCAAAAGGCCTTCTAGACCAAGGCCTTCCGGTAAGAATTGGCATTATTCCGGTGGGACACAAGGAAAATGTAGAGAACAAGTCTCGGGATCTTACAAATATATTCACGGCTCTAGGATTGAATATGGGAGATCGTCAAGCATGCAGCCTGTTTGCTGCTTCGGCAGCAGCTATGACGCAGAAAGGTTGGGATATGGAAGAGAATTACCCGGAAGCGATGTATAACGCTCTTATGAAGCAGTTAAAGCCAAAGTGGAAGAGTATATCGCATAAATTTGATGGTATTGCGCCAAAGGCCTTTGCAGGCTTCCTGAGAGAATCCAAGAATGCCGTAGCAGAATCTGTGGCATCCTTCTTGAAAGAGGCAAGCGCGCAAGTCAAGGGGCTTGGGATCCAAGATTTCCCTGAGGCAGGGGGCATTATGATCTTTAATGGGGCCCTGCATCATGTTGATTCGGCTCCAATGTGGCGCCCCGTGTTGATTAATGCCTGGCAGACTGAAGTTGCTTCAATTCAACGGCTCGTCTATGAGAATCGATTATCTGATTCGTCTACGGATTTATTAGGCGACATACTTTTGATACATGGCGCTATTCCTCGATTCAATTCCAGGATATTATCAAAACCCTCATTGCTAGGAGATGGCGAGTCAGACAATAGTCCTCAGAGAGCTATTGACTTTGCCAATGTGTCAAGCACCTTGGATCTCATTGAGACTATGGAGCTAGCCTATTTCAGCCAAATGGCTCTTGTGAATGACAAGATTCAGAACTTCCCGATAACGCACTGGGTCATTGTGAATCCATCATCTGATGCTGGGCGAGCGCTGATGTCTGAAGCCCTGTCACATGAGTTTGCTGATTCCAGAATAGGTATCGTGGTCAATCTGGAGGACCCATCTTGCTCGAATGATACAGTTTCAGAACTTGATGCTTTGTTGCTAGGGTTATCCCTCGGTCCTCCAGAGAAAGCCTCCGAAGCAGATTACTTTGACATGTTGGCCTCAATATCTTCGGCATCAGATGCGAATCTTGCGAATGGTAGATTGCCTGGTATAATTCCAGAAGAGGTTTTCCCAAACCCGGAAAGTCTCAACAACTTTTTGAGGGACGTAAGGGGATCAAAATATCTTGAAAAACATTGTCGATTCGTCAGAGACCATTTGGGCCTGCCTAAGGGCATTTCTGGTGTCCTAACCAATGGCAGATTTTTGGAACAAAGGTTTGCTGGGGATATTGTCGCAAAAGACTTTAGAATTCTTGATCAGGTGGCAGAGTCCAAGTTTTTCGCGAGCTTAAAGCTATTGAATATTTTGAAATCGACATTGCCTGCAGATGGTAGACTCAACACTATTGCTGCTCTGTCATCGAGTGTCATCATGGCCCATACATCTGGAAAGGTGCGTTTGCATGTGTATCAAGGTCTCCGGTGATTTGAAAACTAAAAGTCTTGTGTGTATGTTGTCATACAGGATGCATCACAGTCATCCCAAGTGCTGGAGCTGTTTGATAGGACGGCTGACAACATCAAGGTTGTTGAGAGATCACAATTCAAATTCGATACTGCTCCATTGCAGGTGCAGGCAATCTTTGATCCACTCAGCAAAGTGTCTCAGCAAATATCTCCAATTCTCGCGTATTTGAAAGAATCCCTGCATGCAAATATTGAAGTCATTTTGCACCCGAAACAAGGCTACTCAGATTTGCCTCTGAAGAATTATTACAGATATGTCCTGCCCAGTACTCCCAGTATCAGCTCAGACAATTCTCCCAAGGCCATATTTTCGTCGTTGCCCCTCCATGATACTTTGACCCTAGGCATGGATGTTCCAGAAATGTGGTTGGTCAGTCCCGTGCACTGCAAGCATGATTTGGACAATATTCAGTTGGCCAGTCTCCCAGCAACAGAAAAGAACCTTGTTGCTACTTTTAAATTAGAGTCAATCCTCGTAACAGGGATGTGTGTGGATTTTTCTGCGTTAGAAAGTGGTAGAAATGCTCAGATACATCCACGAGGAGTTCAACTGACTCTTGGAACGCCTGACAAGCCTGCAAAGTCTGACACGCTGGTGATGAGTAATCTGGGCTATTTCCAACTCAAAGCAAGCCCAGGTATCTGGGACTTGCGTCTGGCTCCAGGGAGATCAGAGGAAATATACACCATCAAAAAAGTAACAGGAAGATCAGAATTCTCTCTGATGACAAGCTCAGCGGCCATGAGGGATAATGCAGCAATCATACCGGTGGCGTCGTTTTCTGGAGAGCATCTGCTGCTTCTGCTACGCCCAAACAAGGGACACGAGGGAGAAGATGTCCTAGATGTCAAGGGTAGTCACTCAGTGTCTGCAGGAAATCAAGATGATAGAATACACGTTTTCACTGTGGCTTCTGGTCATATGTACGAGCGATTGCAGAAAATAATGATACTCTCAGCCATCAAGAGATCCAGCAGGCGAATCAAATTTTGGTTCATTGAAAACTACATGAGCCCTCAAATGAAGGATTTTGTACCACACATGGCTCGCCAGTATGGCTTTGATTACGAGTGCGTTTCTTTAATGTGTGAACCATGTTTTCTGGTATATGTATACGATGCATATCAGATGGTGGATGGCTAGTGATGATGATCCGTGTGCTCCTCCTCACATTGTATTCCCATGTATGCAGGTTTGTGACATACAAATGGCCATCATGGCTCCACAAGCAGTCTGAGAAACAGCGCATCATATGGGCCTACAAAATCTTATTCTTAGACGTCTTGTTTCCGCTTGGACTGAAAAAGGTCATCTTTTGCGACTCTGATCAAGTGATCAGGACAGATTTGGCAGAGCTCTGGGACTACAACCTCCATGGAGCTCCCTATGGATATACGCCGTTCTGCAACAATAACAAGGACATGGACGGCTTTAGATTCTGGAAGCAAGGATTCTGGGAAAATCATCTTCAGGGCAAGCCATACCACATCTCAGCTCTCTATGTCGTCGACTTGGAGAGATTCAGGTCCATGGCAGCAGGCGATCAATTGCGAGTCATCTATGACCAGCTCTCCAAGGACCCCAACTCGCTATCAAACCTGGACCAGGACCTTCCAAACTTTGCCCAGCATCAAGTACCCATCGCCAGCCTCCCTCAAGAGTGGCTGTGGTGTGAAACATGGTGTGGCAATGCAACTAGAACAAGAGCCAAGACAATTGATCTCTGCAACAACCCATTAACCAAAGAACCAAAACTTCAGAGTGCCAGGCGCATCATCGCAGAGTGGCCAGATCTCAATAGAGAAGCTGAAGAGTTCACAGCGAGAGTAGATGCATATCTCGAGGGAGCAATGACAGAAGAAGAGCTCTCTTCGTCTGACAGCAGTCGATTCATGGTCAATCTCAAGCCCATGGTTGAAGGATCTTTCCCAATCAAAAACAAGGCCCATCCGAGAATAGATCATTCTGAATTATAATTATTGATATTGTGAATACATTCAGAAGTAGACAAGATGCTGAACGTATCAGTCAGTCGCACGCAGCCCAGGTTGTCCAATTTGACAATTGGAGCAAACAAACGATGCCATTGCATCAGCAGATGCTCCATCCAGGACCAAGGAAAACAAACGAGTAAAAAATCCGCTGGGATTCTCTCTGTGCTCGGCCTTGGGGCATTAAAGGCCAAGGCAACTCTGACAACCATGGCCCTTCGTGCCTGTCAGGATACCGATGCGGATGCTATTAATGCCCAGATCAAAGAGAATGTGAAATCATTGAGGATGTTGGCTCTTGTCATGCCATTCGCTGCCGTCAGTGGAAGCACAGATACGTTTTTTATCATTACAAAGGCTGTTGCGTCGTTTATCAAGGTGCGTGGGTCTGTCGGTCTCTCATGTGCTAACGATGACATCATCAGATATAGAAGAATGTTCTGCAGCTGTATCTGTTGCTCTTGTTTGTGAGAGTGTTGCTGAGTTGGTTCCCTACGTTTACCTGGTGGGAGCAGCAGCCTTGGCTTGCTCTTAGACAGGTGACGGATCCGTACTTGAAATTGTTCTCTGGGTTGGTGCCACCGTTGTTGGGAACGATTGATCTGACTCCATTGTTCGGGTTCTTCATCTTGCAATTCTTGGGAGGTGCATTGGATGTTGCTGATGATGAGACGAGGTTCTGGAGTTGATACGGGGCAGTTTTACATCATATCCACAAAAGTGGAGTGACTTGTTACATTAATTTATAATAATATTATGGTTGGAACATGTGTATGTTATATTTGTACATCAACGAGAGAGAGAGATACATGTGATGTGTCATGATTTACAGAATCGAGCCTCTCATTTCAGAGAGATCATTGGTCCGCTCGTTTGCATTCATGAGCATTGTGATGGCCTTCTCCTGGTCCATTGGACTGTTCTGCGTGGAATCAGTATCTTCCCATACCACTCTGGAGGTTTGGGCTTGGGATTCTCGGACGAGATATCCAGCTACGCTGTCACGCCGAGAACAGAACCTTGGCAACTGATTCTTTTTCCATTCCCCAGTCAAGTCATACGGTGTGAGCTTTCCAAGTTTGCAGCGCTCCTTGGAGGAGCTGTATGCAAATGTCTTGCACGATCCATTTTCAACACATTTATTGAAACATTCTGCAAGACTTTGAATGCCTCTGAACTTTTTGAATGTCCCGCGATTTACAGTGTACCCATCGAAAACCACAGCAAGCCCATCTGCACGAGTGTCTCCACCCAAAAGTTCTGGATTGGTATTTTTCATTGTGACAGAGCACTTTTTACCCAGTGGTCGAGCCATGGCAAGGCCTGTTGATTGTCCTGCATGTTACCGATGCATGAATTCATTGCATTCAGAAAGATGTTGACTGATGGAAAATACTTCCATGTTCTCATGCAGAAGGCGTGTTTGCATTCTTTCTCGACTACATACCTGGTATCATATCAGAATTGGATGCCATCATGGCGAGCAATAACGCTCCGACGAAAGGCAGTTTCAAAAAAGTCATGTTCAACAAAAAGGCAGCAAGGCTTGATGAGTGAAGTGTCAGGTATTATTTGATGCTTCTCAGACTTTAGTCTCAATAAAGCACGATTTATTCATGTATTTTTATTTATGTTTTACTACAAATACACTGTACATATTGTGTGTGTAGCGCGTACAATCAAGACAGCCACTGAGCTGCCACTCTGGGTTCCAAGTCACATTCTGCTGCATGTATACTTGAAGGTGGAATTGGCCCACACTCCTACAGAAGGTACCGTCCAGATTGCAAACATCCATTTAATCCAGAATAAATTCATAAAGAGGCTTTTCTGATTTCCATCTTTGCAATGGTTTCCAGGTGGACATTGTCTGGGCCATCGGCCAACCTTAGTGTTCTGGCAGCACTCCAAATGCTGGCGAGAGGAAACTTGTCAGACACACCTGCACCTCCAAATATCTGAATGATTCTATCGACAACACCAAGAACTGCTGAGGGTGTATGGACCTTCGCGATGGAAATGGCGGAGCGCGCTGCTTTTGACCCAACAGCATCAAGAGCTGTGGCAGCATTGTGGACAACAAGCCTCGCAGCATCCAAGTCAATCCTGCACCTTGCAAGATCTGCACGAATCAGCTGATGCTCATAAAACATCTTCCCAAAAGATTTTCTCTCCTGTATTCTATCCAAACAGAGAGAGATTGCTCGTTCTCCCATCCCCAGTAATCTCATGCAATGGTGCAAGCGGCCAGGACCCAAGCGGCCTTGAGCTATCTCAAAGCCACGACCTTCGCCCAAGATGATATTCTCTTTCGGCACTCGAACATTCTTAAAATTCATTTCTGCATGCCCATGTGGCGCGTCATCATATCCAAAAACCGTCAAGGGTTTGATATTGACAATGTTCTCATTCGGCATCGGCACAAGTACCATTGACTGCTGCTTATGTACTGGGCCGTTAAAGGTCGTTTTGCCCATGAAAATAGCCACTCTGCATCTTGGATCACAAGCACCTGATATCCACCACTTAATTCCGTTTAAAATATACTCATTTGACCTTTGGTCAAAGCAAATGGATGATTGGATATTCGTAGCATCTGAAGACGCAACATTTTGCTCCGTCATGGCAAAACACGACCTCATGTCACCTCTCAGAAGTGGAAGTAGCCATTCCTTCTGCTGCGTGATATTTCCATACCTTGCGAGTACTTCCATGTTGCCCGAGTCAGGGGCTGAGCAATTGAAGATCTCAGATGCCCACACAGAATGTCCCATCACCTCTGCAAATTTGGCATATGAAGCATTGGTCAACCTGGGACCACCCAAGAGGATTCGCTCCTCATCAGATACTGGTATGGATCGTAAGAACGAATCAATTATCTCAGCCAAGTCTGGTGCAATCCACAGATTCCACAGTCCTTGCCTCTTGGCTTCCACTTTCAACTCTTCCTGAACAGGATGAATGGACCATCTCTCATCTGATGCCGCATGCTCGATCAGTACAGATTCTACAGGAAGCACTTTATCTCTCATAAATGTCATCAACTTGTCTAGTAAATGCGTCTCCTCTATTGATGACTTTCCCATATAAATGGTGTCAGAATGAAACACGTAATCATCAAAGCAGGGCCCTCTATCGCCCATCAATCTCAGGGCTATCCCGGCCAACGCGCTAATATTTTCCTCCGAAGCCAACACTGCTGCTTCATCGCTGGAAGCATTCCCTTGCTGGGCTCGAGCCCTCACCCCTGCCAGAATACTAGCCAGTCTGAAAAGAGACAGTGACACATAAAAATTCCAATCAGCCTTTCCCGGACGCTGTATCCCTCTTTCATGACAATATACTTGTATATATTCATCAATTGAAGGAATACCAGCTGGGCGAGGATTCTTGGGCATCGATAGCTGTGGAATGGCATCATGGGGAATGTAGTATGGCAAGCAACTGTAGGCCAAGTCACACAAGGGGTCCCCCAACGTAGAGAGCTCCCAATCGAGCACTGCGACTACCTTTCTTGTACTTTGATCAAATATGAGATTATCTAATCGAAAGTCACCGTGAGCGAGATGCGAGACCGATGGAGGTTGTCTACCCTTCATTGTAGCCTCATGCTGCCGAAGCAGATTACAGAGTTGCCTCATCATCACTGCTATCGCGCCCCCTTGGCCCTCATCTCGTTGCGATTTCATAAATTGCCTATTCCAAACATCAATTTGTCTCCCTGTATACCCATCTGCACGCCCATACTGTTGCAGACCAACCCTAGAAGGATCAATCGAATGCAACCTTGCAAGAACCCTGGCCATCTCAAAATAAATCTCGCGGCGACCACGCTCATCATCGACATCTCTCAGATCACTATACGTATAAATCTTCCCCTTGACAAACGACATGAGGTAAAATGGTGTACCTAGCACATGCGACTCGTTGCAGAAAGCAATTGGCTCTGGAACAGGAAAACCAAGAGGAAACAGACAGCAGAGAACCTGATACTCTCTTTCGATAGCATGGGCTGATGGGAGAATGGGAGGGGGAGGCTTCTTACGTAGCACAAGGTGCCTCTCTCCGCCATTGATGCTCACAAAAAAGGTGGGGTTGGACTGCCCATGGTGAAATTTGGTGCATTCTATGTGCTCCACTTCAATGCCACCCAGGCTTCGCTCACTGATCGTCCTCAAATACCCCACCAATCGTTCCTATTTACGACAAATGAAGTACTTTTGTGAGAATAACAGACAGATATTCGCCGTATTTTGTTGCCAAGATCACCTACCGTGTCATGTCGGGATTTCGACAGCTCAACCAAATCCTCCTTCATCTGAGCATCTTATTACCGATTGTTACACAGTTTCATTTTAAATTAGTCTTATAAAATACGTTTTTAGCATTGTTCAGTCGATTAATTAATGCCTATCCATTTGTCTCAGAGTCACAGCAGCTGCTGGGTCAATCTTGTTCAGTTCCACAAAGATCCAGTACTTGAACAATGAATCCAACACCACAGGGACGGTAGCAACAAACAAGTGAAGGCCATCTTGTTGTGCATGGAGTCCATAGTGGTGGCTCAGTAAGCTCAATGCAGCAGTCCATCCCTCTTCAGAATGGTATCCCAAGAGGGTATCTGTTACTAGAATGATGATGAAGGCCTTGGCAGTATCTGACAGCCCTGTGAACACTCTCCCTATTGTACGGAACAAAATAGCTCTAGGTGAATTGTCTCGAACCAAGAGTATGAAAAATATCACCGCAGAGGTGCTGTCAGACACAACATTCAACAACGCCCTTTTATTCTCCTTCTTCTTCTGGTCTGCGAATGCAACAGCCTCTTGATGCAAGTGCTGCAAGAGATCCTCGTCATTCAAATCTGGTGCCTGGCCCAAGGACGCTGCCATTCTCAATTTTATTTCTTCTCTATGCATCGCTTCCGCGCCTTCGACCTTTTGCTCTGCAGAAAGAGCAAATGCATTCGGATCAATCTCCTGGGCAAAATTCCACAGAGGTTGAGCCACCATGCGACTGACAGCAAAGCCCACCGCCAGGGGAACACCGATCAAAACCCCAGCATATCGAAGTGACTCTCTAGACTCGTATTGATTCGTGATGGCTTCCACAAACACCCTCTCCTCTGCTTCCTTCTCCCCCAAGGCTACTCTATTATAAATACCAGTTGGATCCACAATCGGGCGGAGGTACTCATCCCTCACCTTGGACCTCTCCCCTCTCCTTGACCTACGCCGTCTAATCACCGCCTCTCGAAGCTCTGCGACTTCCTCACTATCATCCAAATCAGCTACCGCCGGATTGCCACTCCAGTCGTCCCAGTCCTCCTCCAGTCCTGCTGACCACTCTTCGATGGCCTTTGCTCTCCTTCGATCAGTGTTCCCGTCCCCAGTTTTAGTATCTTTCGAACTCGTAGGAGAAGGCTGTACATCCTTGGGACCCTGTGTTAAGCCAAGCCAACGCCGAACGTCATCCTGAAATTCCCCTCCTTCTGGACCTCCACTCGCCCGACAATTCAATAGTTCTCCCCTTTGTCGTGATTGACATACATCAATTGTTAAATACCTTGCAAAACCGGCATTTGATAGGTTCAGATGGACCATAGTCCCTCGAACGTGTGTCTGCCCTGGTTGTCCATGCCAGGACTGAGGCGCACTCTGAACGGCCGATCTTGCCACCATTTGTACAGTCAAAATAATGTAATTAAACTATTGCATCAGTGTATGAGGAAGAGACTGCTGATGTAAATCCTCCTATGCTGGGGCTCTACTAGTAGAAGTACTTCTGGGCAGGGATGCCTCTCAGTATGCTTTTTGAACCCTCAGTCTTTGCACAGTTGGCTGTGGACTTGCTGCGGGCTGATAGTGTTATTCGTGGATGATCACGTGTTCGTTGATGATGATATAGTCTTTGACATTATCGCATTTGAGTTGTTTAGGTATTTCATCGAGTCTTTCTTTTTTCCTCCTGGCGCTGTTCAACTGAGAACATGAATGAGACATCAATGCACCCATGTAGATATATTCCATTCTCATGGCATGTATGGAACGATGCCCGCAAGAAATCACGCCATGTAGGTGCTTTGAAGGGGACGTGTCCGTGGATTTACGAGTGTGAAAATGGCAATGCGCAGATCATACATCTTCTCAGAAGAGTCTGCTGTGGGTTCCTCAGTGAGGGAGGATGAGGTTGGATCACAAAATGAACACCACCGCCCTAGAGTACAATGAGGCTTCATGCAGGTCTGGATAGCAATTATTTGTATATTTTTAGAGACTTAATGAATCATGGTCGTACTCTGTGGATGGAATCCATGGATCCGAAAGGCTCCAGTCGAGTGTACTGACAAGGTTGTCGCATCACAGCAACGCATGCCGATGCAGTCTCAGTGTAGAATATCATGTACTAGTAGTAATAGTAGCATAGGATCAGGCTTGAACTCCAGGAAGAGGGGCACACGGATGCCTTCTTCTGGGTTGTTGAGGGGAGTTGCAAGCAGTAGACAAAAGCCTCGTCATCATGGACTTGCTCGATCTGAGGCCACAGAAAGCGATACGAGGCCTGTAGACACTGACCTACAGCAGCAGGAGACCCAGTCTGGTGAGGAAGAGGTCTCTCTTGAGAAGCAAGGCAAGAGGCTGGCCCTCCTCAAGGCACAAAAGTCCTGTTCTGTTGCAATCGAGGAGCTTGATAAGCCAATTGGTATGTTGTTTTACATGATGATATATCGCTAGTATATTCAGTATGTATATTTCATCTGGCAATGCAATGCAGGCACCTACATGACACTTCCTGCCAGTCAATACAGTGTCCTAGATGCAAGGAAAATTGAGAGAATAGATGAGGATACATTCAGGTGTTATGTCGGGGGATTTAAATTCATGAGTTTCATTGTAGAGCCCGTGCTGACGCTCTCTGTGGTGGTGGGAGATCGAGGGCCAACAGTCAGGCTGCTTGAGACAGAGCTGCAGGGATCCAAGGCAGCCCTGGAAGCAAATAAAAAGTTTACAGCCACCATGCAAAATATAGTTCAATGGCAAGAAGATGAAGAGGGCTCAAAATGTATCAGTAGTGACACAGCTTTAGAGGTCACGCTAGAGGTCCCTGGCTGGTTTGTGTTTCCAGTGTCAGTTGTGGAACGGTCTGGCAGTGCTGTGATGCGTAAAGTCCTCGAAACCGCCGTTCCCAGGTTTTTGAAGCAACTAGAGTCCGACTATGCTCTGTGGTCACAGGGAGAGGAGCGATTATAATTCTGTTCTATGCTTGTAATCATCTCAAGATTCTTTCGAAAGAAATCTGTTCATTTTTTGAATCGCGAATTTCCAAAACCCAAGGCATTGTACCATGCGCTTTGTATTTCAAATACTACTACATTCAATAATAGTATATAAATGAGAGACGAGAGAATGAACGAGGACGCCATTCGCTGCATAGGACGAACGGCACGTGGACCAGTCTCGGCGGACGCCACGCAGTTGGAGTCTGGAACTCCCTTGGAAAGTCCTGCTGATGGATGCCGGGTGTGTCGAATCTGTTGGGTTTCTCTGGAAAGAGATGATCCGGATGTGGTGAGCCCTTGTCGATGCAAAGGAAGCATGGTGCGCACTTTTGTTTCAAGAGCCCAGACTTCTACTGTCTGGATGTCTCATGCTCTTGCCATTCACATTTGGATTGCGTGATGGTGCAGGAGTATATTCATACAGACTGTTTGAAAGCATGGCAAGATCAACTGTGTCGTATGAAGGGGAAGAATCCCTTGTACTGTGATGTTTGCCACCAAGCATACACTGTGAATACAAGGCTACTGCAGCATCGTGTTCGCCGGATAGTCATGTCGATGACGCACAGCCGAATTGCGCCGCTTGTAGCAATCATATTTCGAGCAGCACAGCATTATGTTGTGTCCCTCTCATTGATGAATGGATTGGAGACTGCTCTGACGAGCATGGCATCCAGTGCATCCTCTTGGAGGAGGGGTCTCTCTGGGGAACACTGCACAAACGTGCTCAAGGCCATTACTGGTATATCTGTGATCAATATAGTCGTGTCAAGGACACTGAATGGGGTATTGGATCTCGTCTGTGCTCCATTCAAGGCTATTAAACGGTTCTATGAGGGATTTGTGACCTCCTGGCCAAGGAGGCTTGTGATCGTCGGGGTAGGGCGGGAGATCTCGTCGTCCAGATCTCATCGGATCGAAAGTCAATCGAATTCGCCATCTTCAATTGAAAACTGACGCATTATTGGATATGCTATTTCAAAATTGTTCTTTTGAAAGATATCGTATCCCTTGGATACGCGCAAGCTGCATGGAATAGACCTGTGCTACAAGGTCTTGAATATTTTTTTGAATGGTCTTTGAGCAGGCAAGAACGACACAGGGCCAGCGTCGCATGGCCCTGCCTATTCATAGTGCTACTAGATATGCCAGAAGAACACGCTTGGTGTCTAGGAGATTTTGTCGGTGTGTGCAGGCTGGCTCTGAGCAGAAGAGAAACCTCCCAGTCAGTGGCGAGCAGATGCCAAGAATGTCACGTGTCTGTAAACGATGCAAGCAGAGATATATACCAGATGAGAATAGCCCAAATGCATGTTCTTACCATCCTTTGAATTGGTCTGGGGGAGAAAAGGCAAAGGCGGTAGGATTCCTCAGGAAAAGCAGTGCGCCGGAGGACAGTTTGAGCCAGACACTAGGGACAGGCATGCTGTCCTTTTGGGATTGCTGTGGTGCAGATGACTACAATGCCCCGGGGTGCACTCGTGGATACCATATTCCATTTGGTGAAGAAACAAGCGATGATGTATACCATTGATCGAGAAGACAGGCCCATGTCTTGCACTGTGGGAGCAGCATCCTTCACTATCAAAGGCCCTAGGCGATGGGAATCAACGGGCGAGCATTCATCGGTCCCATGCTCCCAATCATTCCTAACGGTCGACGGTATGACGCAACCACCATGGTGGGTATACCCATCATCACCAGGCAGTCCGATCGAGAGATGCGGCAGACCGTTAGAAAAGGAGCAAATGCTGAGTCGACCCCAATCTGAAGATAAGGCGTCCAGAACCTCCTGGCCACGCACTCTTAATATCCCAATTTTGACCAATCGAATACGTACATTTTCATTAAATCACAATGCAGGCTGCTATGATTTGCAATGCTAAGAATGGACTTGTGTCCAGCAGACCAACCGCCGTGTTCGGAGCCAAGGCCAAGCAGGTACGCCGATGCTTGATGATGCTGGCGTCTGAACTTTACAGAGTGGAGCGATGGGCTTGATGTCGCCTCCAATATGTTCTATATATATCATTGTTAATAATGTGATGGTCCACTGATGCAATACATCATGTATCGTTGCAGGCCCGCGCTGCCAGCAGCTTGAAGGTGATGGCCTATCAGGTCACCTTGAAGACTCCATCCGGAGATCAGGTCATCGAGTGCGCTGATGATGTGTACATTCTCGATGCCGCTGAGGAAGCAGGTATGTTTGGATTGTACGTGGGATGAGAGATCGCGACCGGTTGTGAGGTCGTGGTGCCTGGCCATGTAGTAGTCTTGGTCCTTGCTGTTTGAGGATGGGTCTCACTGCTGGCCTAGCTGGGCACCCCATGTCAGCAAATCGTATATGGCTACGTATAACGATGTGTACCTCTTTTTGTTATGCAGGAATTGACCTCCCATACTCTTGCCGTGCCGGAGCCTGCTCTTCCTGCGCCGGAAAGGTCCAGGCTGGAACTGTTGACCAGTCCGACCAGTCTTTCTTGGATGACGACCAGATGGCCAATGGATTTGTGCTCACCTGCGTTGCCTACCCAACCTCCGACTGCACCATCTCCACCCACGAGGAGGAGGCCCTTTACTAAGCAGCTGAGGCTTTGGTGACAAGGATGAATCTTTCACATGTGTGCAGTTGTAATTGTTGGGCAGATCATCTCACATTGCTGTGTATTTGATAATATCCATCTTTGATTACAATTGTAAACATATCATAGTCCATTTTATATTCTTTTCTCCGTTTGTTTTTCCAGAAATGGTTTTCAATCATCAAGCTCATCATCAATAACAACATCCTCCCCATCCTCAATGTCCTCTGCTTCCATACTAGATTCCCGGATCTGTTGCTCGACGTTATAGACTACATCTAGTATACTTTTGAATTGCGCCTTGCGCTGCTCATTTGCAGACGACAGGTGAGCCTGCTGTTGGAGCAACTCTTCTATTTCACTCTTGACAGCATCAATCTCCTTCAAAGTCACAGAGCATGCCGGCAGCGTGACAATCTGCTCTTTTATCCTCTCGCAATCCTGAGCCTGTGCCATCTCCAGGCGAGCCTGCTCAAGTTCAGACTTACATGCACGGATGTCCTCCACAGCCTTGTCTATAGAGCCCAACAAATCTTTGTGTGTCCCCTGATACACAGTCTGTTCCCTCAAGTACGCCCCCATCATCGCTTCCAGCTTGTGTATATATGCCTGTATGCTATATATATCCGCCAGAACAGCATCCGCCATGCTCTCGGCGTCATCATGCGAGTCCAACACCGAATTGCAAAATGCCTGGTATGACAAGACAAGCTTTCGAAAAGGAGGCCCACCCCCGCTCGACGTCGCTACTGCTGTCTGTGTCAAAAATCGTTTTCTGATGATACTCTCCTCTTCTAGCAACGCTTCAGACTTTCCCATCGTGTGTGTGCAATTAGCCTTTGTTCTCAATTGGTTCTCGCTTTCTTTCCTGTTTCACGCCACATTTTCATCAAATGAGGCATTAAATAAATAATATATGTGGCAGTTTTGCTATTGGATACATCAGGGTAGATCTTCTTCACTTGGATACGGAGCAGACAACAATGTTGTCACAACATGGCATCAATTTCTCTCTCTGCAACTAAAACAGGTCCACTTGATTGATCGGGACAGAGCACGCGCGTGCATGGCAGCATATATATAGCAATGGATCTTCGTGGTTACCATCATCATCATCGTGAAAGCTGGGAGAGCGTGCACATATCAGGATGCCGAGTAGAGTTACACAAGGGACTGATGATGCTTCCCATCAAGCAGTCTGCACTGATGCATTGATTATTGCAATCATGTGACGACATTGAAAGAGGCATCCCCCTGATCACATAGTTATATACGTAGCAAAAGTATTCATGAGCATGACATTGCAGTGCATCAATCACCGTGTGCTGTTCCTCAAGGCTCTTGTGCTCTTGACATGGCATGTGAAACAGAGTTGTTGTCACCAAGACTCTGTTACTCCAATCGTGCCCAATGTCCCTTTACAAAATGAATTTTTGATCATTAATGGGCAGAGTAAGCGGTGCGTATGTGCCCTTTTGGTAGCGGTGAGGTATTCGAGTGTACAGGCCAACGACAGGAGACTCCTGTTCCTTGCACCTGCAGGTATTTACCGCGCAATCTAGACGCATTGTCCTCCTATGAACTCAGGGTATCCTACTCATCTACTGTATGTTCTGTGTTACGTGACTGATGAAAGCATGATATGAGCACATTCATCCTGTCAATTTAATATATAACACTGTTGTTGCAGAGCTCTGTGGTGATGCATTTTGGGTTTTCTTGCTCGGAATCGGTCGATGTGGCTCAACAACGTCGTAGAAGCAACATCATGAGAAAGATGCTGAATGCAGAAAAGGTCATGTTCAGGACGGATGCAACTGGTCGAGTGATGATGCCAGAGCAGAGACATGACAACGAGGAAACGTGTGACCAAGTTGTCGTGACATTGAGCGCGACTCCTTGGGGACATTTCGCGAGCAATCATCCACGAGATAGATTCTACTATGACATAGGTATGTCTCATGCATATCTGTATGCAGGATATCCATGGGTTGGGAACCTTTTTGTTGGAGCACCCAGTCTGACATGTCAACATCTGTCTGCAGTTCTAGAGAAGAATTATGTCGGTATACCAGAGTCTGGAGGCTCTATAGTCCTGATGACACTCTTCTTGGTCATTGTAGTGCGTTGAGATTCTACACCCTGTACGACGCTTGCCTGCCTTGTTGTATGAAATCCATCCCTGTGTTTTGTGCAGGTTGTAGGTGTCATTGTCCCCAAATGGATCACATACATGGACATTTCAGCACTTAAAAATGATAAAAATAATAAATAAGGTCGATATAAGAAGCATTGGTTGATTGTGATGGATGAGTAGTTTTGAAAACCGGAAGAATCTCCCGCCTGAAGCCAATTTGCAGACGGATAAAGTATTTCTACACGTGGATGCTGACTGTTTTTATGCTCAGGTTGAAGAACTTCGGAATAAAGACCTAAAACATGTGCCTCTCGGTGTAACGCAAAAGTACCTTGTTGTGACCTGCAATTACCTTGCTAGGGAAAGGGGTGTTAGAAAACTCATGGGCATTGCTGACGCCAAGAGGATATGTCCTGAGATACGATTGGTCAATGGAGAGGACTTGACTCCGTACAGAGAGTATTCTGATGCGGTTGCTGAGGTGCTACAGACATATGGACCAATCAAAAAGTTGGGGTGTGATGAAATGTTTGTGGATGTGACGGATGAAGCAAAGAAAAGGCTTGCTGGGACGTCTGCTGCTGGGACGTCATGGAAAGGGCATGTTTTCATTCCTTCTCGCGGAACAGTGGTTGAATCCGAGTCGTCTCTACGAATTATGGATTTGAGAGCCAAGCATGTTCCTGAGGGGCATGCACATGTGAGCACTGTAGCGGACATGGAAGCGCCATCGGCTCTCCTGCTGAAAGTAGGAAGTGAGATTGCATGGGAAGCGCGGCGGGCGATTAAGATTGCTGTCGGGGTGAGAACTAGTGCGGGCATTGCTCATTCAATGTTGGTTGCAAAGCTCATCAGTGGCCTCCACAAACCAGATGACCAGACCATTTTGCTTGCCGAGCATGCAAGGGAATTCGTCGGCCCTTTGCCGGTGAGAGCACTGGTAAATGTTGGGTCTGTACTACAGAAAAAACTCAAGGAGTATGGGATTGTGTACGTGTCAGATTTGTGGGATCCTCAGTGGACAAGGCAAAAGTTGATCAATACGTTTGGCGAAAGACAAGGCAATCATTTGTATTTTGCCTCTCACGGTCAGGATCATGTCCAAAAGATTGAAACTCAATTATATCCCAAGAGTATATCCGTCGAAGATTCTTTCAAGGAGTGCCGTGGGTTTCGTGATGCAACAAGGGTGGTTGAAAGGTTGTGCCCTGACCTGATGTTGCGACTCAAGGTACACTTCCAAAAGCATGGCCAAGCCCCCAAAACATTGACAGTTACCTGGAGGCGTAAAGAATCCGGCTTACTATCGAGAACCAGCGCGTCAACCGCGTTTCCCAGGTCCGGTATGAGTAACAGGGGAGCTTTGTTACAAACCTGCATGCATGTTCTACAGCAGAACCTCAAGGAACCATTCCACCTCAGCCTGATCAGTCTAACAGCGAAACGGTTTCATCATGAAGATTCTTGCGGCAAGTCAATTGCTTCATACTTTGAAGCGAAGCCAGCCAATGATGTTGGCAGACTAGCAAGTAAACATAGCATGAGGAGAGCAAGGGAAAGCTGTTCCAAGCAGAATTGTGGAACCATGGAGCCTGATAGAATAGACGGCGAATCTGAAGGCAATCAAGATGATAGATTTTGGGGAGATTTGAAGGCATGTGATGTATACGCGGAAGGAAATTCCTCGTCAATCAGTAAGAGGCCTATGCCAGTCTCATACAGGAGTGAAGATGCTGCTGCAATTGTGAAAGCTTTTCAAACGGATGGCGGCATTGTATTGCATTCGACCGAAGGTGATCCCGAGTCTATAGAACTGGCCATGAGGTTGCAAAGAGAAGAGTACGAGCTGAGCACACGCAATGAAGCCCCCCAAAAACGCCAGAGACGACATGGCAGAAAGTCAGCATCAAAAAGCAAGCACCGTCAAAAGTCTATACTGGAGTTTTCTCATTAATTATTTAATTTCCCACGTATTATATGAGAATAATTGCCTGATTCATCGAAGAGAGCTGTATCGGTGGGGCAGTAGCCGAGAGAAACCAATTGCAATTTGGGTTTGTGCCTGCACTGGGGCAGGCGTGAGGGCCGGTTTTAAATCAAATGAATGAATCCATTGATTCCAAATATCAATTTGATGCCTTTCCATATGAGCCTTACGACATCCAGGTCGGGTTTATGCGGAAATTGTATGATACAGTCGACAGTGGTGGCATTGGCCTATTTGAAAGTCCCACAGGTGGGTTGATTAGCATCAGACTTGGACAGATGAGTTTCTTTAATGCTATATTGAACATATACTTGTCTTATTCAGGGACGGGGAAAACCATGAGCCTAATTTGTGGGAGCCTTCACTGGTTGGAGGACCACAGGAAGAAAAAGAATCAGGAGGATACAATCACTCAAGAGAGTGATGATGAACCTGAATGGATGAAGGATTTCGCGAAGAATCTGGATAATGAAAAGAAGAAGCTAAAGGAGAAAGCTCGTCGCGAGCGGCTGGACAGGGGAAGGGAAATGCTGATGGCTCTCAAGAGAAATATGTCTCAACGGAATCATGACGGGAACAATGACGTCAACTTGGAGAGCGACGACGAGTTCTTGATCGGAAACAAGGAAAATAATAATGAAGGTACAAATATTGGCAGCAAGAGGCTGCGAAAGTATATAGACGGGCAAAGTTCAACTGATGAGGAGACTGAGAATGATTTGCTTGGCATGGAAAGTGAGGAAGAGGTTGAGAAGAGGACCCAAATAATATTTGTTAGTCGGACACATTCACAGTTGGTGCAGTTTGTTGGGGAATTGAAGAAGACTCGATTTTATCCCGATATTTCAGTTGTTTCTCTGGGGTCTAGGAAGCAGTTGTGTATAAATCCTGATGTCAAAAAATTTGCCTCTCCTGCCATCATTAATGAGAGGTGCATGGATCTACAGAATTCAAGCGTACGAGTAGAGAAAGACAATGGGAAATCGGCGAAAAAAAAGACATGCAAGTGTGCGTACTTGAAAAGAGGTTCACAGGCAGATGACACCATGAAGGATATGATCTTGTCAGAACCAATGGACATTGAAGATCTAGCTGATTTGGGGCAGAAGCGACTCATTTGCCCCTACTATGCTTCTAGGGACGCAGCAGCAGAGGCTGATATCATACTGGCTCCTTATTCGTCCCTATTGGTGGCAGAGACACGGGAGGCACTGGGATTGAACATTCAGGACAATGTCATCATTGTTGATGAAGCTCACAACCTGGTAGATGCCATTAACAGCAGCCACTCCACTAGTTTGACTAGAGAGGACTTGGAGGTTGCTATTTGCCAAATAGAATTCTATTTCAACAGGTTCAAGACGAGACTAGCATCTCGCAATGCCAAGACTGTCCAAATTCTTTTGCTTGCAGCACAAGCAATTCTCCGGTGGTTGAATGCAGTTAAGGGAAACGGCACTAGCCAGGCAGAGGCCTCGGGCAAAAGTGCCATGGATGTCAACAAATTTCTTCTCAATGTCGACCTAGACAATATAAATATGTTTCAGCTGAGGAGGGATATACAAGAGAACAACCTGCTCTTCAAAATGGGTGGCTACTGGAAAAATACTCATGCATCACCAGAAGGGCATCATGGAACAGGCAGTCTACAAGCTCTAGTCGAGTTCTTGAAGAAGCTCACATACAATAATGATGATGGAAGGATCATACTTGATACAAATTTATCGGAAATCAAGTACGTGATGCTAAATGCGTCAACGAGTTTTAGATCAATAGTGGGCGATGCTCGATCAGTAATCCTAGCATCTGGAACATTGTCCCCTGTAGAGACAGTTCTGCCCTTATTTCCTGGAAACGCTGAGAAACGAATACAACAATTTAAATGCGGCCACGTCGTGGATGCCAAGCGGCTCCTGGCGTTGGCCATACCTTGTGGTCCAGGTGGTATCACATTTGATTTCCGACATTCTACAAGAAGCCATCCGGGATTGATTGCTGATTTAGGAAGAACTGTCATTAATATCAGCAACGTGACACCAGGTGGTCTGGTGGTGTTTTTTCCTTCGTTTGCATACTGCGACCAGGTCGTTCAATCTTGGTCCCTGACAGGCATCCTGGACCAAATGAAACGGCAAAAGGATGTTTACATTGAGCCAAGGTCAACCACTGATGTTGATTCAGTTCTGTCGCAGTACGCAGAGAGCATTAAAAATGCTACAAAAAAGCATGGGGGAGCAATTATTTTAGCAGTGGTCGGAGCCAAGCTTGCCGAAGGGATAAATTTTGGAGATGATATGGGGCGATGCGTGATGATGGTGGGCTTGCCATACCCAAACCCATCTGATCCGGAGCTCATGGAAAGGATGGAGTTCATGGATAGGCAGGCCAGTAATCTAGGATCGAGAGAATCCAAACCGAGCAAAGAATATTATACCAATCTCTGTATGAAGGCGGTGAATCAATGCATTGGGAGAGTTATCAGGCACATTGACGACTATGCATGTATTCTTCTCCTGGACCAACGCTACTCAGGTATGAACAGTCAAGGGACCAACATTGTCACAAAGCTGCCTGGCTGGATAATCAAGTCACTAGATTTAAGTTCTACTAGATTCGGTGAAGCTATGAGGAAAGTTGCTCAATTTTTCAAGTCAATGCAGGAGTGAGAAACCATGCATGTCTAGGATTCTCCAATGGCCACATGATTGCCATTCATGAGATTCATCCGCACATGCCCTCAAAAGTATATTGAACACAATTTTCACGCACATATTTTAATCACATAATTCATTGCAACAAAGATTGAACACTTGCTGCGTGCCATCACTGCATGTCCATGAAGGTCCTCACCTGTGTCCTTGGCTTGTGCCTTCTCCTGTTCCACGGGCAAGGCCTTGTTGCTTCCGCCGAGAACGTTCAGAGCACCAAGTCAGCCTTATGCGACGCTGATACAGGGGATTGGGATCCATACGATATCAATTGCGACTTTGATTGCAATGGAACAGGGTGGGAGGTGCGAAGCCTGTTGCACACGCTCTCTGTTCTGTACCAGTAGTGACTGTGTGAATCATGTGCTGTAGCTTGACTGTGAATGTGACGATAAGAGTGATGCATGTACCGATATTGAATGCAAAATAGACAGGGATGGTGCTCCAGACGATGAAGATATCTATCTCTCCTGCAGTGCAAACCTCGGTGAGGCTCCCCAATGTGATTTTGCTCCACTTGACCAGGCTGAATCTTTGATCGACGCCTGCGTCGTCGATACCGTCAAAACTGTTTTGAGCGAGTGGTTTATCGGCTTCGAGTAAGCACCTGTCATTGATGATGCTCTCACATGGTGATTGCCGTGGTCGAGCGAAACCATGCCAGATCACTCTGGCACTGGAGTGTTCCAAAAGATCTAGATCTTCACAGATCTCCATAGACGCAATGTCCCGACCGCCATGTCCTATGCCTGCCCCTTCAGTGGTCGATCAGTTTTATCATTTCTCCATACACGATGGCTGTAACAAAAGTTTTAATCTTTTGCATGCTCTTGGGGTTTGTCCGAGCTCAAACCCTGGATCCATTCACGTCTATCGAAGTTTGCTCAGCTGGAGCTGTCGGAGTTCAGCCATCTTCGGATGGAACCTACTCTTATGAGTTGCAAGGAAATTCAGATCTTTTTGATTCATATCAAGCAGGTACGCTTCATTTTTCGCACCGGTAGCTTTGGGTTTTCATGGCTGCTGGAGCCTCACAAATCCAAGGGGTCACTATCATGGCACAGTGACGAGCCTCGTTGTATTCATTGAACATATTGAATTGCGCAGTTGTGTCTGATGGAACTTTGTACATCTCCAACTCGAAGAGTGGGAGTGGAACAGGTGGAGTCGTCGTGTTGGTGAGCGCACCTTCCAACGCTATCGATAAAATCACCTTGGGTGGCCAAGGACAGTTCAGCATGATTGAGGGATTCACTGCAGACACGTTTGATATTGAATTCAGTGAACAAGGGGCCGCAGATATCTCTATTGATATTGATGGCGCACTGACTATCAACCGAGGAGGACAAGGAAAGTTGGCAGTCGTAGGGAAGTCTGGTTCCCTCTCTCTGAATGTCACTGGCCAAGGCGAGACAGCCGTCTTCGGGGTGCAGGGTGATGCAGAGGTGAATTTAAATGGTCAGGGCGATGCCTTTGTCGGTGGATCTGCTTCCTCAACTATCACAGGAGAAACATCCATGTTTAGTCCCGTGGGGTACACTGGAGCATCATGTGAGGTCAAGTCAACAAATGCATTTTCTGGTCCAGCTTGCAGGGAAGAAAACAGAAGGCCAGAAACAGTGTTCCTTCCCGAGCCATCAGATGGTGAGGTGCGCTTCTCAGCATCCACTTGTGGTCCAACCGTGACTCCTCAGTCTTCGCCAGAGCCCACGCCAGAACCAGAACCAACACCAGAGCCAGCTCCATCGCCAGAACCAGAACCAACACCAGAGCCAGCACCATCGCCAGAACCTACACCATCACCAGAACCAAGACCATCGCCAGAGCCTACTCCATCACCAGAACCAACACCATCGCCAGAGCCTACGCCATCTCCCTCATCTCATGGCAAAATGATGAAGTCCATCGTGGTCTTCTGTCTTGTTTGCATGCTCCTTTGACAGGCGCAACCCTTCCCAATAATTTTCTGATGGTTTCTGGTATCCCTAGAGATATCAGATATCATGCTTGATTGACATATCGACCATGAAGTAAACGATTAAGCTTTCATGTAAGCTCGATGTTGCTGTTTGTACCATGGAACATGTTGCCAATTTGGCTTGCAAGCCGGTCTGGTCTTGTTCAAAGAGCCAGTGCAGTGTGCCTCATTAAATATCATATTCTTTACCTTGAAATCAATTGTTTGTGGACAATAGTCACTCAACGATCGGAATCATGTCCAATGAAGACAGTGCCGCCAGCAATTTCGTGCTCCCAGAGAAATGGAGCGACGACATTGTCGACGAAAATGGCAACAAAATGAGCAAGAGGTGCGTGACACAGATTAAAATGGGTAATGAAGTCAATCAGGCTAATTATGATGCACATTATGGCCCTGTTGTGTTGAGAAGAGTATCTCACGTTGACTTGCATCCCTCTACTGCAGCGAGTTCAAAAAGCGGCACAAGATGCTTCTGAAGCAGAAAGAGCAAGCTGAAAAAAAGGTATGTTTACAGGTTACATCACACGGATGGGGTAGCGAATGTATTATCTTATGAGTATGTTTCTATTGACCTATTCTGCAGGCAAGGCAAGCTGCAGAAGCTGCTGCACGAGCTGCTGAGAAAGCTGCTAAAGGAGACGATGTCAAGCTGGAGGACGACGCTTCAGAAGAGACAGATCCGACCAAGTATTACGAAAATCGAGTGAAGACTGTTCTGGCAGCAAAAGAGAAGGGGGAGAATCCATATCCACACAAGTTTCATGCCTCAATGCAGTTGCCAGCTTTTGTGGAAAAGTACAGCGATCTCGATGCAGGATCCAAAGCACAAGATACCAAAGTTTCTATTGCAGGGCGTATTATGAGAAAGGCAGCATCGGGTGCAAAGCTGATCTTCTTTGACCTGAGATCAGAAGGGGCCAAGGTGCAGATGATTTGTGATGCAAGGAGTTTTGAAGAGTCTGGCCTGGATGTGAAGGGCTTCCAATTACTAATGAATTCTGTAAAGCGAGGAGATATTGTTGGGGTAGAAGGATATCCAGGGAAATCAAAGAGAGGAGAATTGTCTGTGTTTCCAACATCACTGCAGGTGTTGGCCCCTTGTCTGCACATGGCTCCGGGTGCACATTTCGGGCTCAAAGACCAAGAGACACGGTATAGACAAAGGTATCTGGATTTAATTATGAATCCAAGAGTCGCTGATGTGTTTCGTGTTCGTTCAAGGGTGATTGAAGGGGTCAGGTCATTCTTGAATGAACGAGGCTTCCTTGAAGTTGAGACACCCATGATGAACATGATTCCAGGAGGTGCCACTGCCAAGCCATTCATCACATACCATAATGACTTGGATATGCAATTGTATATGCGCGTCGCTCCTGAATTGTATTTGAAAATGCTGGTTGTGGGTGGGATGGACAGAGTGTATGAGATTGGCAAGCAATTCAGAAATGAGGGCATTGATATGACACACAATCCAGAGTTCACTACATGCGAATTCTATCAGGCATATGCAGACTATAATGACTTGATGAAGATGACGGAGGAAATGATCTCTGGGATGGTCAAGAAGATCACGGGAGGTTACAAAGTCGTGTATCACCCAGAAGGACCAGATGGACCTGTGAATGAGGTGGATTTCACTCCACCGTTTAGGAGAATTTCCATGTGCTCAGGACTTGAAGAAGCGCTTAACGTTACGCTTCCTAAAGATTTGGATTCTGAAGAAGCAAGAGAGTTCCTGATTGAACTCTGCGAAAAGCACGAGATTGACTGTCCTCCTCCCAAGACAACTGCCAGACTCTTGGATAAATTGGTCGGGGAATACCTCGAATCCCAGTGCGTAAATCCAACCTTCATTTGCGACCACCCACAAATTATGTCACCTTTGGCGAAATGGCATCGCGATCTCCCAGGAATGACAGAGAGATTCGAGTTGTTTGTCAACACGAAAGAGGTTGCCAATGCATACACAGAGTTGAATGACCCCATCCGGCAGCGAGAACTATTCTCCCAGCAGGCCGCTGCGAAAGCGGAGGGTGATGATGAGGCCATGTTTATTGATGAAAACTTTTGCACAGCGTTGGAGTATGGGCTTCCACCAACAGGAGGATGGGGATTTGGTATTGACAGATTTACAATGTTCCTCACTGACAATAATAACATCAAGGAAGTGTTGTTATTCCCAGCAATGAAGCCTGAAGTCTCGCATGTCCCAAGCTCCTCGGATGTCGTCTCAATGGTACGATAGTAGTCTAGTCTACGATTTGTTCATGACCATGTTGACCGTACTCGTGTTTTCTGCTTGCAGTCCACGCAATAAAATATTTTATTCAGCATATGTCAAGAACATGTTTCATTATTATTGACTAATTCTTTACATCAACGAGTTCAACCTCAAAGACGAGAGTGCTATTGGCAGGTATTGGACCCACTTTGCTGCCCCCATATCCCATTTGCGGTGGTACAACCAACTTTCTCTTATCACCCACTCGCATTCCCTCCACGCCTCTATCCCATCCCTTGATAACTTCCCCAACACCAAGTCTAAACTGAAATGTCTTCTTCCCCTTGGTTTGATCAAATATTTTCCCGTTCAAAAGTTTACCTATATAGCGAACAGACACACGTTTACCAGGCTTGGCAAGCTTGCCAGAACCACCTCCCTGATGAAGTTCGTGTATCTCAAATCCGTTAGGATACTTTTTCGACTTTGTCTTGGCAACAGGCTCCTCTTGTTTTGGCTTTTTCTGCGCCTCGCGCATATCCTCCTGTGCCTTTCTCTTCGCCTTCTTGTCCTCAGCTGTTGCCTTTTCTTTCCTTGCCTTTTCTGCTGGCTTCTCATCAACATCATCATGATCCGTCACATCCTCAATAATCACCTTTTTGTTCTTCTTCTCTGGTACAATATCTTCATCATCGTCGTCGTCTTCTTCCTCGTCGCTATCAATCTCATCAGAATCATCAGAACCATCATCCATGTAAATTGGAAGACCTTCGGCATCATAGCCTAACAATGCTGGATCCATCGTCGCTTCTTCGAAAGCATCATCGAATTCATCGTCGTCGTCTTCATCAGAGAATCCTTCGACCCCCTCATCGTCTCTTGGCATGAGATATCCAGTCAAATGAATGCTTGCCGACCCAACCACTGAGAACTCAGAGTAGTCCTCCAGAAGAAGATCCAGAGACACACTCTCTGTCCCTCCTTCCCGGAGTGAACAAACTGCATATGGTCCTTCATCGCTTGATTTCAACAGCAACACAGCTTTTGCTCCCTTCTTCGCCTCGGGATCCAAACAAGCCTGAGAGACATGCAACAGAATGTCGCCGTCTGCAGGAGGAACATAGGCTGATTCTTTCGATTTGGTCACTTTACAACCCCAAAATGTCATGATCACAACTGCATACATATTTAATGAGCGTTATTTGGCAGCAATATGGTATTTGGTCCGTCACATGGACATGCATGTGCAAACTTGTTCCAACTCTATTCTCGCAACGTACCCGTCAGGAGCGAATCTGTCTCTTCCTTTTTAAAATTTAAATATATATTACTAAAGATTCCTCAATCACAGCGGGGAGAGATGCCAATCACAGCTGCTCAAGCAACTTCTGTCCCATCTCTTTGCATCCAACCTGCTTGCACCCGTCCTGCATGATATCTCCAGTGCGATATCCAAGATCAAGGACTCCAGTCACTGCTGCCTCGAGATGGTCTGCAACCTTTGGAAGATCAAGGCCATATCGGCACATCATTGCAGCTGAGAGGACCATGGCCAGAGGATTTGCCAAATCCTGCCCAGCAATGTCAGGAGCTGATCCATGCACTGGCTCAAAGATACCTGGACCATCATCAGAAATGGATGCCGATGGAAGCATTCCCAAGGATCCAGTGAGCATGGATGCCTCATCAGACAGAATATCTCCGAAAATATTTCCAGTGACAATGGTGTCAAATGACTTGGGATTACGAATGAGCTGCATAGCAGCATTATCAATGTACATGTGAGACAGGTCAACGTCTGGATACTCCTTCTCTCCAAGGGCAGTCACACTCTCTCTCCACAATCTGGACACCTCCAGAACATTGCTCTTGTCCACCGAACACAATCTACTATTTCTTTTTCTCGCAGCTTCAAAGGCTACTCGGGCAATCCTTTGGACTTCGGACTCGCTATATACATCTGTATTGTACCCTATCCTCTCCCCATTCCTCTCTTCAATACCTCGTGGCTCTCCAAAGTAGATTCCTCCAACCAATTCCCTCACAATGAGAATATCAACCCCCTCCACCACTTCTCTCTTCAACGTCGAAGCATCAGCAAGCTGAGGAAGCACAATAGCAGGGCGCAGATTGGCGAATGCATTCAAAGACGCACGCAGCCTCAGCAAGCCCTTCTCTGGCTTCATATCATATGGAAGATCGTCCCACTTGTATCCACCGATCGCGGCCAACAACACCGCATCACTCGCCTTGCAAAGATCCTCAGTTTCCTTTGGGTATGGATTATTGGCGGCATCAACCGCCGCACCCCCAATCAAAGCTTCAGTACACTCGAATGTCTCCCCTTCCTTCTTTCCAGCCTCTCTGAGAACCTCAAGGGCAACAGCCATGATTTCAGGCCCGATTCCATCCCCAGGAAGAACAGTAATGTTATGAGTAGCATGCATCGGGGCTACAATCACTCGACTCTGTGCATTCCAATGCCGCCGAGACATGGCCTGACCCATGCCGACATGGCTCTTCGCTGTTGATTTCATCATCATTGCTTTCATCATCATGGAAAATTACATTAATTCCTTAGTATTATTAAGTGATGCAGCCACATGGTGCATGAGATCAGCCATCCCTCGCATCGGATCATGGTACTCCAGTCCAGTGTCCTGTGATATTCGACCACCCTGGAAGGACATGGGCTTGTTCAGGCAGGATGCCACCAAATCCCACGGCACTTTATCAGTCATTGTTGATGCAATCCATTTGGGAGCTACATGATCTTACTATTTTAATTTAATGTATCGATGTGGAGTTTTTCTGATCCAGGAAATGCAGGAAGGAAAAAGATGGAAATGCATGCATCACAGGAAAGTAGCCAAGAAAAACTGCATACTGTGAATCCTCTTTCAGTATTCTATGACTTGAGGTTTGCATGATATCATTGATTAGAAGGAAAAAGGGAAACACAATCATTTAGAGTCAAATTTATTCCACAAAAGCATAGATGTTCTCCTGTATGATGGCCATGCATTTGGTGTGCCATTCCTTCCTGGAGATGTGTCAGATACTGAACAACATCTACAGACGAGCAGCGCTTGAAATTTGATCGTAAAAGTGCCTTATGATTTTGTTGAGCTTTACTTTGCCTTCGTCGTTTGACACATCATCAAATGTTATAATTGGTTGAGTGCCTGATCCTTTGATGAATTTCGACACACCCCCTGATGACGAGGCTAGATTCCTTGTCCGATCATCATCGATTTGACTGATATTGTTTACTACTGGTATCACAGGATATATAGCTCTTCTAGTGTTGAAACTAGGATTGCTATATACATTGACTGGGCCATTCTCTGGCTGTCCTGCAACCAAGTAGATTGTTCGCAGTGTTGTGCTGTTTGGACTCTTAAAATAGTCAAAAATGAGGTCTTTTCCACTTTTTAGTGTTCCGTCTCTCTCTGGATCCACATAACTATTTCGAGCCACGAAGCGGCCTTGCTGTCTCAAGGCCTCCCATTCTTTATCAGTGTGCTCATCATGCACTGATAATAGTACCCTGTAATCAGAAACAAGAGGAAATAAAGCATTTTCGGAATCTGTTATCGGAACCAATTCTCTATTTCGCCGCTTCACTTCCGATACCAGTTTTCCAGGCATGATTCTGATTGGTCTGCGACGCTCTGTCTGCCTTGGTAAATCATTGTCATACCACTGTATTCTCCACCTCCTCATGATATCCCAGATCAGCTCATCAATGCTTGCCCCTGTATACCTCAAGGATAGACTACTCCTCAAGTTAGGCTCAATGTAATCATATGGATATCTATTCGGCAGCTCCAGAGAGAATATACTCTCGTCCAGGACAACTCTGGCTCCCACAAGTCTGTTTCCCCTCAATGCTGGATCAACCATGAAGTCTGCAGTCTCACTCATAAAGTCGTCCCTGCATGGGTTGCCCGTCAAGATGATTCGAAAGTTGGATGGAATGAAGTATAGATCATCAGGTGTAGTCGCCTGCCCCACATTGCCTTGTAAGATGTGAGGTCCCCAGTCATCCCTGTTATCCGCCATTTCCTGCCAGCTGTCTGGTCCATACGCCCTGAGCTCCTCCTCAAAGAAGTTTCCCAGCAGAGACATGAAATCACTCACTCTATTCCATTCATGTAGAATAAACACGTATCGAGAGTCGGGATGCGCACAGGCGTCGCGGATTATCGTAGACACAGGCCCCAAGTACTCCTGGCCATTGTGCATGTATCTGAACAGACGTTGCTCTGTCAAGGTGTTGCATCCATTGGTCACGATCAGGTACCCACTATTGCTGTTGTTGGCTTCGGATATGTACATCATTGCTATTTGCTCCACCAGGGTCGTCTTACCGCTCCCTGCTCTTCCCTCAACGAGCATGATGCGATTATTCACCAGGTGATCAAAGTATGCTTTCAGGAAGGTTCTGCACCTGAGCTTTTGCTCATCCGAGTCATCCTCTCTCAAATAAAAGAGTTTTTCTCCGATGAAATCGAATTTATCGTCTTCGTGAGCAAGGTCAAGCAAGGTTTGACATGGTCGGCCCACTCTGCAGAAGGAGTGAATATCTAGAAGGAAAGTTCTTGCATTCTGGTCACCATGTGGTGCATGCGCATGTCCCTGTTGATGATGGGGCAAGCCCTCAATTTGGTCAGGCGTCACCACATTCGGCGGGTATCTCCCCCCTCTTGGAGGACCGTCATCAGTTCTTGGCCTTACGTTGCGGCGAGGAGGAGGATCCGCTGCACCATGATGAAGGTCATCATTCGCCTCTGCAGAGGCCCCAGCTGGGGCCCTCGCAGGTCGCCTCTGCCCAGAAACACCTTGAGAAGTGCCTGCACGCTCTCCGTCGTTCATCATTACTTTTCCTCAAATATCTCTTTCAAACTAGGATGTCTCGAAATATTTCTAGAATCGGTCCTCTCGAGACAGAGAAGAGGCCTTATTGTGGACCCCAGAAAATCACGACTGTATTCTCTCCGGGATCGTCGCTTTCTCTTCTTGTATGTAACCACCAAGGAAAGGAAAAAAAAAAGCAAGATACTTGCGATGCTGCTTTGAAGGGTGACGGAGTACAGTGGTATTCCAAAATTTTATTTGATTCCGTCGCTGTGGGGTGCCTGATTTAAAGCCGCTCTTGCCCCTACGTCTTTCTGAATGTCCCATCAGACCTGGATTCCGTGGGTGGTTGAGACAAGTCGGTTTAGTCCCCCCGGTACCGGGTCTAAGCCAGTGTGGCGTGTGGTCTTCTGTAGAAGGGGTGGATATGAGTTAGCCCGCATCAACAATTCCCCAAAGAGAAAATTCCTGAGTTCTCGCTACATCTGGCTTTACTTGATAATGGTCATCGTAAATTTTGAGGAGAGATTGAATAGACTGTATTTGGCATACTCAAGGAGGTATGCCGAGGAGAGTCTGGAGATGGATGATATGCAAAGGGATCTCGACATTGCGAGCAGAAATGATCCAAGGGCAAATCCAAATAATCCACCAAGGACCAGATGGTGCGGAGCGGTTTTTGATCCAACCTCCTTCACCTGCATAAGCATCTTAGGAAATGCATATGATGGGTACATTCAGCAAGAAGTCATCAACAGCTGGGTGAGGCATTCTGATATTACACTGGGTATAAAAGAGCTTGGAGTTGCTTCGTACAAGGATAGTATAGAGTCAATATGTGCAAGTATCAAAAACTCTGGGCCGCTCCCACGCTCAAGACCTGAATATGTCCTTGGGGCTGCCAGGTATCCCCTTGGGGCTATCATCCACGGTCAAACTCTCCCAACTGGTGAGAACGTGCAGCTGATACCTTCCATCAGAAGAAACACGAAATTATGGACGTGCATTCGTGGATGTCTACAATTGCTGCGCAATAGGCTATCTGAGGAACACGCTGCCTGTCAAAGCATGGTGGAAGCACGTGTAGAAGCCACTTGGCAAAACCTTCAAGATTTGGTTGCATCAACTGAGTATGGTTTACGATTTCAGGGTGTTACCAAAACGATAGGAGAAGAGAACGCTACCGAACTGATGAGTCAAATATTGCAGAGATGGCAGGGTGCTCATGCACACAGGAGCATTTTGGAGGACTTGAAAATGGTCTTGTCCGGGGAACATGCATCTAATAGAATGTTAGATATTGAACCCATTGCACCCCGTATCAATGCAGAGTACCTCGTATGGGGCCCTCATCTCTTTGAGAAAGCACTCAAAAGAGAAATCTCTGACCAGCTCTCTGGAAACAATGATGAATTCAGGGTGCGTAGTAGCCCTGTAAACTTTGACTGCGTGCATGACAGTACCATTCATCTTCGACCAGATATCGTGATAGAGTCAAACGAGACTCAGGGAGAAATTGTAGGATGCATTGATGGGAAGTTGTACAGAGAGATAGACAGGTCAGACACCTTTGCATTTGGGTTGAAAATGGATGTGTACCTCTCGTCGTGTGAGCGAATTAATCGAAGCGAACGAAAGCTTAAAGGCGTGACATTTGTGGGCCTGTATGGAGAATCTGACCAAACAGATAATCACGCATGGGAAAGAGGACATCATATGGTTTGTTGCCTTCACTTGTATAATAGAAACTTACAAGAAGTTCAGGAGGAGTTTAATGACAAGGTTAGAGATGCATTGCAGTTTTTACAAGTATTACAACAATGATCGCATTACAACTTTGACCAAAAATTGATGTTTTGTCAACCAATAGAAGCAGACACACATTGCACTCTGCAGAGTCTTTATGAAGTCTGACAGATGGATATCTAGAGCACAAACCTTCAACTGAAAACCACAGAAGTACTACTACTGTAGTATCGATGCAGCCACATGGTGCATGAGATCAGCCATCCCTCGCATCGGATCATGGTACTCCAGTCCAGTATCCTGTGATATTCGACCACCCTGGAAGGACATGGGCTTGTTCAGGCAGGATGCCACCAAATCCCACGGCACTTTATCAGTCATTGTTGATGCAATCCACAGCATCCATTTGGGAGCTCCTAGACGAGGGAGTCGATGCTTTGGAAATTCTTGTCGAAGAGATTGGATCACATCCCTCATCCCCAAACTATGCTGCCCATGGGCCAGAATGTACCGACCATGACAGTTGCTATTCATAGCAACCAAGATGTGCGCCGCCGCCACATCATCCAAATCCACGTATGGAAAGTGATAGTTGGGTATACATGGCCACAGCTTCCCTTTCATCAACAGCGTCGCAAACTCGACCAACTCGCTCTTCACCTGCGTGACTGGTGGCCCCACAACAAACCCTGGAAGAAGGACCACAAGCCTCCATGGTTTTCTACTGCCACCATCCTTCTGACTCTCGTTATATAAATCCCACACTCTCTTTTCCGCCAAGACTTTGCTATACGCATACGGAAACTTGGACAGAGATGCCACCTCGTCCCAGTCCTCCTCTGTATACACATGATCAGCCCCCCGCTCCCAATTATCCCCATGCACCGCCGACAACGACCCCGTATACACCAATGTATCCACTGTCCCTGATCTCTCTATAGCTCCAACCACATGCTCCACCCCCTCCACAGCAGGGCGAATCACCTCCTCCTCCACCTGCCCCCGAGCAACCCTCACCGTCACAGGAGAGGCCACATGGATGACCACATCACACCCACGCACAGCCTCATCAAACGATCCCTTCTCTCTTAAATCTGCTTGAAATAGTTGTAATCGATCCTTGGCTCCATCCATCGCCCTCATGGTATCGTATCGAGTGTCTTTTGGATTGCTTCGAACGGTTCCATGAACCGTATGCCCAGCACGCAGTAATCTCTCAACAATAGCCCCACCGATATACCCACTGGCACCAGTCACACAAAATACTCTTTTATGTGTTGTTGCATTGGATTCATCTGGATAGAGTGGAAGTCTCATTCAGGATTTGAAGAATTGAATTGCGACACGCACAGTGCGGTATATTGGTCACAACTATTATTATTACTGGTATTCAAAAATACGAATAGTAGTGCACTACTGCGTGATTGCCTTGGCATATCTGTGACAAGGAATGTACAAGTGAAGATTTGACCAGACACAGGGACTGGCAGGGTGATAGAGATCTAGCAAAGCTGTTGCAACCATGGCTTGAACCCTTGAATTCTATTCTACGTTCTTAGATCTAGTATCTAGAAGAGAGGTATAGCGCAGCAATACCATCCAGATAGATCCAGGGCTCCTCCAGTTCAAACTCAACGACTGGAGAAACCTGTCCACATGACGATAGTGCAGAAATGGATTGCAATCTTTACCATCTTGTCTGCAGCTTTTTGACAACACAAGTGCTTGAAAAGGTACTATGTTTCTTGAGATCAGAAAGAATTCGATCAAAGGTCGATCTACACCCATGGGTTTGTTCGAGGGCCGGTAATAGACTTCCAAACTTTTTCACGATGTCGCTCCCTCGGCTCCCCTGGCGCGTATTAAATTCCCTCGCCCCCCTAAATCAATGTAATATTGTATCAAAGTGTCGTTCGAGTCGCTGGATCGTAAAATTGGTCAGAATGTCGCGAAAACAACGCGAAAAACACGAATCCGAAGAGTCACGGCCATAAAGATATCGTCCCCCGACCACAAATTCGGAAAGAGAATGAAATGTTAAAACTTTCAGTAGCGTGGAATATCCCTGAAAGTGCTCCGTTTCGCTGCACGAGTGCAATGAAGACAATGGAGGATTAAAAACTTTGTCGATGCGGCCAACAGAGACCTTTAAAAGATTTAATAAACGATATTATTCGGAGATCTGGGACACTGGGTCGTATAAAGAAGCGAAATGTGAGATACTGGCGAGATGTGGTGACTTGGACGAAAATCGGTGTCTCAGAGTTGGAACTATACTGCCCGATAAGACATGAAATGAAAAGCAAAGGAAATTTATCAAATCTTGAACCAAAACATTGACTGATCGATTCAAAGACGAGGAAGATATTGCGACTAATGTTCGCGATAGTCGACCTTGACCTCGAGGGTTGACTGGACACCACCTGGTGACAGGAGAGTCAACGTTTCATTTGCAATGTATCCAGAAAGACTGGCCTACTATGTAGGAAAAGAAAGTTTCGAAGTTTGAATATAGATGTGAACTTAACATGAACATTTCTTTTGAAGGTCATGTCACAGGAGAAAGACGATCTCTCAGACCAACCTCAACCCTTGCACAAGCATGTTCAACGTCTTTGTCTCTGTATCCTCAGCACAGCAAAGTATGCCAACGACAAGGAACAGTATCTGATTGATACTGTCTCCACAGGCAATAAAACAACAGATCTACGCCCTGCTTGGTCAGAAAGCACTCTCTTGGCCCAGGCCTTCAACAAACTTGCAAGGAAAAGAGCCATGCATGATACTACTACCCACTTCTTCCATTGGTTTTTCTCTGCACTTGATATCTAGAATCACATCAGATTATTGAGTAAATATCTGCACTTCGTCCCTATGCCCCATGATGAGTATCCACACTTGCAATTGCAGATCTCTCATAATCCAAACAAGCTCTCCCAATCTACAAATCAGTTTACCCAAATGTCTATTTACGATCGCTAATCAACTCACAAATCGCCACTTTCGGCCCTCCACTACTTGTTGTGCCTACGGAACATGAAATATTTTTATCTCTGTGGCCCAAACAGATGTCAGGATGCCTTGAGGTTTCCAGCAGAGAGTCAAAAATGGACAGCAGACAGTCACATCTCATCACAGAATTTTCTAGTATCTCTTCTTATCTTTATTTTGCCTTCCTCGCTCAAGGCATCATCCAATGTTAGCTTTGTTTGATGGCCTATCCCTCTAATGAATGTTGACACAGCACCTGCGCAAGAGGTGAGATCCGTCATCATCGATTTGATTTATATATATATATTGGTACTGATATCAAGGGATATGTGGCTCTTCAGGTGTCGAGACTAGGGTGGATGAATAGATAAATCTAGTCAACATTGACTGGGCCATTCTCTGGCTCTCCAAGAAGACTGTTTGCAGTGTTGCTGTTGGGACTCTTAAAATAATAAAATAATCAAGAGTGAGATCCTATTCGAAGTATTTCATCTTTCTCTGGCTCTACATAACTATCTAGAGCCACAGATTTAATATTTCAAAATTTAGTTCGATCTGGCTGGTCGCACAGGACTATCGTAGACAATATTGTACAATACAATTGTACAATTAATTGTCTACGATAGATCTACTACAATGGCATATTAGGGCCTCAAGGCCAGGCGGGAGATCCCGGGTCAAGGGATCTTGTGGACGCAAACCTTCCAGCCTTGAGATGGTGAACTGGGTTTCATCCCTCTGAGAGTGGGCATTGATAGGAAGTACATATATGTGGTTGCTGTTGATGACATACCTGAGTATTCCAAATTAAGCAAGGGCAATTTCTTATCTCATCATGCAGAAAAAACTGATAGAACCGGTGAATTTCATTTTCTTTATTGGTGTAAATAATACATCTAAGTAACGATGTCTTGTCAGTGGCCCAAATCTGACTGCAGTAGGCGTCGTAGGAGAAGGTTCCAGGCTCCTGATGGCCCTACATACTATCTGTGCGAGGAGCATTATGCTGAGGCCAAAAAAAGATTGAGACGCAAGATTCGGAAAGAGAGAAAGAAAAAAAAGGTTCTCCGCCAAGTGGTGCGTGTGATATTGCCAAAGTCCACTTAGCGAAAATTAGGTGTTTCAAAGAAAAGCTATCTGAATCTGTCACATTTTTCTTGTAGAAAACTGCAGCACAGGTTGCAGCAGTCGGTGCGCAAGTTGCCACAGCGGCAGGGTGCTCATTGATGTAGGAACTCCTAGCAGAAAGCGCTTTCTCTGTAACAATTGACAGGTGACTCTGCAGTGTAAAGGACTGGTCAAGCGAGGAAGATCTCCACTCGAGGTCTGATCACCAACAAGTACTTTGCAATGCATATGTCCAATATATTTGATTCTATGCAACAGATAAAACGTGCAATCTTCTGGTGTTTGTGAGTGTAATTACAATACATGGTTCTGGCACCTCTTTTTGTATACAAATATCCACATCAACAAAAATAGAACGAGTCTCCAAAAAGTATTGCAGCACTCAGCGATTCCAGGAGTCAGGCTGACTCTATAGTGTGGTGATCAAATATGGATATCAAAGTTCTCATTCATTCTCGTCATTCGGCTCGGATGAGACCATGAATTATTGGATCCCATCGATTGTGAGGCAGAAACTGGAATTTGCTTTTCAGGAACTTAACTTGAGTTGAATTACGATACCAGTATGGGATTGATATATTCTGATATCTAGTACTCACAACTATTGTAGATCACAATAGTAATATACAATGTATAGCAGTATATGTGAGTCCGGGTTCGCATGGGAGCCATTTCATGTAGCACATGCATGTTTAAAATAGAACGCTTGCAACAGTCGTTGCAACCATTGAATGGCTGGCCAAGTTGCTTGTATAATGATCCGCATCTGTATATTATATCAGTGGTAGCGTTTAGAGTACACTTATGTTTAAATCATTTCCTTCCTTAACCTAAGGAAAAGGGAAGCAGTCGTGAAAAACAAGGACATGAATGCCTTGTGGATTGGCTGCATTACAGTGTCATTAAGTGCCGTCGCTGCTGCATCTCCGAACAAGGTGATACAGGGTTACCCAAGAATTATTGATGGAGATTCATTAGAGATCAATAAGACGAGCATTCGATTGGAGGCCATTGATGCTCCGGAAATGAGACAGACATGTAACAAACGGTCAGGGACTCCATACGCCTGTGGCGTGGAATCAAGGACCCAATTAGTGAATAAGATTGATACTAGCAGCGTTAGCTGTAGTATAAACAGAAAGGATAGGTATGGGAGGTCCCTGGGATACTGTTGGTTAGGTCGACAGGGACAGGATCCTGCTGATTCTTTAAATGCCTGGATGGTCCGGTCGGGTCATGCCCTGGCGTATCGTCGATTCAGCACTGTGTTTGTGCCTCAGGAAGAGAATGCGAGGAGTCAGCAGGTTGGCATCTGGTCTGGGGAATTTCTAGAGCCATGGGTGTGGAGGCAAAGGTATGGAACGGGTGGCAATGGACAGAGCTCTGGTAGCAGCAATGAGCCAGGGTGCGATATCAAGGGGAATATCTCGTCGAATGGAGAGAAGATATATCATCTTCCTGGTGGTCGATATTATGATCAAGTGAAGATTACGGAATCAAAGGGAGAGAGGTGGTTTTGCTCTGAAGAAGATGCTGTTTCTCTTGGGTGGAGAGCCTCACGAGAGTAGATATGTCTTGATTTTTTCTCGTATCACTTGATCGGATCGTTACTAGTATATATAATTGTTACTTATTACTCTATCGAGAATCATTTCAACAGCGCTTCATACGTACGAGATCTAGCAAACATGCTGCCATATCCACACAGACCTCTGCCACAAACACCACCAGGTAGATGGCAGCACATGCATGGGACACCATGCTGGCGACGGACATCCTACCAGTCTTCACATGATGATGATGATGATCACCGCGATGATGATGATTGACTGGAGATTCTTCTTCTTCTTCTTCTTCTTCATCACTGGAGACAGGACTGCTAGCATCCATCTGATACTCGACATGTCCTGACAAGGATGGTAATACCTTGCCGCACCCAAGGAAAGAAGAATCTTCCTCGGCTCTGGAAGTGGATTCTCTGTCTCTCGATGAAAATATCGAAGGACGCATCGCAAGCTGCTCTGGAGTATTTACTGAATAGACCCTCCTCCTCCTCACCCCACTCGTTCTTCCTCCTCCATCATCATCATAATGAGGTCTCGAAGAAGAAGACCCATCACCAGAGCTGCTGCTAAACCACTTCTCCTCCAATAATTCAAGCACTCGCCCTCCCTGTTGGTCCCCTTGATGTTCCCTTGATGGCAAATCCATCATTGTCCTATCATATATACAACGAACCCAATATCACTGCCTCGTCACTGAGTGATACCTAGAAAAGTCAATGGTGCAATATACTAGTAAGACCTGCACATATTATGCTGCCCTGGATACAACTACTAGCATATGCTACTATATACATATATTGTCTATATAAGGAATATATGTAACAGCGACCAGATGCCATATGACACAGAGAGAGTTGATTCGTTGACCAGCATTCGAATGGAATTCTTTCTTAATGTTTTTTGTATGGAATCCACTTTGGACCATTTGTGCTAATTCACCCATCAAAGCAAGTATTCGACCGAAGATGGCATTCAAATACAAAGTGTTGGCGTCATCAGCCATCATTGACGCTCTTCCTTCACCCATGCCATTCTGAATTGATTTCATTGGTATCAACATGGGAGTACTGCGGAGTTGGATGTGCATTCTCTTGATAGCGTTGATTGGGACTGCGACGCTGATTCGAGGGTACGATCTGATTGCCTTGGTTGTCTTTAGATCCACCATTCTGATCATGGATGGATATCAGATTTTTTAAAAAATACAGTATACGCATGATTAGACTAGAAGAATGCCACTGTGAGGCTTGGTGTTTTATGATCTTGTCACATGAACACACACAACTCATCTCATCTCTCTATATTTATATATGTCATAACGCAGGAGCAAGGATTATTATGATGTGTTACATGTTCACCGATCGGCGGATGAGGCGACCATTAAGAGGGCGTATAGAAAGTTGGCATTGAAGATGCATCCTGACAAGGTGCAGGGGAGTGAGGAGGAGAAGAAGAAGGCTGCTGAGAAGTTTGCAGAGGTGGGGCATGCGTATGAGGTGTTGATGGATCCAAAGAAGAGGGAGATATATGACAGGTATGGGGAGGAGGGGCTGAAGAGTATGGGGGATCAAGGCGGAGGTGGAGGTATGGATCCGAATGATATCTTTTCTCAGTTCTTTGGCGGTGCGTTCAACTTTGGATTTGGAGGTGGCCCTCAAGAAGAAGAGGAAGTAAAAGGAGAAACGGTGCATGTGGGGTTGGAAGTGACACTGGAGGAGCTGTATACTGGCAAGGAGTTCAAGGTGACGAGGGACAAGCATGTGCTCAAGCCTGCTCCAGGAAAGAGGGACTGTAATTGCAAGCAAAAGCTGGTGACAAAGTCTATCGGTCCAGGAATGTTCCAGCAGTTTACAAAAACAGAGTGCGAAAAGTGCGATAATGTCAAATTTGTGAGAGAGGCTGATGATTTGACAGTGACGCTGGAGCCAGGCATGGTGGATGGGCAGGAAATAGTCTTCTTTGAAGAAGGTGAGCCGATTATTGATGGTGAACCAGGTGATTTAATATTTGTGGTTCAGACAAGGCCGCATGGTCTATTTACAAGGAAGAATAAGATTGATTTGCACATGAATCTAGTGATTAGTCTCTTGGAGGCATTGGTTGGGTTTGAGAAAAAGATTACACATCTGGATGGCCACAGCGTCACCATTGCATCAAAGGGTGTGGTGAGCCCCGGGGATGTCTTGACTTTAAAGAACGAAGGCATGCCCGTCTATGATAGTCCTGATAGGCGAGGGTCGCTGTATGTCAAGATTACAGTCTCCTTCCCCAAGACTGTCAGTGATGCGGACAAGGCAGCATTGAACAAGCTGTTTGGCTCAGCAGCATGGATGCACGATGAGCTGTGAAACTAATTTATATCATTATTTATACATAATATGTTACAGAATGTCTGGTATGAGGAATCCTGTGATAGTGTGGAATAGAGTGGGACAGCCCTGATTCAAGTCTGCCATATCAATCGTGGCATTGTTGTTGTTGCCAGATGAGAGCACAACCATCTCACCATCATCGGAACCAATGCGTATGCATTGCCCCTGTACCATAGTTTCATAGCACGACCCAATCTGCATATCCCCCACAGCCATGCTGTAGTATGGAATCACATGGTGCCTCACAAGAGCATGCAGTGTATCAAAGTCCTTGAACACACGTGTCTCTACATCCTCCCCCATGGACATGCTCTGTATCGCATCCACAATCGCCTTGTTCGTAGGAATAAATACAGTCGCTCGCAATCGCACAGACCCATACACAGAGTCCATCCCAGTCTCGTGAATGGCATTCTTGAAGATACTGTACTCATCATTCCCAGAGATCATGGACAGTGCTGAATTGCATTCAGATGGTATCATGGGAGCCACACGAGGTCTCATATCATCATCTTCTTCTTCTTCCCCACCATGAACCAATTCCGACTTCTGAACCACCATCAAGGCCACGACGACGAAGAAGACGAGTATCCTCCTATTTCTCCATCTCTCAGAAGAGACAAAGAAGAAGAGGGTCTGTAGTCTCATTCGTCATTCAATGCCCCTCCATTCTTATTGTGACCAATATGAATCCAAATTACTATACGTATTAATTATAAAATGTATATTGAGAGTTGAGAAGAAATGAAGCAGGGTTTTCGGTTCTGACAACAAAACAAAAATAGGGGAGAGAGAGCAGAGTTCGACAGTCCCAGAGAGATCTCTGACTGAGGTGGCTGCAGCATCAAGATGGAGTCGTCCAAGGGAGCATCTCGATCTGCACCAGTGTTACCATGGATGAAGAAGCCAATTGCAGTCGAGGAACATGCATTGCATCCTGTCTCAGGCATGCGTGGCCTGGACGATAGAATTAGAGGCTTTTTATCCGACAGGATGAATATTAATGATCTATTCTCAATACAGATGGCTGTATGGGAGTTGATGTGCGGTGGAGAGTCGAGGCTACATGATGTATGCTTTTCTGCACCAACTGGGAGTGGGAAGACGTTGGCCTATGCACTGCCGATTGTGAATGCCTTGGCGGTTAAGCCCGGTGCTCTCAGGAGTTCATACTTTGGGATGCAGTGCCTGATTGTGGTTCCGACGAGGGGTCTTGCGACGCAAGTGTATTCCGTGTTGCATCCTCTGGCACGTGCTGTTGGGCTGGAAACTCTTGGTGTATGTGGCTCCATGACTGTGGCCGAGGAGGCGTCCTCGCTCGCTGAAAGGAGGCATGATATATGCATTTTTACGCCTGGAAGGTTGGTCTCCCATCTGGAGTCGACGGTAGGGTTCTCAGAGAGTTTGAAAAGAAATGTGTCCTTTTTGGTGATTGATGAAGCTGATCGATTGCTGCGGCAGCGGTACAATGATTGGTTGCCAAAGGTATTAGATTGCATAGATGGAGGATCGCTGGTCAAATATGTGGTGAGTGCAACGTTGACGAGGGATCCTACCAAGCTTGATGTGTTGAGGCTTGTGGCACCGCGATGTGTCACACATGTTCAAGGTACTAGAATAATCATGATGATGATTTTGTTTTCATCTGCTTTCTTTCTCATTTTTTCTGAGCCTTACTCTTTCTATCTTCATTTAGATATCTTTGTGTTGTGCAGATGAATTCAAGTACAAGCTGCCGTCAACGTTGGAAGAATCCAAAGTTGTGGTGGCAGAACAGGACAAGGCAGCTGCCCTGTGTACCTTGCTGGCAAGCAATGGGCTGGGTCAGGACACCAAGAAATGTATCGTATTCGTGTCTTCGGTGGATGCGACATCAACTCTGGCAATGCTGCTGATGGAGATTGAGAAAGAACATTCGGTGATGGGCAATGTTGTGGAATATAGTGCTGCATCTTTGTCAAGAGACAGGCGCAAGGCTTTGGAATCTTTCAAGAATGGAGCATCCAGAATATTGGTGTGCTCGGATGCAATGACTCGAGGCATGGATATCGATGGCATCGATACTGTTATAAACTATGATGCCCCTGTGTATGCCAAGACATATGTTCACAGAGCTGGGAGAACAGCGAGGGCTGGTAGGAGCGGCAAGGTGATCACACTGCTGAAGAGAGAGGAGGTGAGACATTTTAAAGACATGTTGCGGAAAGCAGATAATAATTATGTGAAAGATGCGAAAATAGATTCAGAATTCTTTGTGCACAAGGCACGTGCATGGGTGACTGATGCTCTCGACAGAATGCGTGCCATTGGAGATACTCTAACAGGTCAACATGATGATGCTGTAGATATATCTCAGGCTACTGAGACAAAGAAGAGAAAACGAACCTTGATGCGAGCTGTTGCATTTCCAGAACTATCATTGTAAGATTATTGAATACCTGTATCATCATCCTGTTCCATTTATCTACCTTGTTGTTTTGTCAGGATTTTTCGAATACGTGGGTCCATGGGATCCGCACCTCCTGGGGGCGATGTGGAGACTCCCCAACGAGGTCCAGGTGGAATCTCGTGCCCAGACCCGCTCTGAGCGCTCCACTCTCCGTGACGATGAGCACCCAGGAATTTGGTGGGGTCTAATTCGCCGCCTCGGCGTGTGTCAGCCACATTGCTCAAGCGCTCTCTGGCATAGTCAGAGTTGTCTTTTATGCTGGCACCCTGATCTTCTAATAAACCACCATTCACTCGTCTAGTAGGCTTCTTGGATCGGCCATCTATTGATTTCTGGAATGCAATCTGACCTTGCTGAACTGCATTGCATTCAACTTCCAACAATGCCAAAAGTTTTTGTGTCGTCTCAGAGAAGCAATCCTCACTTTCAGATAGGTTACGGTCATCATCTACCAGTATATTTTCCAAATGCATCTCCAGCATCGCTAATGCCCGTGCAGGGTCTTCCTCTGATGCAACACGTGTTGGGGAGGTGCTCTCTGACATCGCCTTGCCTTCATGGTCGTGTATTCCTTCCTCATGGTGTAACAAGAGAGAGTCCAATCTATTCTGAAGCATGACATCTTCTGTCATGGGCAAATCTTCCATCTCGTCTCTCAACTCTTCAAAGTATTCGTGCAGCATGGCTTCATCACAAGAAGGCCGTCGCTGAGGATCAAATTCCAAGAGCCGGGTAAGCAAGTGAATGGCCACCTCCCCAGCAGCTTTGAATTTTCTCTGAAGCTTTGGAGCTTTGCCTGGAAGTTTTGCCAAATAGTTTCGCCATGCTTCCATTTCAACCACATCAACATCACGCCATGCGGGAGTCCCTATAACATCAAAGAGCGCTTCAAGCTCACGTCGCGTCGTCGCGCACTCGGGCCTCCCATATGTCTCCCCAGAATTGGGAGTCTTGGGCATTTCTTTCAGTGCAAACATGGGAGCCACTTGCAGATGGGGCGTTGTTGCAGACCCCACATATGCCACTCGTGACAGCATTTCTCCAAAGATGCACCCCAAACCCCACATGTCAATAGCGTCAGTGTACCCCCCTCGTGATATGACTACCTCAGGGGCTCTATAACATGGGGTCGCCACAACCCTGGTCAACGGCGCCTTGAACCCAGACCCATCAGCACAGGGCTCCATGAGTAAATCCCCAAGGTCGCTGTCCATTGCCATGCTCTTTGTCGACGAAATTGGGTGGAGAAATTGAGCAGATTCATTCATATTGCTATCACTCCGTTTGACACCTCCCTGCTCACTCCCGCTAAAATGACTCCTTGCACTCCCAAAGTCCCCCAACTTTACGACCCTCTGCCCTCCCTGCCACACCACAAACACATTCTGGCTCTTCACATCCCGATGCCACACTCGCAACGAATGCAGATACTTCAATCCTTCCAATAACTGCCACAGAATGGCAGTCACCTCGTCCCCTGTCAGCTGACCTTTCATGTGGTACAAATCTCCTCCGTCAGCAAATTCTGTGGCAATGTACAAATCAACAGAGCAATGCACCAGCTTGCCTCCCACCAAGCGGCACTCCCCCGTCGAAGAAGGCTGAAGGAACACATCCTTCAGTTGAATGACGTTCGGGTGATTAATCCTCCTCAGGATGGCAATCTCCCTCAACACCCTCTTTGTCTGCTCATGGCTATTCAACACATTCCCAATCCTTTTCAGCGCCACCAAACCCCCGTCGACTCTACTCTTGGCCAAGCACACGCACGAGTATGACCCATACCCCAACACACGAATCAGCTCGTACCCAGACCCGACCTTCCATTCCATACTTCCAATACTTTGCATTGTCGAACCAGGCTCTGGGTCAACAAAGTACAACCCCTCCTCATACGGACTCTTTCGTATGCTACTCATGTTCCCACTATAAATACCACTGCGCCCCGTTTCAGAGAATTCAATCACGTTTCTTGTCGTGTTCCGCAACGGTATTTCAATTCAACAACCCAAAGACTGGTGAACATTGTTTAGCATTCAGTGCTGTCACTCGGGTCTCTGTAGTATTTTTGAAACAAAGTATACCATTCTCGGAAGGGGTTATTATTGCCCAACAAATCCTTCAAGGCACATCTGAGTTGAACTCGGAATCGGACACTCTCTGAAAAGAATACTCTTCCCATCAAAATATTCCTTGATAGTTTAGAACAGAAGTTGGGGGATAATGTCAGAGTTGGTTTACTACAATCTGCTTCAGAGAGCAGCGTTTTCATACTTGAATGCGTTGAATCTTTTATGTGACGATTATGGGCAATTCAGAGGGTGTTCTACAAGCAGAAGGGCGTACTACGACCCGTGCTGGGGACAATGGTAACGCCGAGACGGAGGAACGCTGCCCTAGTATCAGTTCAGACGATGAATCGAACCAAGATGAGTTGATAGAGAATGGAAATCATACAGTTGGTATAGAGAGTGAGAGAGTGGCGTCGTTGCCTGTGCGTGGGTTGGAAAAGCCTGCAGTTGGTTCGGGGTCTTTTGAGTTGGGACAAGAGTTGGCAGGTATATCGTTGTTTTCTTCTTCTCCTTGCACATCGATAGGAAAGGATGGGGAGTTGACAGGGCAGGATAAGGCACGTGTTGGGGAGAGAGCCAAGCCACCGCCATCATATGTGTGTCCTATTGGTATGGATCTCATGGTGGATCCAGTGATTTTGGCGACGGGGCACACGTATGATCGATCGAGTATTGAGCGGTGGATTGATCAAGGGAATAAAACATGTCCGGTGACTGGGATGAAGCTGAGACACACGGAAATGACGCCAAACTTTGCTCTGCGGAGTGCAATTCATGAGTGGGCTGCAGAGCATGGTGTGCCATTACCTACAGAGGTGAAAACAAAAGCGCAGAGCAGTAAAGTTATTTCGACGCATCGTGATTCAGAAGATGGAGGGGAGGATGAGGGTACTGTGATGAGTGGGCATGATGAGATTGTGTGGGCATTGGAGAAGAAGGGGAATTCACTTGTGACAGCATCTGCGGATTCCACTGTTCGAATATGGGATATTTCTTCGAAGCGATGTACCCATGTATTGGAAGATCACAGGAGACCTGTTCTGTCCTTGGCGTCGACGGATGACTATATATTCAGTGGATCATATGATTACACAGTGAGGGTGTGGGACTGGGCCACACAGAGGCGGGTTGCGACATTGAGGGGGCATACAGACGCTGTCAGGGCCCTGGTTGTAGTTGGATCTCGATCTCAATATGTATGCAGTGGATCGTATGATGGTACTCTGAGACTGTGGTCGATTGGGACATGGGAATGTGTCAAAGTGCTCAAAGGGCACTCTGGCCCTGTCAGAGTCCTAGCGACATGTGGAGACAAGATATTCAGTGGATCGTACGATGGAACTGTCCGTGTGTGGGATAGTAGGACCCTTACATGCCTTGCTGTCTTGAAGGGCCACACATCGGCAGTGCGAGCACTCACGTCCGTGGGACGTCTGGTGTGCAGTGGATCGGATGATGCCACAGTTCGAGTTTGGGATGCCAACTCTTTGACATGTATAGGAGTTCTCAAGGGGCATGAAGACAATGTCAGGGTGTTGAGCGCAACAGAAGACTTCATTTGCAGTGGTTCTTGGGATAAAACTGTCAGAGTGTGGTCCATCCCTAGTTTGCAGTGTGTTGCTGTGTTGCAAGGCCATACTGAAGCCGTCTTGGCATTGACGGCTGAGAAGGACTTTGTTGTTTCGGGATCATATGATGGTACATTGAGGGTTTGGGACTCGGAAACATGGAGATGTACGCGATGCTTTGACAAGCACGAGGATGCAGTTCGGGTACTGGCATCAGCTGGTACCCGCATTTTCAGTGGATCCTATGATGGGGGAGTTGGAATTCTATGACATTGTGATTTATTTGTGTAAACTATAATGATATCGGAGAAACAATAGCAAGAGCCGCTACTATTGCACTCGTTGAGCAGCATTGAGGCATTTGAGAACTCACAAGTATCAGGGTTGCTACCAACCAAGGAACGCAATGGTCTATGTAACCCATTAAGTAAAGAAAACGAATGATATATGGTACATATTGACAAGCTAGATGGAGAAACAAATGTCCTGGGCACACGTTGCTGCAAAGAATAGTCAAAAGCCTCAAGAGCAGGAGAAGCCAGAGGCGAGCGCTGGGAAGGAATGGGTTGACGTCAACACCAGTGATAGATTCCAAGGGAGGATTGATATACAGGGAGTTAAGAGACAGCGGCAAATGGCCTTGCTAGAACAAGCTTTGAAAAGTCCTCAGGATGCTGTCTCAGGTATGCCTTGTGTAAGCAACCCACATGTAGGTTGCATTTGGCTGAATGGCTTGTTTCATTTACATTGAGCCATAAGTAGGATGGAAGCTATGAAATTTGTTCGTGTGTCTCATTATGAAATGTGTGTATACAGGTGCTCGGTGGTGTTTAGGGTGTGGGAAAAAGTACAATGATGTGTTTACATTGGCTCAACATATCAAGGATAAGCACGGGGGCATCAATTCCAGTGAGAAGTCTAGTGATACTGGGCAACATGGTCAGGTTGTTATGTCAGATTACATGTTTCCCCGTTTGGGTGCTTTGCATGCCTCATCATCACCACCTCATGGTAGGAGTTCTGCTGTTGACAAGAGAAATGGTGCTAGTAGTTCCAGAATTGTGCCTGTAAAAGTCCATGAAGCACGCAGCACCGTACAGAGAGGTAAGAGACGAGAGAAAAAGATGACGACGTTGAAAAAAGCTTACCTGAAGCAGAAAGCTGCAAGGATGACACATGTTTGGACGGAAATCATTCAGTTGTTGACTGAGAAGATTGATCACGTGGAAGAGTTGAATGAAGCACTCGAAAAGCAGATAGAGATGCTTGAGGAAACGAAATGCAATACAGAGCCCATGTGGAGAGAACTTCAGACTTTGAAGGAGAGCCAGGTGATATTGTCGGATCAATTGAAACAGTTGCTCACCATGAAAACATTGTGCCAGGAAAAGCTGAAACTTGTCGAGATATCTCTGAAAAGAAAGATGCACCGCGCAAGTAAAACGATTCGTAAAGAAGAGGTTATACAGGACGGGACACAGGATGAAGTTATTGATCTACTTGGAAGTGATATGACAGATGCCTTGAGTTCTCAGCCACCACAAGCATTGAGTGATGATGGTGATGAGGTACAAACACGTGACTGGCAGGATAATGTGTCTAGTGTAGAATCCTCACTTTGCCTTGATGATATGAGCGAGAGTTCATCATCCAGTGATGAAAGCTTTGACTTACAATGGGGCGATACATTGCACAGTTGGGCACAAAATATGGGGCATGGTCAGTTGAGAGGTGTATCCCAGGCGCGGCACACAACTTCTGTGGAATCGTGTCCAGTAGTTTTAACGCACACTGGGAGCCCTAAGCGTGGAACTGTAGGAAAAACGGGCGACGTTGATCCAGCAATCACCAAGTCTGTAAGGGTCATCTCCACAAGGTTTACAACATCATCTGCCGCGAAGGAGCAAGACAAGTCAGTCAATTCAGGTGCATTGACTGCACTTCCCGCGGATGAAATGAAATTTACCAATGTTCAGCACAGTTCTGCAGTAGCTGACCGCTCTTCTCAACTTAGCAAAGGCACACCTCCAGAACTAGATGGATGGAATGTGGCCATGCCTGGAATACAAACATGGCTGGAACATATAGAGTCTTCAAGTCACAGGGAAAACTTGGAGAAGGAGGCAATAAAGGATATGATATTCGATACTGGTGAGATCCCTTTGTCGAAGGAAGGGAACCTCTCTGTTCAGCCCAAGCGGTACACCGGGAATCAGGCTGATGTAGAGTCATATGTTGATCAACTAATCACCGATGAGCTCAATCAAAAGGTCTCATCACTTTTAACGAAATTGATAGAGTGGCAGGAGAGAACTAGACAAATGGATCCCGTGAATGCGAAGAAGAAGAGGAGATATGTCTGTGGTATGCGAGAAGCCTCAAAAGCAGTTAAACTTGGCAAGGCTCTTGCAGTGATTGTGGCGCCAAACATCCAGCCCTTGCCATTGAACGGCGGTTATGCTTATCCAATCAGTGCATTATTAGAAGAGTGCAGAGAAAAGAAGGTGGATATCATTTTTGCATTGAGCAGAAGAAAGATGGGTAAACTTCTAGGTCAGAGGAAGAATGCAAGTTTGTTTGCCTTGCTCAATGTCAGCGGAGCTGAAAATGACTTGAAACTGCTGCAGACTATGGCAAAAGACTTGAAAATTACATGAATTGATGTAAAGATCTATGAACAGTGTTTTCAAGAGTATGTATTACGATAAAATTTCTGGGTTAAAGTCACTTGGCTGCGGCATCTGAGCCAGCAATGTAGCCCCAGAGGCTTGTCTTTGGCTTTCCATTCATCTCCTCTCGTTCGCGATACCGTTGTAACTCGCTTTCCAATTCCTTCACCTTGGCAGCTTCTTTCTTGAGCTCGGCAATTTCCACCTGTAAATGCATGTTCTTCTGTTCCTCTTCTGAAAGCGCTTCTCTGGCAGCTGCTGCCAACTTCTCCGCTTTCTGGACGGCTTCATTCGCACTTTCCAATTGTTTGCGCATGATAGATACCTCCAGTGAGTTTGCTTCTTTTCGAGCAGCGGCCTCACGCTTTGAAGCCTCCGCCTCCTCCAATGGCTCGCTGTCTTTGCTTGCCAACGACTTGGAGCTTTCTCTGTTCCCACCTTCCTCCAAGCCTTTCTTGCCCATGTCCTGCAAAGACTCCAGGACATAGTTTTCAGGTCTATACACGTGGACTGCGTTGTGATATTTTCCATTGTATCCTCCAAATGATATCAGGCACCCAGCCATGGGAACACAGAGCAGGCTGAGACCTTCAGACGCAATGGCAGCCTCTGCTGGGGTGTTGCCCACCAGTACCCATTCGAGAGGACCGCTTCCAAAATTCTTCAAATCTAACGCATACATATCCGCACATCCTTTTGTGTTATTGCCCCCACCTATCATATACATGACAGAACCCAGCAATGCAGAGGCATGTCCTGCTCTCACAGGGGGAACAGGCCCAGTCATTTCTGGCCAAATCCAGGACATCGTCTGCGTGTCAAGCACAACAAGATCGTTATAGCAATTTGCTATACTTCCACCTCCAAATATTACCACATAGCGGTCCTGGTACGTTACTGCAGAATGAGATGACCTCGCTACCGGAGCCTGACCTGCAACATCTGGTTTTGACCATGTCATGGATTCCAAGTCAAGTACCCAGAGTTCATCCAACGGGCTTCTGTTGGGAGTCTCACCTCCAAATATGTACACCTTCGACCCGATGAGGCTCCCACTATGCCCCCCTCTCTGCAAAGGACCAGAAGAAAGGCCATCCTCCACTGAAGTTTCAACCAAGGACCACTCCTTTGAAACAGCGCCAAAAGAGTACACGTTCATCGGAGAGAATTCTTTGACTTTTCCTTTCGTACGTTCCAAACGCTCGTGACCCCCGATCAGCAGCACGTCCCCACTGTAAGGAACAGCAACATGTCCAGCACTCGCAGGAAAGGCAGTTCTCTCACCCTCTTCTGCATTCTGCTTTCCTGAGATTCGTGACCAACACAAACTCTCCAAATCAAAGCACCACATATCGGACAGATATCTTCCCGCATAATTTCCTCCCATCAAAAACAAAAGATTCCCCACCAGAGCTGCAGAGTGCTCATACCGAGGCGCTGGCCTGCATGTCTCATCAATATACGGAGACACCCATGACCCTTCCACCAGAACTTCTGCCACAGACCTGCGCTTTACAACTGATTCAGAACCAGACGTATCCTTACGAGGACCTTCCTGTTCCTCCTCCTGCTTCCCATCAGACATATCCGCAGACTTGAAAATCTCTTCCTCCATCAACTCTGGACTCCACCACTCAGACACCTCTTCCTCCAATGTCCTCACAAATAGCCTCATAGCCTCCATCTTGGACATCTCCCCCAATTGTTTCCATGATTGCCACTTGGCATTGTTCACCACATTCCAACCCCAAGGTTTGGGTTCGTTGCAAGGCCCCTGCAATCACCACCACTCAATCACACGCATGTACAATTGATCTGATGAATAAGAAATGTACTAATCGTACCACAAGAGACTGCTTCTCCAGCGCATACAAGAGTAATTTGCTCTCTTCATGTAACCCTGCACATATTCACCCAAGCACCTCACGTATCAGCGTCAGAAACCATTTGATATGCACAAATACAAGTGTATGGAATGTATTGCAACGCACCATGGGTGCCTTTTTGCACAAATGCTCGAGCAGCATGGAATCGCTCTGGATACGACAAAGGGCACGTCGAAGACATTCTCTGCACCTATTCTTTTTCTTCTTCTTATATAGATCAATAATAATTGAACCAGATTCTGATGCTATCGACTCCACCCAAAGGAGACAGTCTCAGTTTGCAGCGACGAACTCAGATCAGAATAAACCTCTTGGCAGAGATACGCAGATGCCGATTCAATCGATACACAAACATATGACTATTACAAAACAAGTCAGAAAATGAATGGCAGTGCATCCGATGGGGAACAAGGTTTATTCATGGAACTCATTCATTGTACACATTCTGGTTCCACATTGGAATCTCATATGATATGAAGGACCCATGCATGGGAGAATGCTCCATTGTATACGACGTCATGATGTATCCAAATTCATCTCTTCTACTCTATTGCGTGCACTTTCCTCCATCAGGACCTGGTCTGTAATGGTATCACAGACTCTGTCAACTGTGTCAGAGGAGGATAGAGGGGGAGCTGCAGTCCCTCGAGTTCTGGCTTGCTGCAGTATGTTTTCAATGGATTGCACGTCAATGGGGCACATGCTTTCCGTCATTTTCTTCTCAATATCCTGAGCAGAGCATGGCCAGGGGCTCGAGTTGAGCCATGGATGACTGAACATGTGCTCTACATCAATTCTGTCTGAAGGATTCAACACAAAGATTCTTCGCAGCAGATCTTTTAATGGATCTGATATATTTTCAGGGATTTGATAATCCATCTTTGCTATCCTAGAAATCACTATTGGCACACTGTTGTATGCAACTGGGCCATCCCCAGGCTTTTCAAAGGGGAACTTGCCAGTCACCATTTTGTACAAGCACACGCCCATTTCCCAAACATCAACGGTGTTGCCAAACTTGGACTTATCTTCCCCAGATAAGAGCTCGGGGGGCATGTATGGTAGGGATTTGAATGCCTCTCTTGGATCCGAGTTGATCTGATCATGGCTGCTGTACATGAAATCCTGAAGCACAATCCCACCGGTCTGGTCGTCGAATATAATATTATTGATCTTGATATCTCTATTCGTATACCCGCTATCATGCAAAAACTTGGTCGCGAGGAGCAATTGCTGAACAATGCTCCTGGCAACATCCTCAGACACAGGCCCTTCTGTATCAATCCTCTTCTCCAGGCTGCATCCAGGGACATACTTCATCACAATAGCCAGATACCCGGGGGTCAAGAAGACTTCTTTGAGTTCAGCAATGTATGGATGTCCATAGCACATGAAATGTGCCAACAACTCTCGTGCAACCATATCACTCACGCCCCTTTCCACCAACTTGATCACCACCTCCTCTTTCGTCCGAGTATGTATCGCAAAGTACGTTCTCACAACCATACTCTTCGATTCATCCTTGATCGGGTGATATGGTGTACACCCTATGAATGGACAGTCTTCGAAAACTGACAAGAGTTGTGACGTCGAGAGGTTCGCATGGTCGTGAAATTTCGATACACGCCTCTCCATTCTTAAGAAACTATAAAATAATTCTAAAAATACGCCTGTAGCTCTGCGTCTGTGTAAAGACAAGGGTTCTTCAGTGGGATGACTGACAGGCAGTGGCAGTAGTTTTACGACCGCGTATACCAACGCATACTCATTATGAATCAATTTTTAATGTAAAATATTAATATCAATGTAATGCCAACAACACACTGAGACTGTGGTCTATGATTGAGTAGTCTCTCTGTCTCTCTACAATGTGTAGCAAGCAATCGATCTGGTCAAACCAGATCGATCTGGTATCAAAATCTGTTTGTTTCATTTACACCTATTCATCACTATCAACATGTGACAGAGTCCACATGCCCTCTTTTGTATCCCTCTTTCTCTTCTTCTTCCCATCATTCTCCACCTCGGATGATCCGCACGTTTGGGCAAGCCATTCATCAATGGCCACATTGCTGAGGCGATCTGCCTCCTTGTTGAATTCGCGGAGTACATGCTCTGCCTCAAAGCTCTCAAATGACTGAATCAACGCCATGGCCTTCTCATGATACTTTTTCAAAATGTCATTCTTCACGGCCCATTTTCCCAGTACCTGATGGATTACAAGTTTTGAATCACCCCTCACTTTGACTTTCTTGAATCCCATGCCTTTCATGGCATGCAATCCAGCCACCAATCCAGCATATTCTGCCTGATTGTTTGTATTTTCATCTCCTATATATCCGGTCAACTCTTTTACTACATTTCCAGTGTCGTCATCGTATATGACAGCTCCAAATCCTGATGGTCCAGGATTTCTTCTGGAGGCACCATCAAACTCTAGCCTCCCTGTCGAGGATACGGATACTGCTGACTCCACCCTATCCACATGTTTGACCGGATTGCTATCCACACCATGCTCTTTGAGGAACGTCTGGGCCTCATCTTTGCTCGCAAATCCCTTGTACAGGTTGTCAGAGTACCCCTTGACTTGCTGTTCGCAAGACTCCCATGTACCGTACAATCCAGGATGCCTACCCCTCACAACAGCATAATATTTCCTTTTCTGAGTCGACATGATGATGGTACGAGGCGATAGAGTGCCGTGTGCACTGAGAGAATTTGTTCGTCTGGGAATGCTATTCAGATTCCCCGACCATCGCAGGGGGCGAGGGTTCAATAAAATTAGTATATTACCGCTACATGCAAATTTATGTATCAACGCAACCATGATTGCACAGTATTACAAAGTCAAGGTGGTGATGTCAAACTGCTGACACAAGAACATCAGCATACATCCCATCTGTACCTCTATACTGCCATGGCACGCTTTGAACTGATACTAATATCAACGAAAAATAATTGAAGATCACGACATGCCCGCAAAGAGCTATGAATATCAATGCATTTAGCCAATACGCCTGGTCACGTATCTATGAACATGTATGCCCATCGACTTCAAACTTTAATGGGAGGGGGAACAAGGTCGGCTAGTCCAAGATGTGCCCTTCCGAATATTATTTCATGGGAGCCCACAACAAAAAAACAGCCCTAGCGAAATACACCCACAGGAGGCTCCACGGGTGGTAGGGTCACGATAGCCTGCTCAGAGTGCCTATATAAAAAACAAATCCACGCAATATTCCATATATTTAGCATCAACGGGGTTGATGCAGACGATGCTCAATTAATTAAGGGGAACGTTCCTCTCAATCAATTGTCCGAACGCCACGATACCTCCACTGCAATCTATGGTATATTCCGTGATAAAAACATAATGAAGAATGCCACGCGCTACTAGTAATATAGAGAAGAATAAAAAAGCTTGCTTTAAGATATCTTGAGTATCCAATCGAACGGGGAAGGAGGATATCATGCTCTATTGAGAGAGTATGTCGATGATCTCCTGAAGAGCCTCTTCGTTGAGGAAGGAGAAGTGGTGTTCTCTCCTCATCCTGCACATATAGGATGCGGATCATTAACCGCAACATCATATTAACCTGCCATCAAAATCAGGTCGAATAGTTGGGTGAGGAAGGAGTGCTTGTACCCTACCTTCTGCTCCAGTCCACCAAAAAGGTGAATCCCTCGATTATTATAGCACTAGCTTCCTCATCTGGGGCATTCTCAATGGAATTGGACAACCTCCTGAAGAATTCGGGCAAAGTAATGGACCTCTGGCCAGGCTCCGTTCCTTGAGCGCCTGCAAAAGTGCAAAAACAGCTGTTGAGTGCATATTGCCCACACGTGTCGCATTCAAATACCCTAGACTGGTGAGATATGGATTCCTGACATGTGATATGCGTCTATACAGTATTAATATGGCATCATACCTGTCCCGTTGCCAAATATCTCCTCGAGTGAAGTTCCAAGATAGCCATATGGAAGCTCGTTGTCCACAAAAGCCGCGATTGGTCCTACCTGCAGTTGTATGGCACCATAGGCGTCAGCACAGGTCCCTTTCGAGTTCCCAGATGCTGGGAAATGCATGATGGTGGCTAGAAAGCGGTATTCAGCCCGTATATGATACAGTCTAATACGGCGTTACTGGAATATGTACGTCCTCGATCCCACACAACCCCTGATAGAAGGCACTCACGACCCCCGGTCCAACGCCGCAACCTCACCTCAACGCACCTGTGGCTGTGTGACCTCTTGTTGCCCATCCTCCTCATCAATATCGCTTCCATACACTCCTGTTTGAATAGATGCGTCCACAGATAGCGATGCATCCGACAGAATCTCCGAGAGGATGCCGTCATTGGCCGTCACTGGAATAGGGATCCTGATAGGGGGCGCAGAGGAAAGAATGGCAATGGCTCTTTTCGCTCTTAAAAATGCACTCAATCTCTCCTCCTCTGGAGTCACGTGCCTGAGTTCATTCCGAAGCTGGGGCATGATTGATGATGATCGGTCCCGGTTGTACTCGTTCTTCGCAAGCGCAGTATTCTTGAGATCTCAAGCTTCAAACACGTAGATAGATATATGTAACCTACGATGTAATAGTTAATATATCAAACAAGATTATGTGCAACTAGTTCTGAAGGTGGGTACTAGTAGTAATATGGCTCCGTACTACCAACAGAGATTCGCTCTCTGGTGATATCCTGTCGCTGGCCAGGGTCGATCGTGGATCTACATCGACGCCGTCATGCCATGGAGAGGAATCCCAATGTTTTCCGAGAGACGTGCATCCATACACACCACACATGGGCGATGGGCCGACAGGCCCCACAGACCGGCTGCCGATGACGGTAGATCTGTCCTCAAGCAGAGGGGGGCATATTGCTCCCATCCCGCGATTGCATTCACCGAAGATGATGAAACAACTATTGGCATTCGTCATTCTAGTGTCTTTCATGCCATTTGTTGTGCCATAATCAATTACAAACGTATGCTATACCAGTATGTGGTATCAGGATGGGGCAATAGGGCGTACATATGCGGTAGATTCGCACATCATCAGCTGTGTTGTTTGTTCGGGATCAGTCTTGGGTTTGCATAGGTGTTAGAGACTATCACAAATCCATCATTACAGTACTATATGATATAGACACAGAGTATATGTGAATGTATGCAATGGGCGTGAAGCTGCCTGGCTACTGTCAGAGGCGGGCCATGGCCTTGGTCCCTCTGCCTGTGGATTGGAGTGTTGCAGGCGTCTTGCATTTTATGGGATGTACTATGAACATGAAGATGTTAGGTAAGAAGAAAAGAATGCGAGGGGACAGTGGAGCTTTGTGTATTCGCTCTAAGAGAGTACTGGCACTTGAGGATGGGGTGGAGCAGAAAGTTAGTCCGTCTTTTGAGCAGGCGTATTTCCAGGGATTATCCATTCCATTCCGGGTCATGTCGAGGGCTTCAGGGCTGCTAGCTGCGGTATTTGGAAAGCGGGGCAAGGATGATGGAGGATATCATGTGAGATTGATGGCTGCACTGCAGTCGAGGGCATTTACTGAAAAGAATGATTTTGTCATGTTTGTGACATGGGTGAGGCAACGGGAGTCTGAAGAGGCTATAGCAGGTATTGTCACCCTATCAAAGGGGTTGAGTGCTTCTGGAGCGAGTGGATACGAGAGTGAGGCATTTGCTGGTCCACACGTGTACTCTATATGCAACATGGCTGTGCGGGAGGACCTTAGAAGGCAGGGTATTGCTCGGACATTGTTATCGGAAGTAGAACGGTATGTCAGGAGTCTCATGCGCGAGAATGAAAGTGCTGTCTTGGTCCTGTCTGTAGAAAAGTATAGTTTGGAGGCCCGCCACTTGTACACAGTGTGTGGATATTCTGTAGAGGATGCATGGGAAGATGCCCGGTGGTTGGATTCCATCGATCGAGGCCGAGTCGACGTTCCCAGAAGGATACTCATGTATAAAAGCATTAGAAATCAATAAATATATTTATGTATGTTTGTACAGCATCAGTTTTTCAACGGTGCAAGGCCCAAACTTGCACGAAGTGCGTTTGTTTCTTCCACTGACATGGATGCTTCAGTGCCGCTGCGTGCCCCAGCATCAGCTCTATGATCACCATATACTTCTCCTTCTTCTTTTGCATCGTCTCCATACGAGTTTCGACCCCTTTTTCTGGTGGAAGGAGTGTCTCTGCTGCTACTACTATTCTTGTTGCTCTGCAATCTCCATTTCTCCCTCTTCCGTTTCGATTCCGAAAATTCGTACATAATCAACCCCGAATCTGCTAGCCTTTCTCTCGCTTCTTTCTTAAATATCTCAATCTTGGCGTCGAATTCATCCTGCATCTGAGACACCCTCGGCCCAGCAAGCTGCCCCGTAGTTTCCAGCACCCCTCTTTCCTGCAGCCGGGGCAGGGCAATGTTGAATAAATAATCTCGCGTCAGCATCTGATCAATTATATCATCTATAAACGTCAACTCAAAAGATCCATCAGGCTTCCTCAATCGTATCCTGCGGTAATCGTTCAACAGAGGTTCCAAGTACTGATACACCTCTTGGGACCTTCCCACAAGTCTCATGTAGAAAGCACCAAGTACCCGAAGGTACTTGAACTCATCATTACGGATGTACTCTAACACTATATCCTTATCTGGCTGTATCTGTAACAGTTTGAGGACCAGACAGATGAATTCTGTAGGCTTTTGAGGCTCACCAAACATGCCTCCAATAAATCGCAGTTCAACGGCTTTGTCCACCAAATCTTCTGCTGAAAGTCCGAAACAATACTGTTTCCAGTATAATGAATCGTATATTTTCTGTCTCATGATGTATTCTATGAGATTTTGAGGATTGGTTCCGTGAACGGATGTTGCAAATTTGTCTGTTGAATTCGCCATTGTATGTAACAACCTCTATGCCTATTTGAAAACAAATTATATTATTCAATTGGGTCTTCGTCGTCTTCATGCATTGATGTTTTGGAAACGTGCTGCAGGGGCGTGGTCATTTGGGTCAGATGGCTGTCCTCTTGCTGCTGGATGGGAGCATCATGGTTGATATGAACAGACACAGATCCCTGCCAATACCTTTCCCATTGTTCCGGCTGCTGATACGTCTCGGTGAATTTTCTATGCGCAATGACCCTTATGTTTGGCAGCATTTCTGAGGCCATGGCTTGATGGTTGGTCAAGTCCATGGACCCTCCCCAAAGGACTCTGTTGATGGAACATGCTCGTTTCAATCTGTCCAAGTTTCTGCGCCTTGATGATTCTACCTTGAAACAAGCGGGTGCTTTCAAAGGCTTCCAGGATCTAGGGGCGGGATGAGAGTTCCAGAAGCAAATGCCGCGTGATGAAACCATGGATGCCATGAGATCAGAGAGGCCTCTGGAACCATCTGGATCATCCTCCACCCCATAGTATGGCGTACTGTCTCTTCGATGTGCTAGAATATCAGCTTCACAAAGTTGATCGAGACATTGCGATGCATCCTCGATGTGAGCATCGTCAATGAATGCGAGGATATTTTCATGTAGGAAGGCAGTGACGGATGGTCCAGATAGGCCTGATGCATGGACTGTGTCCTCTGGGTCAAAACCGTCCATGCGGGGTCGCTTCATCCATTCTTCTAGATATGATGGGTGATTTTCAGCGATATCGTCGTTCGACTCGCATCTCTTATTGTACAAAAGCTTTCCGAGTCCGTGGAAAATGCTCAGAGATGAATCTCTCAGCATGTGGGATAAGAGCTCTTGCATAGTCCCTTGTTCGTCCGGAGCGTTCTGTTTAGCTCTTCTTCTTCGCTTCTTCGCTCCTACGTTCTCATGCACACCGGACATCATCATCTTGCCTGCGCAGGCAAATTGCAAGCTCAGAATAGCACTGCTCAAATCACCCTGTGACTGCTCTGCAATTGTTTGTAATTCTGACTTTGTGATCCTGCCCTGGACGCCTTCATTTTCAGCGATAATACCCAACTGTTTCACAATAGTTGTCTTGGGTATTGCGTTAAGCGAGATTTTTGTGGGGCTAAACCTTTCCAAAGAAGACAACAACGCCAAGGGTACTGATGCAGTTTCCCACCCATCCCTAGGAACTGAACTCTGCTGTTCCGTATCCCTTGATGAAGCTTCCGTCACCATCACAATCACTTTTGGAGCTCTTGTAATAAGATTCATTGTCGCTTCGATCATTCTTCTCATTTGATCAGATCCAACAACAGTTGGAACATCATCCAACAGAATGAGGTGCTGTCTCCCTTTCCCGTGTGCTCCTAATACTGGCATCCATGCTTTTGCACAGAATGATTCATATGCGTCTAGTTTTGATTCATACAAATGTGATGCTTGATTCTGTGTGCGTCTAGACGCTCGGACACACTCGGCCCATGGCATTTGTACTTTGGAGACGTACTCAATTGCCTCCCACCCATTTTCTGCAGTGAGAGCCTTGACCATGGCAGACTTGCCGCACCCTGCCGGCCCTGACAAAATACACAATTTGTCTGCATGTGTATTCAGCCAGCACATAACTTCTTCCACCTTATTCCTCCTCACGGCCAAATCATGCCTACTCTGTGGGGCGTATTTGTCTGTCCACAGCATCAGATCCTGGTCTGCAGCCATGGCACTGCGAATAGATGCGGCGTATCTCTTGGCCATTCTACTTCTATATAGTTTTCTTCGTCTCTGTATTATCTGGTTGGTCTAGCAGTCTACTGGCTTCACTGCTAGTCTTGAGAATGTGGCAAATGGAATACTCGCTTCAACGCCTGGGCTACACTGCGCGCAGGTCTTTTCTGCGGAACTCTGACACTCTCTCGCAGAACACCCTGGTTGTACACTAAAAACATGGGAATCACACACACATCTTGAGGCAAAACTTCCGCATCGTCCACAGATTCAACATCGACCGAATAAAAGCCTATTCCATCACTCCTGTATTCCTCAGGAAACCCTTCGACTTTCGGCTCTACTTGCTGGCACCTGAAACAGCTGCCACCGAAAACATACGTCCTGTTAGCAATATACATCACATAACAGTCACACTGAGATAGAAGGCCTACCTTTTCCCCGTGCAGAAACAAACCACTCGTTCCTGCCGCTCAACTGCTTCAAGCAACTGTGTCGCCTGTTTCAGAGGCGTCCAGGTTCTTCTTTCGTTATTCCCAATGATATCCAGCTTTTTTATACACAATGTTGACATATCGAATGATGTTCAAAGGCAAATCAGCGGGCACATTGTCCGTCTGGCCAAAGTTTCAAATCTCCCAATTTTGGGTTTTGAAATAAATGCGCCTGCATGCACCATTTGTTCGCGTTGGTCTTGGAAAGAGTCAGTCTAGTATCCACGAGAAAAATTAATGGCAACCGGGACTCCGAGGCTCGTTATACTCAGTCTTCGATAGTGAAAAGATGAGTAGAAGAGGAGAGAAGAACTCGTCGTCGTCCGCCTCTCCTTCTTCTTCAAATATAGTATTATTCAAAGCAGAGAATGCCAAACTATATGCTATTCCACCTCGGGAGAATGTGAGGGGCTATATCTCTGGCAATTGGAGACTGGATGACTGCATTTTCACAGGCTTGCTTCGAATAACAGAAGACCCTCTTCCTGAATCAGAAGGGGGTGGATATCAGGCAAGTATCCGGCTGGAAGATGTAGATGATGCAGGAAGTATCATCCTTTTCGCGCTATGTCCAGTGCCATATGGAGCGAGGCAGGCAGCTGTGGAGCCTGCTTGTGATTCCTCGAGAAATTTCGTGTTACGGATTGAAGACACAGAGTCAAAAAAGCATGCATTTGTAGGGCTATCCTTTGATGATAGAAGTACTGCCTTTGACTTTAATTTGTGCCTGACAGAACAGCAGAAATCAGAAGAACGGCGACGTTTGGCGGCCATATCAAGGAAGGAGTTACCGTCAACATCTGCCACACCAGGGAAGGATTTGTCCCTTAAAGAGGGTGAGACTATCAAACTTGCACTCAAAAAGCCGACCATCTCCAGCACATCAATGTCTTCTTCGAAGATGAACCCCGTATCGCTTGATCGTGGGCCCCAGTCTCGTCCAGTGGAGGAGAAGAGCAATGTGGTTGTTGCATCAGATGCATCTCAGTGGCAAAAATTCTAACTTGATTGATTACATTATTGTATATTAAGCATAGTCGTTTGGAACAATAATATCATCAATCTTCAGAATCATTTTGCAAACTTGTGTTGCAAGGAACATTTGCTGTCTCTTGCCAATCAATGTTTCAAAAACATTCTGCTCCCTCATGTCATTTGTCCCTGCATCGACACAATCAATTCCCAAATACGGATTATTCTCGGCCAACTGCCTCGCTTTCACCTCTGTAACACTATCAATCGGCGCTAAACCTGAATTCTCTGCCAGTGATAATGGAATAATATCCAGTGCATCAGCAAATGCTCTCATGCCATACTGCTCCACCCCAGCAACAGTGTCGGCCACAGCTTGTATGGCCAGAGAACATGCCATCTCCGCAGCACCGCCACCATACACCACATGATTATCGCGAACCAAGTTCCTTGAAACACATAATGCATCATGCAAAGAACGTTTTGTCTCTTCCACCACCATTTTATTTCCTCCGCGCACAAATATGGTGACTGCATTGGTGTTTGGGCATCCCTCAATCACCAACTGCTTATCATGCGTTGTTCCAAAACCCACTTCTCGTACCACTTTGGCAAATCCAAGCTTATCAGCACTCAATTCTTCAAACCTAGGCACAATCCTTGCTCCAGTTGCCAGAGCAAGCAGTTCTATTTCAACACCTCCGACCCAGCGAACAGCTGGCAAATTATGATGCATCAGCAAATGATTTGCTTCATCATCGAATCCCCATTGACATATAATCAAATCCGCTCCAGAATCTTTGCATTTCTGGACCATATCTCTGAAATATTGCTGCTCCTGCTCCCGAAGTGCCTCAAACTTCTCCACACTATCAATATCAATCTTGTGCTTGATCTTTGGCTTTGGAGGCTCAAACGGACACGTCAATATTGCAATCTTCACATCCGTTAAAACCTTTGGCATCTGAGGGTGACTAAACTCCTTATCCAGCAGGATACCCTGCACAAGCGAGGAGTCCTCCAGCCTGCCACCAGATTTCCCCTCCAACTTTATCAAATCCAAATTCACATCCTTCCTCTCGATATCAGCCACATCCAACACTGCATCCACACACATCTCTGCAAGACGCCTCTTACAACGCCCCACAATCTTCGAAGACAGTGTCGTCATGCAGGTCTTCACCAAAGGCTCTGGTCTATCAGCAGTGAAATCAAACTCGGCACCAATCTCGTCCAGCTTGTCAATAGCCACTTTGCACGCCATCTCATACCCCTCTGCGATCCTCAAAGGATGAAGACCCTGATCCAACAACCCCTCTGCATGTTCCAACAGGCTGCTGGCAAGAACCACCACACCAGTAGTCCCATCCCCAATCTCCTGGTCCTGGGACTTACTCAACTCCACCAACAACTTACCAATCTGATTCTCCACCTCCATCTGATCCAAAATAGTTGCACCATCATTCGTAATAACCACGTCCCCATCCGAACTCTGCAACATTTTATCCATGCCCTTTGGACCCAAGGACGTCCTCAACACCCGAGACACCGCCTTTGCTGCCTGAATATTCTGCTTCACCGCATCGATTCCCTTGACCCTTGACTTTTTCTCTTGCTCCTGGACAGATATAAACCAATGAATGAGAATGAAGGATGAAAAATTCGGATTCAAGAAGTCAACATGAGCCATTCAACTAGTATTCTTCGCATGTCACTCTTCCGTGTCAAATCCCTTGGCTACCATGAATAATAAGACATATATGTTTGATTGAAATGCATGACAACGTACCCTGAGAATGATAAAGGGCCGCCCATACTCATCAAAGGCTAGAGACATGATCACCGATGTTCACGAGTGTAACTGCCTCTGTTGCATATATTTGTGTATTATATTTAATTTTACATATATTAATTAAGTACACTAGCAGGGATCCCTGTAGCATGAATAGTGTCAGGATGACATGGGATGTGATTCAAGCCAGCATGGCCATGGATGTCTCTCTCTCTCTGGCTCCAGGGTGCAGTAGACCCATCGGAGGCATCATCCTCTCGTACCACAACCTTTTGTCCTGTATGCATCCGCGATGCATAGTACTCTGATGGCTCAAAACCATGAGAGGCGAGCTTTTGGAAACCCAACATAGGAGAGCATTGTGTATTTGAAATTTGGCCATATGCAAGAATATTGTAAATGTAAAATTATACATACCGGTACAAGAGTAGATGTTATGTACTGTTCTCAGTATAGAGATCAAATCACCGATTCATAATACACCCGTCACTGTCATGTATGGACAGGAATACCATAGCACGCATAAGAATATAATGATATGCCTCTCTCGTCCAGGGTCACACGCATGCACTCCATGGTGTAGTGGCCAAACCAACTAGGGTATACCCTAGTATGCATGTATACATGATTTTACATCAAAGCCCCGTGACCAGGTTGTCTCTAGATATCACTCAGTGACAAGGCAGTGTTATTGGGGACAAGTACCACACATTCAAGGCAACCCACACAAGCCATTCTGTGATTATATTCAATCGAAAGACGTGTAGGAAACAGATGGAAAGGTGCGAAATGCAGGGAAAATGTTGTCAGCGCATCTTTCTTTCTCATATCTGGACCTCAAACATTGACAGAAGACCAAATTTGGAACCCTTGAGATTGAAACTCTCACAAGAATTCCTGCTACGGTTAGGGCGCCTCTTGGCTCTTTTGAGTCGCCGAATTTCAACGGAAAATTAATACCTATCAGTAACATATCTGAAAACACTAGATTCTGTGACGCAGCTGATCACGTCATGACGTAGATATCACGTCAACGCTCTGCATGCCGCATGTGCAGATCTGCGTTTAGAGTCTAGACACCCCCGATCGATCGGGGATAGCCACCGTACGGCGAGATAGCGGTAGGTCTCTACTAAATTTTCAGTTGCCCAAGATGTCTCTTGTCGTAAAAGTCGACATTCAGGTATACTGGTCATTTCTTGTTGGAAAGGTATTACTTTTTTTGTTGTCTCGAAGAGATATTCGACGACATCATATATCTATTCGCGGCATATTTCACCGCAGTTTATATATATTGCTGCGGAGCAGCGCTGCTAGCAAAAACTCTACAGGCGAGGTCGCCGGCGCTTTTATAATCAGTAATTAGGTGTTCGAACGCATATTGTATTTAGTGGTTTAAAGTGGAACCGGCGTTGGATGGAGGATTCCAGCGAAGGGGGAACAAGGAAGGAGTACGAGGGGACGAGCTCTCAGTATTATTATCATCATAAGTATGGGCAAAACTACCATACAGTGCCCGGAATGGCTAGCATGCAGCACGGAGCAACCGTGTACGCTAATGCCGGTCCTTATCAAATACATCCACATATGTATTATGTAAATTGTGTACCATACCCACCATGGTACGCATCAGAGTATCAGGGGTCGCTGCAGGAAGATCACAATGCCAGTCATGCACCCAGTGCTATTGCCATTGGTGGTAATCAAGGGAAGGGTAAACGATCTTCAAAGCGTCGACAAACGAGGTCTTCAAAAGCTATTATTGGCGCTCCGAATCTCTTGAGAAGTGAGAAGTCAGCTATTTCATCGATTATTGGTCTCTCTATTCCAGATAAAGAGTTTCAACTGCGTGAGCAGGAATTTCAGATGCCTCTGCATGAGTCACTATCTATGGAGGCGGCCCATTATAAATTCATTTCTTCGGAAATATATGAGAAGAGCAGTGAAGATATCAGTATTGCGGCGTTGAATGGCGATGTTAGAAAGTTGGACCCTGATGTGGTGCGACAACTAGCATTTCACCAGGACGGGTCCAAGGCACTGCAGAGAATGATCCTATCGCATGTCAAGGTACATGAACTATCAGAAATATGTCGAGCATATCAAGGGACGGAACCTACACCACCAAGAGATGAATTACAGCAGTTTATTAATCAGATGTATGATGCCCTATCCAAAGATATTGTGAACTTATGCCTGGACATGTACGGCAATTATACAGTGCAGTGTTTGCTGATGCATGCATCTCCTACTGTTGTAGCAAGCCTAGGAGACATGATAGTGTCACACGTTGTGCCTCTCTCTTTGGACTTTTATGGTTGCAGAGTGGTCCAGCGTGCCATGGAACATCTGCCCATGGAGTATAGATCTAAAATGTGTGACGCCTTAGAACCACTTGCATTACACTGCCTTCAAAGTCAGAATGCCAATCATGTGATTGATGGTCTTCTGGCGTTACCTTGGAGAGACAGACCAGATCATGCAGTGCAAATACATGCATCCATATGTCGCCATGCGCCTGTCTTGGCGACGCATAAGTACGGAGTAACCGTATTAAAAACTGCATTGGAGTCTGATATTGCTAAGAATGTATCGAAAGAAGCCACCCAGCGTCTCCTTCAGATATTGGGTGACCTAATCTATGACGAGTTTGGGAATTATCTGATCCAGAGTTTGATACAATCGAATCTATACGGGACCCGTCATGCTGTGCATGAATTTCTGTTGCATTGTCCTCTGTTGACACTGTCCTGTGATAAATTCGGCTCAAATGTGTTTGAAACTTCTCTTTTGAACAGTACGCAAAAACAGATTGATGCAGTAATCACCACATTCCTTCAGCAATGTCAGGCTGCAGGGCAGATCGATGAGGTAGTAGCCAATGTATCTATCGATAGATATGGAAACTATATCGTTCAGAAGATGCTGGCGATGTCATCATTTAGACTTCGTCAGTTATTGTTCAGCCACCTGGCACCACATAGCGCCATGCTTATAGAGAGCAAGCATGGCAGGCACACTGCCAAACAACTCCTCGGAATGTGATAAACCGCGCTGTTGATGACGCGTGTTTTTTGTATTTATACTGGTTCCTTGTATTTGGGTCGTTTTCTTTAAAATCACATTCCTCGTATATATCCAATATATTACATTAATAATGCACTAGTTTGTACTGCCAACAAACTCTCCAGGAAGTGCATCATGACATAATATCAGGAGAGAAGGAGGAGATATGGCGCAACGTATGACTTCGACCGTCGAACACCTACCAGAAGTCTGCAATGTTTGAATTTCTATAAGAGTAAATATTTCAGATGACTGTCGAAGAATCCCACGCCTTACATTAATTGACAATCAATAAAAAATCAATGCTGATCCACTATGTCCTCTTCTTTCTCCATACGCTTGCTAACCTCACAACTCAACATGAGAAGAGTTCACTTTCCGAAGCATACTGCCACTCCCAGCATCAATCAAACGAATCCCTATTTCGTGCATTTGGAATTCTTTGCTGAAAAAGAAAACTTGGTTCTGAATATATTCAGTGAAAGGCTTGCTCTGTCCTGTTGAAACTCGAACTCCTGCATGCATAACTACCCCTGGAGTAGTCTGGATCCAGACATGTCTTGCCTATCGAGACTTTATCTACTTGATTCCTGTTACCTGGTAATATTTCGCGGGGATACCTATCATTATGTGCACATCAAGCCTACTATTGACATCTGCTGAAAATACAGTTGATCTAGAAATCAGATCTGTTAATTCTGAAGAGATTGGACCACAGATAACGAATAACAACGCAGAAACCAATCTCAGAACTCATCAAGGCTACCACAACAACCACATATGGTACTTTCTATTAATGCTCATTCTGGAAGGGATATATAACCCCGTTCACCATCTAGATCTCGTGGATCCCGAAGCAAGTATGCATGCCGCATGTCTCGGGCAAGTCTGAAGGCGATGGTCATCCTCCAAAATACATGGATCCACGTTCCACTATAGGGTAGGAACTTTTCTTTTGATCAAGCCATTGAGAAAGTCAAAACTGTTTCCATCTGGATGAAGCTCGCATGCCTGCCCTGCATCATCCACACCCAGCAAATACCCCTGGTCTGTCAGACCCACAATGGTGACAACAGACCCATCCGAGGCATCATCCTCTCGTACCACAACCTTTTGTCCGGTATGCATCCATGATGCATAATACTCTGATGTAAATGGTTCAAAACCATGAGAGGCGAGCCCATCCAGCATGCCCTCCAAGGCATTTGATATGCCAGCCACAATCTCCTCTCTAGTAAAGGCAATGCCACCATCACAATGATGCTCTCCTGCGATGCAATCTCGCAGCATGGCATTCAGGCATGTTGTGGGCTCTTCATTACTCACATTAATGCCAATCCCAATAGTCATGAAAAAGGCATTATCTCTGTACGACGAATGGCACAGAACCCCACCAATCTTCAATTTTGACTGACCATCATAAATGTCATTCGGCCACTTGATTCGCACATCCATTGATTGCGCAGCCCCGTGTCCCTGTAACTTATCCCTACCAAGCCTCGTCACAGTCTGCACGACCGCAAGCGACACCAGATACTGCACAAAAGGCAACGTCACCCCCTCTCCACCATACCGTATGCTCATGGAACACATGAGACACCCCTCTGGAGACGCCCACGTATTACCCCCACGCCCCTTTCCCCCCGTCTGCCTATCCGACACAAACAATGTCCCATGAGGCACCTTCCCTGCCCTCTGCTGCAACGATGCCTGCGTCGACAGCGTATCAGAGGCAGTCACCAACACCCGACCCAACCCAGCCTGTCGAGTCTTGAGCAATGAAAAATACGACGCATGGTCAAAAGATGACACCGATGACGATACTGCCCTCGCATCATATATCCCATGAACTCGACCCATGGCATCCTCAGATGCATCCCCCCCACCCCCAAGGCACTCTCCCATCAACCCTCGAACATCCTCCTCCCCAGCAAATACCATGCACCCACTAACATCACCCTCCTCCATGTTGGCCTGTGCTACCACTCTGTTTCCTCTCCTCCTACTCCTACTCCTTGTTATTGTTATAGAATGATACACAGAAGCAGAAGAAGAAGGCAGAGATGACCTCTTCTTCACTAGAGTATCCAATAATCTAGAATGACCTCGTAGAAAATACCGAACAGCGACCAAGCTCTGTGCCTTCATTCCATGTCATGTTTCACACCTATACACCTTCTTCTTGTTGTTGCTGTTGCTCTTCGCCAACGAGGATAGACACCACGCTGTTTGAATTGAATGCATATTTCTGTTACATAATATAAATACGTGTTGTTCTCCTCAGAGAGCAATATATTGCTACTATGCCATGGAATTAAAAACTGCTCATTTACGGAACTTTCCTTCCTCTCTCTGGGATGACTAGTACAACTACAATACCATCCACACCAATATCAACAACTAGACTATTCCATATACCTTTTTTTAATAAAGCAAGACAAGAGCAATAGTACTAGCCAGCAACAACCATGAGTGCCGCATGGAAGAGCGCTCTGTCCAAAAATCTCCAAGAACTTCGATTACTTGTCTCTACAACATCCCCAGGCAGCAAGGGACTTAGAGAATTCGTAGAAAATTCATATATAGAGTTAAAGAAATCAAACCCACTCTTTCCCATCCTGGTGAGAGAGAAGACTGATGTAGATGCCACTGTCATTGCCAGATATGGTACGAGTATCTTTTTTAATTCTTTCTAAAGTAAGATGATGTTATTCTGATGACTATCTGATATTCATATAGAGTATGGGGTTGAACAGGCAGTGCGTGTAGAAGGTATGGATCAAGGTCAGGTGGCCAAGGCTGTGCAAGGGTTGGCGGAGCAAGAGTCTTCTTCTTCTTAGAGTATTATTATTGGTAGTATTCAAGAGCCTTGCATGACCATGATGATGATGAATGTATAGAATGTAATAGCACTAGTAATATAGTATAGTAATAGTAAGAAAGAAGAAGGTGAGTCTTCATTATCATTATGAAGAAGACTCAGAAGGCTTGCAAGTATTATAGCAGAGGTACTCGTATACCTCAATTCTGCAATTACCATTACTGTTCTCAATTATAGATAGATACCGGTATCTATTAATATATAAGAATAATAATGAGTCAACAAGAACAGCATGATAGAGTGGTAGAAGAGGCTCGGGGATTGCCGTTGGCAGAACGAATCAGACATTCGAACTGGAAGGTTCGGACAGAAGCCTTTGAATATGTGACAGAGGAATGTAATTCTCTTCATGGTGTGGAATTTGATGGTGATGGTGGGAAAGAGAGGGCTCGACAGGGGATGCTGTCAATTGGAATGTTGTTGGCCAAGGCGGTTGGGGATCCGAATGCGAATGCGATAGATAAAGCGCTGGATGCGCTGGGTTCTTATTTAGATAATGTAGTTGTTGATGTGTCAGAGGCTGCGGGGTTGGCTGGAGAGGCATGCAAGGTTATGGCGGTGTCGTGTTTGAAGGCACGGGCTGGGACTGTGGGGAGGGCCAAGGAGGTGTACATGAAGTGTATCGAGTGGGAGCAAGGGGAGCGGGTGGTGGAGGCTTTGGTGGAGAAGGGGATGGAGAGTAAGGTCCCGAAGGCTGTTGTGGCTGCGTTGGATGTGCTGCTGGAGGCGGTTGGGTCGTTTGAAATGAGGAGCAAGGGTGGGTCGAGTGAGAGGGCGTTGGATCCACGGCCGATTATGCAGGCGTTGCCAAAGGTGTTTACGCATTCGAATGCGGCGGTTCGAGGCAAGGTGAAGGATCTTGTGGTGGAGATGGGTGTGCATCTTGGGGTTGGGGTTGTGCAAGGGACGCTGATTGATGCCTTGCCTGATGTCATGAAGAAAGAGGTGGTGGAGAGCCTTTCTTCTGCGGCGAAGGAGAGGCGATTTGAGAAGCGGTATTTGAGGCGGGAGCAGGTGCGCGAGGAGGAGGATGTGGAGATGATGGATGTACAAGAGGAGGAACAAGAAGCAGCAGCAGCTTGTGTGGAGCCAGGCATGGAGGATGCGTTCGAGTATGCGACGCCGGTGGATATTCTGCCAGTGCTACAGAAGGCGAGTTTGACTGTGGGGGATGATACGTTCATGTTTTGGGATTGTTTCGAGAGCAAGAAATGGAATGTTCGAAAGGCTGCTGTGGAAAAGATCAAGGATGCTGCATCGGTGCCTCGATTGGCTCTGGGGGACTATTCTGGAATTGTCCGAGAGTTGAAGAAGATATTGTCGAAAGATGCGAATATACACTGTGCTGCTGGAGCTGCCTCTGCGGCAGAGAATATGGCAAAGGGGCTTCGAGGGGACTTTTATCAGTATGCAAAGCAATTGTGCTCTGCCATCATGTTTCGATTCAAAGAGAAGAATCCTGTGATGAGCCAGGCTGCAGATTCATCTTTACAGGCATTTGGAACGTATTGCTATTCATTGAAAGATATTTCGGATGATATTGTGAGCTCCTTGGGTCAAAAGAATCCGAAAGTCAAGTATGATACATTGCGATACCTGGAATACATGGTGTCTCTGGCAGACAAGGTGGCTGTATCACAGTGCAAAGACGCTCTTGCTGCCGCAGTCAAGCTTGCTCCGGATGCGGATGTGAAGATTCGGGAGCAGTCTCAGACTGTTATTGTTGCATATGCTCAGAAACTTGGTGGATTTGGGGCGATAAAGTCGTATCTGAATGGATTGGATTCCAGCAGGAAGGATTTGATTGAAAAGGCAGTGTTGGAAGCGAGAAATTCAAATGCGTCTACAAAGGAGACAAAGGCGCCAGTCGCAAAGGCGAGGAGACGCGATGTGCAAAAGGAAAATGATAGTTCTGCTAGAATACAGGCTGCTTCACACAAGCAGCCAAAGCAAAAGAAACAGCCTGAGAGCAAGCGTATTGAGCAGAAGAAAGCAACATCTGTGCCTGAAACAAAGCAGCATGGTGCCAAGGCTGTAGAGAATCCAATGTCATCAGAACGCGCCGAGGAGTTTCTGATGCAGACTGTGGGGGCTGAAGTATTAGAAGATTTACAATCTGCATCATGGCAAGCACGGCTCGAGGGTATGAATATAGTGTTGGATAGATCCAGTGAAATATTTGCAGCTCAAGATGGCAATCTGATCTTAGCCTTGACTAAGGTACCTGGATGGGGTGATAAAAATTTCCAGGTGTTGAACAAATTGTTTGAAGTATGTACCAAGGCAGCTGAAGAATCTGGAGATTTTGGACCGGCTCAGGCATGCTGTGTTGTTGAAGGAGCTGTGGAAAAGATTCACGAACTGAAGCATAGAGCCCAGGCAAGCAATGCTCTGACTGCCACGTGTGAGCGTGTTGGCCCACAGTATGTCGTATCCCTTGTTCATCAGAAGGCGGCATGGCATAAGAATCCAAAGGTACTCTCTGAATCTCTGTCTTGGATGGCCAATACGATTGACCAATTTGGCTACAAGGAAATCGACAATCAAGGCAGCGTGTTGGCATGGATGAGGGATGACCTTGGTTCTGCTAATGCACCCGTGAGATCACAGGCCATTGCGCTTTTGGGAGTCTGTCATTCTCAAGTCGGCTCAGGGCCATTCCAAGGATTGCTTGAATCATTGAAACCAGCCCTGGTAACATCTATCCAGGAGATGTTTGCAAAGAAACCGGTGGATACCACATATGAACCCACCAAGAAGAAGAGAGAAGGGTCGACAATTGTTGGCAACAATGTCTCATCGCCTCCGGAGAGTGACGAACTTTTGGAGCACGATCCGGTTTTAGTTGAGGAAGAAGTTGAAGATGTAGTAGAAAGAGTAGATGTTGCGCATCAGTTGAATGATTCTCTGATTGCCCAGCTCTCCAGCACAAACTGGAAGGAACGAAATGCAGCCGTAGGTTTTGTGGAAGACATTCTGACATCTGCAAAGCATATTACTCCAAATCTTTCCTCGGAGTTTTTGGTTGCGCTCAAAGGACGTTTTGGAGACGCCAACAGAAATTTGGCTGCGAAGTCCCTCCATGTCACCAGTCAGTTGGCTGCAGCAGTTGGCTCCCCCTTTGACAAGCTGGCACATGCAATTATTCTCGATCCTGCTATTGCAAATCTAGCAGATACGAAGAAGCAAGTCCGTGACGCTGTGGTAACTTTGCTAGACTCTTGGGGTAAGACATGCCCACGTGAAAGGTTATTCCCATCATTATTAGCAGCTGTTTCAAATCCAAAAGGCCACTCAGACGGAAAAGTGGCAGCATTGAAGTGGATGTTGGACAACTTCCAATCGAATAGCTCAAAATGCAGAGAAATATCGGCAAAAGCAGCTTCCTTTGCGTCAAAGGATAAAGTCGCTGCTGTCCGGGAAGTTGGTGGAGAATTGGGCAGGCTTGCATCTGGTGCCCCAACAAGTACTCCAGCAAAGCCTGCACTATCGCAGAAGCCAAGAATTCCTGTTACCGCTACACCAAAGCGGTCGAATACGACTCTAGAGGCCAAGTCGGAGAAGGTGAGGGGAATTGCATCTAGAAACTCTGCAAAGAAAGTAGCTCCAAGAATGGCTGATGCTGAAGATGATGTTGATGATCCTCTTCTTAGGATGGGGCACGGTAAAGGTGCAAGATTGAGGCAATTCAGACCAAAGCCAGGAGATTTTTTGCCTCCTACACTTCAAGAACGCAAGCAATTAGAGGAAAGCATGCTCCCAGTGGTGTGTCCATCTCTTCACAAGCAAATGTTTAGTCCAGATTTCCAGGATCATGTTTTGGCTGCCGAGGCGTTGCTGAATGCCACCCCAACCCTCATGTCTGAGATATCAACATCGTTGGATTTCATATTCAGATGGCTTGTGATTGTTTTGTGTGATTCAAATACCCGTTCAACGGTCAAATCGCTTGAACTGATCAAGGCAATTCTGGAAACTCTAGAAGATGATGGGTACAGGCTGAGTGATATGGAGGCCCATCTTTTGCTCCCAGGAGTTATTGAGAAGAGTGGTCAAAATCAGGACTACCTCAGGACATCTTACAGGAACGTCATCGTTCAAACATCGTCGGTGTATAATCCAGCGAAAGTAGTCGATTATATTGTCCAGGGGCTGAACTCAAAGAATTCTAGATCAAAGACTGAATGCTGCAAGGCACTCTGTGAAATTGTAGAGCGCCATGGTGGCAAGTGTATAGTGACAGCTAAACAGAGCCCAGTTCTGAGCCTTTCTGAGGTATGTTGGACATTCGTATGTTTTACCCACTTTTTTCGTTGCTAACATTATTGTGTTGCCTGTTTCAGTTTGCAATGGAGAGGGATGCAGCTTTGAGATTGTCTGCCATGAAAGCTTTGGAAGCAATACAAGACGCTCTTGGTAACGATACGTTTTTGACTCTGCTCAGTAAATGCGAGGAAAAGAACATGGACGTCATTCAAAGCAAGCTGGCCAGAAAAGATGTCCAGGACGAGGCACCAATTCCAGTAGAGAGAATCACTCCTGAAGCATCTAAATATCTAGAGCAAGCAAATAAGACACAGTATAGCGCCCCAAAAGCCTATGATGCAATGGAAATTTCATATAGAGATGCATACACGCCACATTCGCTGGGTCTGACTCCTGAAACTGAGACACATGATGTTGATTATTCAGGCCATGCCCAAGCAGCTATGACTCCTGTCCCTGCAGATCCAATGCCGGGAGTCGATAGTGGTAATGTTGAGACGCCAGTTCCACAAGAATTGAAGCTGACACCGGGTTTGCACGAGGTCGACCAGAGTTCCCCAAGTGTATCATCATATGATGATGACGAAGTAGAAAACAGGCTGGAACAATGCATAGAATCCATGTATTCAACGGATTTGTCTATTGCTGTCGAAGCAACAAAGCAGATTTGCGCTGATATCATGATGATATCATCACAGGATACTCACCCTCCCTCGAAAAGAATTCTAGCAGTACTCTCAAGTTCTGCAGATCGCTTCTTCTTGGCTATATGTGCTCAACTGGAACTCATCTTTGCAAAGGCGGAGGAGCAGACAGCCTCTGGAGGTGAGCCTCCATCATGCCGTGGCTGCAAATTTGCTCTGAATGCTTTACTTCAAGGCCTTCGTATTCCTGAGATTGCTCAGTCAGTCCCACAAGCAACACTCAGAACAACTATATCATTACTGCTTTGTAGCTTGGTGAATGAGAATGGACTTCTTTCATTTGAACAAGGGACCACGCTTGTTAGGGCAGTGAATGTGCTCATTGCCAATTTATTAGATGCGTCTGATAAGAACTATGCCTTTGCAGCACTTCTGCATCTTCTCAGATCTCCACCAAAGCAACTGGATGAAGACCTCATACAGAAATTCAATGACTTGCTGGTCAAGTGTTTGATCAAATTAACAAAAAGCCTGGAAACTGGTAGATCGAATATCGATATTTCAGCGCTGCTTCTCTCCCTTCATGATTATTTCATGTTTCTGGGTGTAGAAGAGATTCGCAAGCGTTCAGCTGCAGAGGACAAACCATTGCGAATGGTCAAGACGATTCTTCATCAGATTTGCAAATTGACTGGATATAATGTGTACCAGTATGCATCAGGGATTCCTGGAAGACATTCCCAGCCGCAGCCAATCATCTTCAGGTACATTGACATCAATTTGAAAATGCTCAAAGAAATGAACCAATTGCCTAGTGAATCTGATAACTTTATGGAGCCAAGTAGCTCTCATAGACCTGATGGTGCATCGATACAGCCTAAAATGAGCTCAGAGGCATTGTTATTGGAGGAAGAAGCACGGTTACAGCTGAAAGGTATATTAAGTAGAGTTACATCAAGAGACCCTGCTGTCAAAGATGCGGCTATGAAAGAGCTGCTGGAGATCAAGCACAAACACCCAAAGATGCTGACCAAATATCTGGCAGGCACTCAGGATCGCTTCAAAAGCTATATTGAAGAAAGTCTGCGCATTTTGGAGTCTAATGGAGGACTAGGCTCAACTGTGGCTCATCAACCATCTCCACTGAACAAGACATCTCTGTCCTATGCCAGGGAGCGCCTTGCCAAGGAGACAACAGGGCTACCCGTGAGAAACTATCAAACTAATACTAGCCATTCAGTGGATGAGCTGGCACAGCGAATGGCCAAGTTGCGCCAGCAGAGTGTTGGCAAGTAGCCATGATGCTGGCCTTGTTTGTTCAATAGAAGCATTAATTGCATCAAATATCTCGTGTACAGCCAAAATATTTGTAGCAAAGTCTCGAAAACGTGTAAGGCTGCAAAATAAAATTGTTATTGGACACATGCAAGCATAACAGGACGGTTTCTCTTGGAAGAAGAAACTGGGCATCCAAACAATGGGGCGTTGGGACGACCATGACGATGACGAGAGTGATGCTTGTGTCGATAAACAGTCAAAATATGGGTCTATACGACCAATGAGATATCAAGATGACCATAGGAATGAGGTGCGAGGGAAGGATACGACCAAGCGAGGGAGCAGGGAGAGGTCTCGCAGTCCGAGAGCTGAAAGAAAGCCCAGAAGCAGAGATAATGGGCAACATACGTGGGGTAAAATCGAAGATAGAAGTGAGGAAGACGCGGCTGTTGACGATACCGAACCAGAGCCTGATTTTGGACTCTCTGGTGCATTGGCCAAGGAGACAAACACAGTTGATGGAGTGGTGTTGAAATATAACGAGCCACCTGAAGCCAGCCTGCCCTCGAAGAAATGGCGCTTGTACATATTCAAGGATGGCAAGCTTTTTGATGAGCCCCTCATGCTTCATAAACAAACTGCATTCTTGTTTGGTCGGGACAGGCGTGTGACAGATGTGCCAACAGATCACCCTTCATGCTCTCTTCAGCACGCGGTTCTCCAGTACAGGACAACCGAAAAGAATGGAAAGGACGGTCTATCTAGAAGATCTGTTCGTCCATATATAATAGATTTGGGGTCGACTAATGGGACATTCCTGAATGGTGAGAGAATTGAGTCAGAGAGGTACTATGAATTGTTTCCCAAAGATGTCCTTACATTTGGAAATTCATCAAGAGAATATGTTCTCGTGGCTGAATACTAAACTTGTATGTATTTATTTGATATGCTATCTGTTCAACTAGGAATACGACACCTTTCTTGTTCTTTTGCACCGCCTGTCAAGCTCTCTCAGTGCTGGTTCCTGGGCATCCTGCTCCATGCTCATAGAAAGAGACGTCACAGCTCCTTCACTCTCACTCATAGTATTATCCATGGTGGTTTCTACAACATCTGATGACGAAGCTTCCACCGTTGCATCAACAGTCTGCCCACTTCTCCGAGCCTTTCCCAACTCTATCGGACCCAAATCGTACTCTGCCAACGTGGCCCCACCCAGCTTTCTGAGGAAAATTTGCTGTGCTGATGTGAAGACTGTATTCGAAAAATAGTACAAAGACAGACCAGAGGGAAGATTCAGCGAAAACCAACCAATCATGAGTGGCAATCCACTGCAAAAAGAAAAAAATTGTGATATGAGAGAAGAAGAAGAAGAAGAAGAAGAAGAAGAAGGCACACGTGACACACTCACAGATATAATGCCTTCTGAACCTTTGCATTCTCGGCATTGGGATCAATCGGTGGGCTGATGATTGCTGAGGAAATATATTGGGCCACAACAAGAGCAACTGGAAGTACTAGATACGCGCTTGCCAACTCCCAGCCGACTGGTGGGTGCCCGTCTACAAATGGAAACAACCATGCAGTTCCAGATCCAGCCTTTTGGGCAGCTACAGATGTGGGACCAGCCAAGGAGGGAATCCAATAAAATCCCTGGTTATCCAAATCTCCCTGCGAAGCAACAGATGTGAGAGATCTATACAATCCAATAAATATAGGAATAGTCGCGAGAGTTGGAAGACAACCAGCGAGCGGATTCACATTGGCCTTTTCATACAAGGCAGCAGTCTCTCGTTGCACAGCATCCTTGTCATCCCCATACTTGTCCTTGATGGCGTCAATCTCTGGCTTCAATGCCTGCATTGACATTGTGCTTTCGACCTGTGTCTTTGTCAAAGGAAATGTTAATGTCTTGACAAACAATGTAAGCGTCACAATACTCCATCCATAAGAATATGGAACATGATATCTATCAAACCCAGTCTGTATATACCTCAACACAGTTTCCAATCCCTCCACTAGAGGCGTCAACCAACCATTATCAACGGCTGACTCCGCAGCTGAAGAAGATGACGCATCCAGTATCATCAAATAGCTACCCAGAATCGCATCCACGTGCTCCCCAGAACCATATAGGTGCACCAAGTCAACCGCAGTGGACGTGCTACTCCTGACAGTCACTGTTCCTCGACTGCATACCAAATAAACTATAAATATACTACCATGACACCATATATGTCGCAAAGACGTACGATATGCGCCTGGGGCGCCCAGAAGCACCGACAACGTCCCTTCCATGCTGAACACCGCAACTCCGGCTACCGAGGGGAATGCCGACACCAATCATCTGTATAAAACCACCTTTATACTAGTACAGAGCATTAGTTATGCCAATCGAGACACTCAATCTATCGGAATGGGTATCTCTCTCTACCAGAGATATCCAGATAACACACCATCCATCATTGCAACAATTCACCATGAAACGAATCCCTGGATGGGACATTATTTTTATGCAATCAACATTGGCCTTTTAGCCATCCCATGCAGGCTTCATGGCTCGAATCATGTCAAATACCTTTTGAAAATAGGTATCAAAATCACATCCGAGTGCCACGTGAGCGATATGAGTATCGCCAAGGGTGTGCAATCCAGAGATTTGAATTGGGTACAGACTACACGTGCCCGCGTGCATCGTCCTCAGCAGCAGGTACAGATATATTATCGAAAACACACACATCAGATATATCCATGGCCTTTTATGAGGGCATCCATCCATGCGGGATCCCTCCCTTCTCCAGACACAAGTAGCTTTGGTCTCAGTGAGGTGCTGCCCATTATCATTGGCAGCACCGGTATTGGGTTTGGATTAATCAAAGTCATGGCATACTCCCAGTTGGAGGTGGTGAGAACAGCTATGCTGAGTCGTCATGTGCAGCAGGGAGGGGCCAGGGTGCTGCAACTTGGAGGGACCACCAGGGACCTGTACTACTATCCATCAGGGACGGTCCAGGTTACTGTGAATGCCATAGATATAAACAAAGGGCTGTTTCAGCAGGCTGGCATGACTGTCGGGGTGCCTGTTGAAGCAACAGACCTTGATCTGAGAGAGTGTCTACAAAAGACACGAGATGGATCTGTGGATTCTGTGGTGAGCTTTGATCAATTTGGCAGCATCTCTTCTGCAACAGATCTATCCAACCTAGTTTCAGAAATACACCGAGTCCTCAAACCTGGTGGTACATTTGTCTTTTATCAGCGACTCGCTCAGGGTGGTCTAGGCCAGTTGGGTGCTGGCAATACATGCCACCTCCCAGTGGGAGATGTCATCTCTGAGAACGAGGGATGGGACTTTTGCGAATGGGACACTGCTGCTGCTTCTTTAGATGCCCATGCCGTGGGCGTGTGTGTGAAATCAATCACCGAAACAGTCCCATCATCAGTAGATGAATCATCTTTTGAGCAAATCCTACAGAAGCGAAAGAAGAAACGATGAATCCACTTGGGTTGTCAGTTTTATTGTTAGTATTTGTTGTAAATAATAATATGAGTGTACTAGTTGCCATGCCTCCGAATATAGGTCAAAGAGAACAGGAAAACGCGACCCTGAGATTGTTCCGATTGGCCCGACCATGATTGAAGACATACCATGGATACGTTTAATTTCAGAGTCAGAGTATATCATTTAAATAATTCTGGGACATGGGATGATGTTGGGACCGGAGAGGTTAACTTTGTTGACACTGGCACGGTGGGTTTGAACGAGACACGGTTGTTATCAGATGGGTCTTGGACTGACTGTTTGTGTCATTGCAGGGGACGTTGAGGATTACTGTGAAGAGCGAAGTTGATGAGGCCGAGTTGTTGCGGCATGAGGTGGATCGGAAGATCCGGTATTTGATGCAAGGAGGTGTGTCCTTTGGTTGAGATTGGTATGATGGGGATGTGTGCATTTCTCAAAGGGGTGTGTGTGTGTGCGTGTAGGTGGTACGATAATTACTTGGAATGAACCTAGTGTGAAGACAGATGTTGCCCTGTCGTTCCAAGATAAGGAGACGTGTATTGAACTGTGGAGCCACATTGATCTGGCTCTGTCACCAAATGTGGATGCGACTGGGCATCCCATGTACATGCTTGATCAACATGGCAATCCTTCCATGGGGTATTTGGAGGATATGTACGGGGCGAATGGTGTTCTGGAGTTTCCCGATCCGAGTTTAGAAACGTTGCAGAGAATATCTCAAGCAGTAGTTGAGTGCTCAGTATTCCAAAGGGAGGTGGTGACAAAGCAGCTTCTCAAGCCCGGTTATTTGAAGGAGATTTTGCATTGCTTTGAAATGGCTGAGGAGATTGAGGATACTGAGAATGTCAAGGCTGCCCATGAATTGATAAAGGCTGGGATACTGCTGAATGATACCAGTGTACTGGAGTTGATGTTCTCAGAGGAGCATGTGGAGGGGGTGGTTGCTGCATTGGAGTATGATCCAACCATTCCAGAGCAAGCCCGAGTGAGGCACAGAGATCTTATACGAGGTAATATGGCGTTGAAGGAAATTGTTCCCATCAAGGATGCAACGTGCAGGGAAAAAATAATACAGGCATTTCGAATACTGTATATACGCGATACAGTGTTGCCCAAGAGCTTGGATGATGCGACATATTCGACGCTATCCTCCATGCATCTTTTCAACATTGTAGAGGTGCTGGTGAGCCTGAACAAAAATCCTCAGTTCTTTAAAACTCTGTTTGACAAGATGTCTGCGGCTGAGAAGTATTCAGAGGATTGGAGAGATCTCCTGTCGTTCCTGAAGCAGCTGATTTGTCTGTCCAGGCATCTTCAGTCAGCCCAAAGAAATGAGATGTTTATGCACCTGTGCAACTTGGGTCTGTTTCCTGTCCTGTCTGATGTCCTCGGCAGTGACGATTTGGAAGCAAAATTGTGGGCGATTGACTGTATTTTATCAACAACTGTGCATGATCCAGTACTGTTGAGATCGTTTGTACAAAATAATAAGGATGGAGCAGTGATTCTTGACCAATTGATACAGGCGTTGCTGACTGAGAATTCTGGGGGTTTACAAGAGCAGTCTTTAGATATTCTCAAGATTTTATTAGATCCAGATGCACTCGGTAGTGCAGATTCCAAGGAGAAGTTTGTGGAGGCATTCTATCAAAAGCACATGTCCAAACTGATGGATGTCATTGCAGTAGCAGTGGATACCGAGGAAGGGCCATGTCCTATCCCTACACTACGCCTCATCATTGATTTCTTATCGTACTGTATCACACAGCATTCATATCAAGCCAAGTATTATATTCTGCAGTATAATTGTGTTGCTAAAGTTGCGGATTTCCTAGAATATCCAGAAAAGTTGCTTGCTCTTGCTGCACTCAAGTGCTTACGAACCTGCGTGCTCATGAGGGATGAATTTTATGATAGATACCTAGAGAAAAATCTTCTCTTAGAAGAGGTACTGCGATATTATATCAATAACTACCAACATGATACCATTGTTTTGTCTGCATCAATTGACTTTCTATGGATGTTGGTGAAAGAAGATACACGTGGCCACCTTGCTCGGCTGATGGAAACTGATTACTGGACTCAGATAAAAGAGATCAATCACGACCCAGACCTGATTATTGAATTAGAGAAGGGTGAGCAGAGCAAACTTGAAGAAGAAGAAGAAAAGTCAAGGGATCATGCATCCCTGGTGCACCAAGACATGTCAGGAGCGTCAAGGCATGCAGCCGCAATGCAGATCAAAGAAGAGAAGGAAGAAGATGCGCTTGAAGAAAAGTACTTTAGAGAAGAAGCGCCTGGTGCTCGAGAGATGAGTCCTCTGGATCACATGGTTGCAGCAGTTGAGAAGGAGCAGGCCACAGCACAGATTGTCCTGGATGATTATCCTGCTCTACCTGAGATGCCTCCGCCTCCCCGAACTGACCCTAAAGAAGAGGATGATGAGGATACAATTCCTCTCACAGGTGCGTCACCATGGACTGTTGTACTCGTCTCTCCATATGATGATTGTATACTATAGTAATTCTCTTTACGTTCGCTTTTGCAGTGGTGCCCAAGTCCGTGAAACGAAGATCTCCCACAAACAGGATTACAATATTCGCAGAAAAAAGGCACAAAGATGAATGATACATGCTATTCCATTTCAGCACTGTGTGTTACAATCCAGACAAACTAATATCCAAGTGCAAACTCATGCAACATCAGGTGTATGCACATTGCGCAATAAGCGAAAAGCGGGCCCATACTGCAGCCCAGACTCTCTCAACTGATCATATAATTGGACCGTATCCCGTGGCACAGTTGCTGAAACCCTCTGTGCGTCGATAGTCCTCTCCGCCATACTCTTGTTCATTCTCTCCACTCTCTTCTTCTCGGCCTACGATTATGGAATAAACACATTTTATAAAATTAATCGTCAAATAGCCAACAAATCGCATGGATATCGCCAGCAGTGTAAATCTGAGAGAGAAAATCCCGGTCAACGTTGTCACTCGACACATACCTGGTACACCGACTTTAAGAGCTCTTGAAAGGCCTGGATATCATCTCCTTGTACAATTTCAAGAACATCTGGTTCCTCTTTGAGTGCTTCCATCTTGGCTGGGTCCTCCAAGAGTGCCTTTCTGAATGCCGCAGGATCCTTCGCGGTTCCATCTTCATTCATCGCAAATGCTGGGTTATCGGTAGCCATGGTTATTATTATTTAATATAAAATCATATAATCTGTGTGGGAGTGGTATCCAAGGCTCAGCATGGATGTTGGCGATGAGAGTCAACGGCATTCATGCCCAGTCTATTGTGGGTCAACATGGAGAGCCACACATGATTATTAGATGCAAAGGATTTAAACGCTACGTATTTTCAAAATCAAAATATATCAACAGGAAGACATATATAGAACAAAATAAGGATGCTGCATTAGATAAAATTGGTTGTCTGGTTTTAATCTTCCAACACTAGAAAATTGATATACCTGGCCAAGGAATCCAGCCTGTAGGCATGTGCTTCTTCGATCAGATCACGAACTGAAAATATCCCTCCCAGTGTCACGTCCATTCCTGGAGGTCCGTAGATTGCAGACGAGATAACATGGCCAGACTGCCTGAGCAAATTGTGCAAATGACATGTTGGAATCGTGCACGCATTCACCTCTGCAGCAATTGCTCTCCCCCAGTGATCATTTGGCAAGACCAGAACAGGAATAGATGGGGAAAGCAGATGAACAGTTTCAATCTCAACCTCCAAGCAACCTATATTGGCAGACAGAGACATAAAGCGCTGTGGTTGGTTGCCGTTGTGGCGACGTGTGCCGAGTTGAGTCAATGGCAACAGCTTCTCATCCTGCCTGCATACTGGAATGGAATTTCTGTGGTCGACTTGCTCTCCCTCCAGACATATTGTGGATGTCTCATTATCCAAAATGCAAATGGGGGTCACTTTAGTCAGGGCATTTGACATTCTGTAGCTGTGAATCTCTTCAGATACCTGGTCGACATCGCCAGAGAGGTGTATGGTCTTTTCAGCAGTGGTGAAGAGAAGAAGACGATGGAGCTGCATCATTATCGCCTCGGATAAAGAAAATTCCATCCAAAAATCTCCCAATTCCTCCAACTTGTTGTAATCAAAGCCTCCAGAGGATGTCATGACATCAAGAGTTACGGAAATGCGTCCTGGTCTTGTGTATGCTTTGATTTGCTCTGGTGTAACACCAAGTACACTCGCAACAGAATCCTTAATCCAATGAGGAAAACCAACGGTGGAGAAGGGATGATGGAGAAAGCTTATGCGCTCCAATGAGAACGTGGAATGCATATTTGCTGGTACTTCTTCACCATATTCAGGACTGTCGTGGTCCAAAAATGGATGAATTGGTCTCTGTCCCCCAAATCTCAGATTACTGAGTGAAGATAGGACATCGTCTCGAGAAACTCCATGGCTTGAAAATCCTCCATTTTCTTGTGTTTGAGGCATAGGTTCCCCTCCTGTATGCAGATCCATCGTAGAAGTGTCAGGCCCTGTATTTTCTGGAGCCGTGGTCCCTATGCAGAGACGGCACCCTTCTATCAATGGCGTCCCCGTCAATTGGTAATACTGATCCAATGCATCGTCGTCTTGATACATAAGGTGTGGATAGCCTGTGCGAATGCCCACACCCCCAGATGGAACTTGCAGATTCACTCCCAGGGCTTGATGGTCCAACACCTCAACAGGGTCCAGCGCGTGTTCCAATTCTGAAGGGATCTGCAAGCCTTGATCCCTCACACCGTTCATTTGATGGATATTTCCATCCAGGAGCATATTTTGGCCATTGAGAGTTTCACCCTGTTGTTGGATGATTCTTATAGTGTTTGCCCTGGCCTTGCGCAGAGTGTGCAGTGCCTCTACAAGCTCCATCACATCATTATCAATCTGATCTAGACTTTGATGCGTCCCAACACCCACCCCGTTGGTTACCATACCTGTCTGAACCATGACTTTGTAACTCAAAACGATATGAATACTTTCCAAAACTCGGATCGTGGCATCATCTGTGAAACTGATGCCACGATGTGTCATGTTCTCCTGCACAGGTCCCTGCTCAGGCACCATGGAACTTGGTTGACCACGTAACATGCCCATACTCTCCTGCTCGGTAATGTAGATATCACGTAAAGGTCCAGTTGGTGCATCCCGGGGGGCACTGACAGCAGTCCTTTCATGGAGCCGTCTTCTCTTGTAGCCTCCTGCTCCGTCTTCTTTCGAACGCCCAGGGCGATGGGACCAGACAAATAATGGGAACCTCTTATTCCCGATATTCACACCAGACTGTTCACGATTGTCCATTGTTTGGAAACTGGTGATACGTTAAAATATTCAGTCACGAAGAACACGAAATCGCTCAAGAACAAGTGGTAGTATTACGTGTACGGCAAAGATATTCGGCAAAGCTACCAATCAAAAAGAGCGCTAATACACAAATGAAGCGATGAATATTCTATTTTAAATACTTTTGTTCATCAAAATTCATTTGATATTTATTCTGGAGAAGTTTTGGCATTCCGCACATCAGGAATGTTGCGCGAACGACATCAAAGAAGGGGGTCGTATCCTGCCTGCCCATCAAAGAGCCATCGCGTCAGGGGCAACGGGGAAAATAGGTTGGGGTTGGGAGCCCGAATCACTAGGGCTGCCCCATGTTTCAGTGATGAAATGGCATTCTTCGAGGTTTTTAAACAAAACAGTCTTGTATATATGTTTATATTAGACGATCCCATCCTGACAGAAGCGCCGCCGCCGGTCGGACATCCCTTGCTACACCCGGGTATATATGACCTAGTCCGAAAGGTTACTCACACATAGGTTCCACAGGGTTATCTGATGCCCAGCGATACTGCACGACCTAAAAATCCAGCCATCATAATCAGGATCGTGCTTCAATCAAATTGCCAATCCTCTGAAGCAAGATTCTTAACTGCTGATTCAGTTTTCTCTGGAGTTTTGTGGTCAGTAAATTCTGCAACTGTGGGAGTCCTGTGCATATTCACTGACTCTTTTTCCTCTCCTCCCTCATCAAATGCAATGTGAAGAATACGCCTCGATAGTTCTTTATTCTCTAACGCTAGTGTCTCATTCAGAAGCCCGAGTTTCATATTCTCTTCCCTCAGTCTGGCAATTTCAATCTCCTCCATCAAGGCATACCTTTCCCAGGTTATGCGACCATCCCTTTCAGTCGAAAGTTCACTTATTGCACGAGTCTCGGATGCTGAACACTTCTCTCTGAGGTCGTCATCAACATGGCCAAGCACAGAATGATCATCATTACTGCTCATGGCAGGGTTCACACAGGCTTGAATAAGCGAATTCAGTCTACTTTCTAGTGTCTCAACCTTTTGCTACAACGCAAACGCCGTGTAATTGAAGACTACACTGATGCCATACGATATCAACATTGAGGCTTCCTAGTGTGAAGATGCGTACCTGTAGAACATGGTGCATGGTCCACTCCTCTTCACGTGTGTCTCGACATTTGCTGGTCCCATTCCCTTCCGCACAGCCATACTCGGCACCAGAATCTCTCATCCAAGCACAAATCTGCCTCACTGCCTTCCATCCGATCAATAATGAGATCCAGAGTCTCGTATCAGCAAGAACCCCATAAGAAAACCCGACTCTGCTAGGAAAGGGAGACACAGCACTTGAATGAAACATCGCCACGCATCTAACAATCTAGTGTTTCATGAAATACCAATTCTTTTTGTCTCACTGACCAGATTTCCTGGGTGTGAAAACGTTGATTTTGAATTTTGGTAGTGACACCGGAGTGCAGATCTGAATGGACAAACTATTCGGGAGAAGCATTTCTCGGGACGGTTCTCGACCACTACTACAGGATATATTTCACACATCTCGCCTCGATAAATTATTTTCTCAACATTTTGAAGTACGCTTGAATCAACCAAAGTACATCTGATTAAAAATGATGATATTGAGCGTACAGGGAGTTGTGGCTCAGCAGCCAGCGAGACATGCGGCGAAAGGAGTTGCCCACGTTGGGGCTGTACCAATGGCTGCATTCGGTCGCCCTAAGAATCAATTTGTTCAAAATGTGGTTAGATGCAAGGCAGCGGAAGGTATGTTATGGGCTATTCTCGACAATCGGGTTCTACTGCAGTCGGAGTGCGATGCACTGCCTATTCCCTGAATGGGTGGGCATACGGATCTCTATCGTGACTCATAATTCAATTTGAACAATGTATATCTGGCTGATTGTGCCACGAAAAGGGTCGGATGCTCTGTCCACCTTGAATAACGCTGCATCAGTGGATTTCTACAACCTGACTTTCGTGTTCTGTCGTGTGCAGTGGAGTCTACACCAGTCACAAATAGCCCCAACCCATCGTATGAAGGAGTTGCTGACACATACGCAGTCGTCGACATTGGTGGTCACCAGCTCATCGTGGAAGAAGGACGATGGTACAGTGTGAATAGACTGGAGGCTGAGCCTGGTAGCAAGATACAATTGGGACGTGTGCTGGCACTCAAATCAGCTGGCGAGTTCAAGGTTGGAAAGCCATATCTTGAGGGTATCACCGTTGAAGCAGAAATCATGGAGGAAATGAAGGGACCAAAGGTTACTGTGTACAAGATGAAGCCAAAGAAGCACTACCGTCGCACAAATGGGCATCGCCAGCCATTGACTAAATTCTTGGTCACGAAAATTGGACAGTAAGAAACGTTTCTGGATTTTAATACATTCGTTACATTTAAATATACGCGCAGCATCATTCTTTACTTGCACGCCAAGCCTGCAGAGGGTACTTTTCGAGTCTTCCAAGAACAGCCCTCAGCCAGAAGAGAAGCAGCAGTCCCATCGCACATGCTGCAAACGAGACAGTATAGAATCCATCTTGAAGGGTATTGCACGTCCCATTATCCTGCTCGCACGATCCTGGCGTCCCTGATGACGTGCCACAGACTTTACCTGGCATGAGGGTGCCAGTTTCCTTGTCAACACATTCCTTCCTCGTTGCAAAGTCAATCAATGCGAATACGAGAACTTTGGGCACCACAACGCCAATATTTGCTACTGTATTCAACATGGTAAGATAGGCGCCGCCCATGCTTGGGTCACTAATTCGATTATAAAAATCTCCAAGGGCAGTAAACATGAGAGTTGATGAAAACGATGTCATGAGCCCCAGAGCTACCAGAATACCAAATGCCACTGGAGCAGCAGATATATCTGAGGCTCCCATTGGGAATAAGAATACACAAAGTGTTGTAGCAGCAGCCATGACGAGGCGGATCCTGTATCCCACAAGCCAGGGTCGCAGTGGGTGAGAGGATGCTGCCCATCGACCGGCAACTAAAGCTGACAGCAATTCTATGGGAAACTCGATCAAAACCAAGCTTGCTAGAGCTTCTTTACTTACACCTTTCTCTAACAACTTCAATGGCGCAGCGCTCTCTGCAGGAAGCATTCCTAAACGAGCAACAATCAACACAACACACAGCATTTTCACAGGAGGAAGCCGCACTGTTCTCCACAACTGCGTATACGCATGCTTGATACTTTTATACGCGCTTGTCTGTTGCTCTTTCGATACTTCCATTCCATTCTCTACTTGAGACATTTTCCGCGATACCATACGTTTGCTTGGCCGGGGCGCCAGTGTTGGTGCTGCCTGGTCCACCACCACACTCTCCTCATCCTCCTCTCTCACAACAGACTGGTGCGACTGCGCATGAACAGGCCGTTCCTTCTTGAGCACACCAACAAACAGCGTCACAAAAAGGTATACCCATCCCCAAATCTCCAAATACTGCTTCAGACTAACGAGAGGAGGTCCATCCTTGTCCATTCCAAAATACCTCGCGCAAAAGGCAGGATCATTCAGAGCCAGAAATATCGTAAACGATGAAAAGTATCCTATATTCATTCCAATAGTTTGACACGTTGCCGCATACCCCACATTCTTTCTCGACAAGAGCGTGAGCGCCCAACCATCCACAGCTATATCCTGTGTTGCAGCCAACAACACCAGCACAAAGAAATACACAGTCACCTTGACGGCATCCCCACTAAACAGCATATGCTCCACCCAACCAGCATATCGAATCATAATAAACCCAGAGATCACCTGTAAAGGCAAAATCCAACTCTTCCGCTGCCCAATCCGAGCAACATGAAGCGTGTCCACAATCGGACTCCAAAGCAACTTGAACGAGTATGGATACCCCGCCAGCGTGAAGATACCAATCTTGGTATACGACATTGTATTCCTCATCAAAAAAGGCCTACACGCATCACTCGTATGTATTCCAGTAAAAAGACCACTGCCTCGGAAGAAGAAGAAGAAGATGAAACAAGAAACAATAAGCACGCACATGCTCCCCATACTCAGACCCAGAGGGACCCCTTGAATCATGTACAATATCACCAAGAGCAACGCACTCTGCCACTCTGACTTCAACGAGTGACCCTCTCCTTCATGAGATCCATCCAAAACCCCCTTCACACAACCACAACAACGTCAACTCGATTCCCTCCAGGTAGATGACACACACACATCCCTCAAACGCACCCGTCGCCTACTCACACTCCCCCTCATACTACTTCGCTGACTATTCAATTTCTTTGCACCCTTCTGTGCAATCACAGCACCCATTATATGTATTCCTAAATGGCTATAGTCATTCACAAAGTTGATCAACTCCAATCCTGGCGATCAGCAACATTATTCGATCAACAGCAATCATCATCCTTTTTATCTTTTGTGTAGACTGATCTAATTCCATTTATGTAATTATTATCTTTGGATCATGGATATATGTATCTATGGATGTAGCCAATGACAACGAGTCTGCAATCAGCAACTCTGCTGCCATCCATTCGAGCTGTAAAGCTTGCTTGCTACATGGGTACTACTACTACTACTAGTATATATGAACAACAGCATCAATCACCACCAGATCTATGCTTCCATGCTGATTCTCTATCCAACTGAGTGCATGAATCAATGCCTCTCTCAAATCCATGAAGATGTAGGCCTCTTCATACCTCGCAATTGCATGAGGGTGAATGTACGAGTGGGATTGGATGCTCAATTCCATTAGAAAAACAGTATGTATCCAATATTCAGTCTTTATGAAGTATATACAAGTATGTAAACACTGTTGAGGTGGAGAATGAAGTCCAAACGACGTGGACAGAAGACTCGAGACAAGGCAATCACCATGGTATGATGCGCTTTTTTTCTCTAGGCCTTGCCAATACTTGAGCATCAGTACTGATATCATACTGTTATTTGCATTTTCATGATGAAATCAATAGGCTATGCGTATGCTTGGATCTGTGGCGGTGGTGATTGTGGCCTACATAGTGCATAGTTTGTTTCTTCTTGGAAGAGACCCACAGAATAGTAGTCCAGAGACTAGGATATGTGCTAATATGATTGTGAAGGATGAGGCTCATACGATTGCGTCGACGATGGAGAATTTGGATCCTCACGTGTATCAGTATTGTATCTGTGATACTGGGAGTACAGATGAGACTGTGTCTTTGATACAGGATCACTTCCGTAGGAGTGGAAAGACATTGTCTAGAGTTCTTCATCATCGATGGAGGAATTTTGGGCATAATAGAAATTTGTGTTTGCGGGATGGGTATACAGCGATGAGGAAAGACTGTGATTATTGGCTTGTGTTGGATGCAGATCAACAGGTGTATAATGAGGGAGGAGAGAGACTGGTGGATCTTGCGTTGACGCATGATGCGTATCGTTTGCGGGAAGTGTCTCATGGGTCTGAATATCATCATCTGCGGGTGATTCGAGTGGGTGAGAATTGGAGGTATGAGGGGGTGATTCACGAGGTGTTGGATTCAACAAGACCGTTTCGCAGTGGAGACATTCCTACTTCTTTTTACACGCTGCATGACACCAAGTTTAATAGAGGTATGGAGAGGGATATTGAAATCATGGAAGATGAGCTGAAACGGGATCCTTCCAATTCCAGGCTGGCATTTCACCTGGCATTGGCATACTTTAATGTGGACAAGCCCAAGGCAGTTCCATGGTATGCACGTAGGATACAATTTGGGCCATCGTCATCGCAGGATGAAGAAGTGTTCTGGAGTACGTTTGCCTTGGCTCAGCTTGTGGATGTGGCGCATCGCACAAAAAATGCAGACTTGATACAAGCACTCCAGAACGAGGGCATCTTGGACACAGATACTGTTACAATACAAGAGGTGCAAAATGCATACATGCATGCAGCCGATGTGAAACCGTACCGATTCGAACCTTGGTTACATGTAGCATCATTGTATTGGTATTATCCAGAACACAAGGATGCGCACGCATGCTACAGATTTGCCTCCAAGGGTGTCAAGGCTGGACCTATACTGCCCCATACCTTGTTTGCACAAAACACCACAGAGTATTCTCTGAATCATTTAGCATGCGCATGCGGTCTCGAGGCTGGACAGCCCAGAGAGTCTTGGATAGAGTCGTGTTCAAAAGTCGTCAATGACTTGGGCAAGATTAGCCATTTGACATCGTATGAAACTGCTCTCAAAACAGACTGTGAGACCATCATCAACAAGGCATCACAGTGATTGACAACAGGATATCTATGCATTTACAGCGTATTATTTTTTCATTGAATGAATCTGATTTCTTCTTATGTAATATGACGACAATAGTAGTAATAAAGGAAAAAGGGAGGGAAAGGACAATTAGGAGTTAAGAAGAAGAATGCAACGGTGGTTTGTGAGTTGATCGAAATCCAAAGCCATGACGACACTGAGTCTTGCAGCTGCTGGCACTGCGGTGGCCTTGTACTACTACTCAAATAGTAGAGATGGTAGACAAGAAGAGTTTGAGACGCATGCGAATGCGTACAGAGCACCAAAGTCGTTTTTTGAAGATTTGTATTTTTTCGCAGAGGCGTTACGGTATGGATTCGATTCTTCTTCCTTCTTCTTCTGGATGTCGTCTGACAAGTCATTTATGGCTATTGATATAGGTATATGTATGGCGAGACTCTGTATAAATGGAAAACGGCAGACTTGTTGTTGGGTCTGTACTATCTGTGTAGCAGGACACCAGAGGTGCATCCTTTGGAGGATATTGGTCGGCACGGGTCTGTGTTTGGGATTGGGATAGAGGATGCGGGTGCGAAGCAAAAGGCTCGGATGGAGTTGCAGGCGATTGAGCGGTGTTTTGTGTACAATAGTTGTCTTCGGGAGAGGAGACCAATTTACAGGAGGAGGAGGATCCTCGAGGTGATGGGGATTCGGGAGGAGGACTTTTTAAAGCAAGCTGTGAGTGCGGGGATATTGAAGCCGTCGTATGTGTTGGTAAAGGATGAGGAGATGAAGGCCATTATTCTTGCGATTCGAGGAACGCATTCTGTCAAGGATGCATTTACATCATTGACTGGGGCATCCAAGCCTCATCATGTGGTTGATTCTAATGGTGTTACCCTGGGATATTCTCATTTTGGTATGCTTGCTGCGGCGCGATGGATGAAATCAGAGGTTGGAGAGGATTTTAGACATGCACTGGAAACCAATCCAGAGTATCGTCCTCTTGTGATTGGTCATAGTCTGGGTGGAGGGACGGCAGCCATGTTGACGATGATGTTACGGGAACAGGGTGGCGTGTTTATGGATGCCACGTGTATATCTATAGCATGCCCGGCGTGCATGACGTTGGAGTTGGCTGAGAGCTGCAAGGATTATGTGACAACAATAGTGAATGGCTGCGATATCATTCCCACGATATCTGCAGGGTCTGCTGATATATTGCGAGAAGAGGTCACACAGAGCTCGTGGTATGCTGACTTCAAGACAGATATGCGGTCATCACGAATATTTAGGGCTTTTGAGAGTGGTATTCGGGGGGTTGGGACTGCAACATCATGGACTGCCATTCGGTTGAGTGCGTGTTATACAAGAAGAAAGGAGGGTCATCATAAGAGGCGAAAGGTAGAATCTGATGACCATACCAATGGATCAGCATCTGTTAGTGGTAGCAGTGCAAATGCGTTTAGAAGGCGTAAGATTGATGAGAATAGTCGTGATGATAGAAGATTGAAAGGTGGGAATAGCTGGTGGGTGTTACCTCGGTATTTGTCGAATACTGCGTCATACGTCATGTCGTCTTTGGGAAAGAAAGAAGATTCCTCAATACATGAGAAACAAGGGGCTGAAGATCGAATAGATTTGGAAGAGTCACGTGCCATTGACGATCTGGCGCAGGAAGAAGGGCATGACAGTCTGTCTGCAGAGGCAAATTTTCGAATGAGGGCAGTGAAGGATGCGGTTCACGATGCTGAGATTGAGGAAATGGAGCATGAGAAGCATAGCAGTGCCCATGAGGATGCCGTGCCCTCTATTATTCGGCCCGGGGCATATGGGAATGTTTCTCCCAGCAAGAAGAATTTGGAATGGAAGAGATCAATGTATCCTGCTGGCAGAATCATGCATTTTGTTCCAGCATCTGTGGTGCCTGGGTATGAGAATGCATTTGATGACGCAAATGATGATGAATTGAATGGGTGCGTGTTCGAGGACTCATCACATTCGAGAAGGGTCTCAGAGTTGAGCTTTGATGATTTTCTGGGAGTTGATGAAGCACTGGGAGCCACGTCATCACTCGAAGCCAGGTCACTGCAGGAGCCATTGCCACAACTAAAACCTGCTCCAGGTCCAGCACCAAAGAACATGATATTGCTTGATCACATTCCTCAATCGTTATATGGACGGATTCGCCTCTCGTCCTCTATTTTGTCAGACCATGTGATCCCAAATTATCTGCGGTCGTTGGAATCTTTCAAACAGAATTTTGATATTTAAATACGATTCATTTACAATGATCAGTTGTTTGATTTTATACTCTTAGTAATAAATATTAAAACTGAGCATTATGCCTACATATCTCGTGATCCAAAGATGTGGCTGCCCGCTGGCTTCATGCCATGTATCCTTGCTCCAATCTGGCTGCTTGAATAATAGAAGGCAGTCTTGCATTTATCAGTTTTGAAGCTTGTTCTCCGCATCGATTCATCAGAATATGGGCAATAGATTTGGATTCTGTACAAAGTAGAGGAGCGGGTGTCGTATCTGCTTTCTGGTTGATGAGCGCTGACCAACGAGATGTTCCCGTCCTGATGGCATGCAATTCGATAGCCAAGGTATTGCTTATTTTGCTGTCTTGCCTTGAATCAAGAGCCTTTAAAATCGCTGACATTGCAGTCCTTGCTTCACCTCTGCTTTTTTCAGATTCTTTCAGCTTCTCGTCGAGATGTTGAATTGCTGGCGCCAGGAGTTTCTGCAAGTACTGCTCTGAAACCATGATGTCATTTGTCTGAAGGCACTTGGCTGCCATGTATGCCATACGCAGCTGTTTATATCTATTTCTGCAGCAGTCTTTCGACCTCAATTTCCCTTTTCTAGAAGCCGCAGCGCATGAAGCAACAGATGTAGCAGCACATCCAGCTGCAAGTGCACCAGAAGCAGTATTCCAGATAAAATCCTCTCTGGTCTCGCCACTATTAAGCAAGATTGACACGACTGTAGTAAGCACCAAATCTTCCATAGCATCCCAAGGGAACATCAGAACCTTTCTTGCATTCTCCACAGTCGTGGAATCTGGCTTCGCCTCTGGCTCCACGGCAGGCTGCGTCGTGCTTGGTCCCTCGTGGACAGTGTCAACCTTTCTAGGTCTCCCAACTTTGCCTCTCTTTGGAGCCTCGGGAATGTTTAGCAAGAGCTGCTGCTCTAACCATACAGCTTCTGCATCAGCTCTTCGCTTCTCCTCTTCCTCAGCGGCCCGAATCTGCTCTGTGTATGCCTGATTTGCTGTCATCTGATCCCAATCTGAGACAGCATTTGCCTCTTCATCATCATCAATGTCAGCCTCCTGCAAGACAATCAAACACAATCAATGACGTTAGCAAATCTATTATCAGAAGAGTAATATGCTGTACATCGCTGAAATAACCCATTGACGCACCCTTTCTTCCTCAGCCTCTTCAATGGCCTCAATGTCAAATTGCTCCACTTTGTATGCAGCTTCCATCTCTGCTGTGAGAGCATCTTTATCTATTTTTCCTGAGTAATTTTCAATAAATCTGACAGCATATCGCTCAATTGGCCGGAGAGCATTATCCAGGGCTTGCATCGGGTCGTGGGATTGGTCATCCAGATGTGCCATTCTCACAACTTCCTTCATGACTTCATCGTCCTCCTCTTCTTTTGGCGCTGTCTGCTCAGTATTGCCCTCACTATCCTCTTTGCTCTTTTCTTCCTCTGAAGGTGCCACTGCAGGAGGAATATCGCGAGTAAACTCTTCCATCTCAGCAGCAGTCTCTTTTTCTGCTGCAGCTGCAGCTGCAGCATCTCCCTCATCCTCAGCAGCCCGCATAGCCTCTTTCCAGACCTCTTGATCTTCCATTTGTCCAGAAGGCAGAAGAGTCTTGTTTATCTCCTCTCCATACAATATATCCGTTGTAAAACCTCCAGATTGTATTGCCAAGAAGTCTAGTTCTCTTTTCTGATCACTCTTGCGCAAGATGTTCTCCTCAATAGTGTGTTCACTAATCAAGCGATAGATGTGTACCTCACGGGTTTGGCCAATCCTATGGCATCTATCCTGCGCTTGCGCATCCATTGCTGGATTCCAGTCAGAATCATAAAAAATAACTGTATCAGCACCGGTAAGATTCATCCCTACGCCGCCACTTCGTGTCGAGAGTATGAAGCAGAATATCTTTGGGTTTGTATTAAACCTTTGCATCAGAGTTTGGCGAGCTTCTGGTTTTGTTGCTCCATCAAGCCTGACATAGGTATGTCCATGAATATTCAGAAAAGCCTCTAAAACGTCAAGCATTTTACTCATTTGGGTGAAAATGAGTGCTCGATGTCCTCCAGATTTGAGCCTGGTCAGCAAGCGAGCAAGCTCCTGAAGTTTCCCACAGTCATACTGAATCAATCGTTTATCTGGGAAGAACAGCTGCTGGCGAACCCTTGGAACATGCAGCAAGGCAGTAGATGAGGTAAATTGGTTCCAAAGATGTTCTCTCTTCGCAATCATTTCAGTGATTGATACTGGCTGCGGACTTCCAGAAACAAGCTGAGGCATGGCTGACCTTGCCTTTGGTATGACAAAAACAAAGCTTTTTAGAATACTGTTCAACTCATTTGATCGGTCCTCTGGAAGTTTGACTGCATTCAATAAATTGGAAGATAAGGATAAAGCATTTCGATGATTCCATCGCTCGTGAATGCTGACAGGATGAGACACAATGCATAGGTCAGAGCGCAAACTTTGACCAAAGGCTGTTGGCAGCTCTTTCATCCTGGACAAACTCAAGTCCCCTAGACTCTTTGCTCTGTCTTTCCTCCACTCTTTTCTCTTTTGTGCAATATCCCGCAGAAATTTGGATACAAGAGACAGTGATTGAGCAGATGGGGTTCGACCTAGGGATCCCAACAATGACACATGTGCACTACCAAGAAGGGCAAATAAATCCTCCTCTGCTGTTGTTTCTGGCTCCAAAAAGGTGTTCTTTTCCTCAACTAGCTCGAGAGCATCTTTTTCCCAGGAGCACATCTCGGATGCATCCTTCAAATGCAGGATATCTAGTTCCTCCCTGGAAATTCGAAGTGCATCCTTTATCACGAGTGAAGGCATCCTGATCTCTAGCCCATCCATATCAAAAGCCGAAATGATGGGCCGACCTTCGAACAGATCTGGATGATTACAGACTTTCCGCAGCTGCATCAAACAGTTCATGATTCCCAAGAAATTTCCTGAGGCAAGGACATTCCTGGTATCTGATTGGGACACGTATTCCTCATAGAGCTGCCTTTGGCGCTTTGAAAGCCTACACTTGATGACATGCTCATGCTTTGCAGGAAGCTGCTTTTCGACATCTTTCTTCAAGCGCCTTAGAAGGAAGGGGCGCAACACGGAATGAAGACGGTGGACAATCGCCTTGTTGTACTCTGCAGATCCCTCAACCATTCCTGTCAATGGATTTGAGAACCAATCTTTGAATTGGGCATGAGATGCGAACACTTGAGGCATCAAAAAGTGCATCAGGGACCATAGCTCCATTAAATCATTTTGCAGAGGAGTACCAGTGATGAGAAGCCGTCTCTTGGAGTTGAAATTCAGCAGTGTTTGCCACCTCTGGGATTTCCAATTCTTGATCATATGCGCTTCATCTAGAATCAAATACTTCCATTTCTTGCGACGAAACATCCTAGCGTCCTGAAGGATCAGAGTATACGAGGTAATGCACACATGAAAGGCATTAGGTTTGGACCAGCCCTGTCTCTTTGCTGCCCTTTCCTTTGGAGTTCCATAATATGTCAGCAATTTGAATGCTGGACACCATCTCTTAAACTCCATTTCCCAATTGAGCATCACCGAGGTTGGAACTACGATTAAATGAGGGCCCCAATCTCCACGTTCACATGCAAGCCAGGACAAGAGGGCAATGGTTTGGATCGTTTTCCCTAAACCCATCTCATCTGCCAAGATGCCATTCAGATGCTTGTGATATAATGTGACCAACCAGTCTAATCCAATATGCTGATATTCTCTCAACTCTCCCTTCAGCAAGAACGGAATTGGCGTCTTTACGTTTGCTGTCGCAAGAGTGTAACCAGTGGGCTGGGCAGCAGCCATTGCCTCTAGAGCACCAGACATGCCTGTATTTTCCTTCTCATCCTCTGCATTCTGTACGCTTGTTTCTGGACCTTTAATATCCTGTCTGTCATTGTATGTCTGCGGTTGATATCCTTTATATTTGGCCAGCAGCTCCTCCAATGGCAAGTCAGCATCCTCTTTTAAACCGGCTGCCTCTTCTGCTTGCAACTGGGTAAAGCTCTTCCCGCTCTCTGCCAACGCCATCCTTTCTTCCTCTTCTAACGTTTCTTCATCGTCTGCATCATCATCCTCGCCTGACCGATACTCATCCTCTTCCAAGTCCACAACAATATTGTCTTTTGCAAGCATTTCTAGATCGCCTTCCTGATTCAGATCCAAATTTTCACTCATCTTGTCCTCACTGTTGTGTACCTCTGGCCTGTAACCTTTATACCGTGCCAACAAATCTTCCAAAGGAAGATGGGCATCATCTTCAAGGCCTGCTCTTTCTTCTGCATGCACCTGAGCAATATCTTTACCACTCTCAGCCAAAGCCAGTTGCTCCTCCTCCTCCAGAGTTCTTTCGTCGTCAGCATCATCGTCCTCATCGCTTTTATATTCATCCTCATCCATGGGATCTACTGCATCTTGTACGTCTATATCGGGCAACTCACTAAATTCTTCAGCTAGTCTACTACGTCCACCTCCATTTCTAGAGGATACTACAGGTGCTGACGACTGTCGAGACGGCCCAGCTTGATCAGAAAGTTTTGCACGCTCAACAGGATATCCATATCTCTGGAGTAATTTCTCCAGGGGAAGCTCGGCATCCGCTGCTAAACCAACACTCTCATCCATCTGCTCTTGAAGAAATTTTTCACCAAGCTCAGCTGCAGCCATCCTCTCTTCTTCTTCCAGGGTAGCCTCATCATCGGCATCATCATCCTCACCACTCCGATAGTCCATGCCGTCATCCTCATCCATGTACTCGCTCTCTGAGAGACCATCCTCACCAGTGCCACCACCACCAGCAGTCGTACCTTGTGACACATCTTCAACCTGGTCTGCCATGGCATTCTCTCCCCTCAACCTCTCTGCCAACAAGATGCTATATTTATGAGTCTGCTTCAACAGCACATCCATCTGTTTATCCAAGACTTGCTTCTTCCTAGCATCAATCTCATTCTTCACCTTGAATACAACCACCTTGTGCGCCTTGTTCCATAAAGCCATCACCTCCTTTGCAATCCACGCAGCCCTCTTCCTCAAGTTCTTTTCCTCCTCCTTCTCCCGAAGAACATTGCGACTCTCTACATCCATATTCGACCTCTGTGCACTCCCAGCAAGCCTCTTCGCACTCTGCATCTTCCACCGCCTCTCCTTTTGGAATTCCTTCGCCAACCATGACATTTCCTGCAGCATATTATCCCAATGCGTCTTACCCCTCTTTGGCTCTGGAGCTGCAGGAAGCCTCATCTTTGCCACCTCCTGCTTGATCCTCTCAGCTCTCCGCAACACCTTATCCTCCTCCTCCATTTCCCGTTGCAGATGATACTGCAATTCTTCAATCGTCCATTTCTTCTGGATCACCGCATCACCCTGGCTCTCATCATCAAAACCACCATCTTCTTGCTTAATGTCCACCACCTCCTCCTCCTCCTTCTTCAGTGCCTTGACACTCGAGGACTCTCCACCACGTCGTCTCGCACCCATCTATAACCCCTATAAATACAAATATATGAAAATAGGGTACTCCCAAGCCCTTCTCCAAGCGCATCCAAGGAATGCTGCGGAATTCTTTTGAATGGTACGAATCCCAGTCAGAGCACCAGCTATTGGTCTATAGAGCCCTTTTTAAGTAGCAGTACTGTACCATATACTAATATAAATACCAATCTGCATGCATAGAAGCAGCGTCGTCACCATTAGTCGTAGAATCATTTGGACAACCAGTTCCTTGCCAGTCTCTGGCCCAACCATCCAATCAACCATACCTGGTAGTCCCATATAGCGTTTATAAATATCTCCGATACAGAGACTGTGCCATACATGCAAGGTTGTAGGCCACCCAGTCTGCAGTCGAGATCTGCAGATCTCTGATTAGATCTTTGTAAAGATCTCGATCGAGAGCTCTCGTCTCAACCAGAAGAATTCAACCCATTCTTGGTTCATGATCAGGGCAGCGCATAGGTTGGTTTTATTTATCAGTCTACTAAAGATTTCATGGATGGAATCATGTTTCAATCAGTTCAAGGAGTATCGACAAGGACAGTGGCGAGAGCAGTGGTATCGTTGAATAGAACTCATACCCAGCAAAGACCCTTCAGTGACCATCCTGTGCGCCTTGGCATTGGACATTTGAATAGAAAGACGACACCTGATCTATCTGTAATGGCATCAAAGGCTGATGATGTGAAAGGAGAGATGTTGGAGCCAAGTGTTGCGAACAAGCCACTTGTACGCTTTGCTGCTTTGGCTGCCATTGTTGCTGCCTCGGCCAAGGCCACTGGGTTTCTTACGGTGAAATCGATTGGGTTTATTCATATGATGGCATTTGGGGCGTGGTTTGGGACCTTGGTGTGGACGTCATTCATCTTTGGTCTGGTGGCCTTCAAGACTCTTGCAAGGCAGACATTTGGCAAGCTTCAGTCCAAGCTTTTCCCCAAGTATTTTGCTCTTACTGGGGCTGCTCCTGGGTTGATGCTGGCGACGTTGCATTATTTGACTGGTGGGGCTCCTCCAGTGACTGAAGTGAGGTTGCTGGCTATATCTGTGGCATGTGCTGTTGCCAACCTCTTGGTGGCCGAGCCTGCTGCTACATCGGTGATGTTTGAGCGGTATGCTTTGGAGAATGCAGAGGGTGAAAGGGATGAAGGTCGTATTGCGGCGCTGAAGAAGACGTTTGGAAAGTGGCATGGGATTAGTTCTCTATTGAATTTGGTGGTGTTGGTGTGTGCTGTGGGGCATGCATATTATCTTGGTGGACAGTTATCCTTTATGTAATTCAATTAAATGATTCATTCGATTGGCCTGGAGATACCTCCATGATGAGGCCCCATGCAAGAGATACAGGGCTTCGAGCATCTGCTTGAATGACAGCTTGCATTGGGGGGCTCTGTAAAAATGACTCGACTGCACTGGAATCCTGTGGGAAGCGAGATATGAAAATTGTATCGCATCTGAATTGATCATCGCAAGAAATGCCTTCTTCTTCTTCTTTTTCTGGCTGGAGTGTATGATTTATAACGCTCAGCACTGGGCCATGGGCTGCTTGGACAGCCCCAAAGGCAGAGGATGATGCCAGCCCCTCTGTCAACCTCAGAAACTCCTCTACATCATCCGTTGATCCATCGGCAGATCGATCAAGTCCTAGTATCAATTCATATCCCTCCTCCCACTCGGCGCCTCGCCTAAATATTGATTCCAATTCATTTGGAATTGATGTCATGAATGTCACTGTGGCCACTCCTGCACTCGTCTTCTCCTTTGCCACGTCATCCAGCATGTATTTTGTTTTCAGATGATTCAAAAAGTCTTGCATACTCTTCTCGGATGCATATCGGAACAGAATACAGTTGTTAAATTGCTCCAGGCTGGTTGCTTTGGGTGACTGTGTACCAGATGGGACAAGGCCAGTTATCACTGGGCCTGCTGATCCACACACAGGGCCCCGCACCATGTACTGGAGTGACCAGCATGTGTCAATAACCTCTGATACTTGCTCATCATCCAGATCTGGCGTGAGAGAAAACACTGTTAGAGATTCTGCTACCTGGCATGTGTCTGCCGATGCAACAACTCTTCTCCTCCTTCTTCGTGTTTCTGAGGCTAGGGATTCCTTATTGTTTCTTTTTGTTGATATAGAATTGTAATGATGCCTTGGTGCGCTGTTCCTATGGCTCCTCGCTGCGAGAGAAGGAAACAATCGGAAGATCGTTCCGAATTGTGAGGCCATTGGCACACACTGGCTATGATTTCCTTGGTTTCTTACTTATTGAATCTACAATAGTCAATGTATTACAACTATTCTGATGATATGGGGCTGGTTGGGTTTGATTTGACTGTCTTCTCCACGTCGTATTCGCGCACTGCGTCGCCTCGAGAGGCACCTCACAGCTCGCAACTCCCTGAATACAATATTTCAATATCTAACCTGATACTGGTTCGTATCTAACGCCGTGTTCAGTATCTCAACTATCTCTGAATGCGAAGCAGCATCAGCAAAATCCCATGGTGTCCTCCCTAGATGGTCAGCGGCGCTCAAATCTGCTCCTGCATTGATCAAGGCTTCCACCACTTCTGTATGTCCTTGCATCGCGGCAGCAATTAATGCCGTCCTTTCTTTTTTGCTAGAAGTCTCGAGATCAGCCTGTGCATTGATCAAAGCGATCACCACCCCTAAATGGCCTTCTAAGGAAGCACGCATTAGTGCTGTCATTCCATCACTGTCAGCAGTGTCCAACTCTGCTCCTGCCCTTATTAAGGCTTCCACCACTTCTGTATGTCCTTGCATCGCGGCAGCAATTAATGCCGTCCTTCTTATATGGCCAAAGGTCTCAAGATGAGCCTTTGCATTGATCAGGACATTGACCACCTCTGAATGGCCTTCCGAAGAAGCTTGCATCAGTGCTGTAGATCCGTCTAGGTCAGCAGCGTCCAACTCTGCCCCAGCCTTGATCAAGGCGTCCACCACTTCTGCATGTCCTTGCATCGCGGCAAATATCAATCCCGTCCTTTTTCTATCGCTACAAGGATTGATATCAGCCTTTGCATTGATCAGGACATTGACCACCCCTAAATGGCCTTCTAAGCAAGCACGCATTAGTGCTGTCATCCGATCACGGTCAGCAGTGTTCAACTCTGCTCCAGCCTTGATCAATGCTTCCACCACTTTTGCATGTCCTTGCATCGCGGCAAATATCAGTGCCGTTCTTTTTCTATTGCTACAAGCATTGATATCAGCCTTTGCATTGATCAGGATACTGACTGCCTCTGAATGACCTTCCGAGGAAGCACGCATTAGTGCTGTCATTCCAACATGGTCAGCAGTGTTCAACTCTGCTCCAGCCTTGATCAATGCTTCCACCACTTTTGCATGTCCTTGCATCGCGGCAAATATCAATGCTGTTCTTTTTCTCTTGCTACAAGCATTGATATCAGCCTTTGCATTGATCAGGATACTGACTGCCTCTGAATGACCTTCCGAGGAAGCACGCATTAGTGCTGTCATTCCAACATGGTCAGCAGTGTTCAACTCTGCTCCAGCCTTGATCAATGCTTCCACCACTTCTGCATGTCCTTGCATCGCGGCAAATATCAGTGCCGTTCTTTTTCTATTGCTACAAGCATTGATATCAGCCTTTGCATTGATCAGGATACTGACTGCCTCTGAATGATCTTCCAACGAAGCACGCATTAGTGCTGTCATTCCAACATGGTCAGCAGTGTTCAACTCTGCTCCAGCCTTGATCAAGGCGTTCAACTCTTCTGTTTGGCCTCTCACAGCAGCAGATCGAAATTGAGCCCCAAGATCACCAGAAGCCTGTATAATTGACCCTCCTCTGCTCGTTCTATCCTTTTGATTCATTTCCCCCCCTGCCTCTTGAATGGCAGCATTTTCTGTCACACAAATCCGTTCAATTGGAGTCAGTCCAAACTCAACTGTCACAGGGAAATGGTCGAGTTTAACCAAGCCATTCCGTTTATTAACATCTGTGCCCATGATTAAGCGTGGGTTGTGTAACACACAGGCGGGTGACGCGTCAATGGGCCACATCATCCAGAAATGATCTAATGCTCTTGATTGGTTGACTGTGCTTGTCGGCCCTGGGTCATCACCGTGATCTTTTTCGTAATATCCACTATACATATAGCTTCCTTCATCCATACAGATGCGGTTGAAGCACTCTTTCACTTTGCTGGGTACCAAGTTGAAGTTTCCACCAAAGATAACTGTAACACCACCCATGCTGCTGGAGAGCTTCTTAAAATCCCTAACTAGCGATTCCAATAGGTCTGAGGAGCTGGTTCCTTTAATTGCCTCTGTAGCACCGTGATATGAAACCATAATGATCTTCTCTTGCTGCTGATTTGACTCGTTGACTGTCTCAAGAACAGCATATGCAAACCGACCACGGATAGTGAGGGTTCTTTCAGAAAATACGTGTTGTCGATATTGTACAGGTTGAAGGCTATCACGTAGAATATCAGTGTCCCAGATGATGGCTGTCCCAGAATGATTCTGTTTGGGGCCTGCTGCAAATGCAGCTTTTCCATACCAAGAAAGAGGAGGATCATGGAGCCTTTTGGAGAGCGAGACAGGGTCAAAACAAGAACAACCGAGACTGGCACTCCTCGCCTCAGTTGCGAACAGGACACAATTATTACTGCCTTTTGTAATAAATTTGATGAGTATATCTTGCGCACGATCCTTGCCTCCAGGGTATTCATTCTTCTCTGAACTAAAGTTTATTGCTACTAAAGTTGTAGGATTCAAATTGTGGACACTTTCCATTGCGTTAAATAGATCACCAAAATCTTGTAATAATACTGTGGAGTAACAACAACTCTATGACTGAATCGATTCCATATGGATCAAAACTTTTTCCCAGTCTTACACCGACTTTACATGTAGAAAATTTTTCATCTTTTGCAGGAGACCTCGGGAATCGACCCCGGTCGGTCCTAATTAGGGTCACTCAAGAAGACATACCTCCAAGAAGAAGCACGTAGGTGCAAATAAGAGGCAAGACTGAATCTTTTGGACTGGACCTACGCCTCTCTAAGACAATATTATTTTGTCTGTCTAATAACCCCCTAAAACAATCATGTACTGGTGTCTTGAGAACTGCGCTATTGCACAATGGAATTTTTTTTCCTGGGCAGAAGTAACGACTTTTTGAAAGATACTCAGGATAAATTCTTGTAGATCTAGAGATCTATAGAGATCGGTCTAGACCGGAATCAGGGTTTCCTATGAAATGAATCTATGGACCCAGGGTCATGATAGCATGAGCAGTCATCTTTCAAAGCATATCCACATTTTACCTTGGCAATAGAATAGTCTAGAGCTTCAAGTCTAAAATTTTGCGATCGTCGGCGTGGCACATGTATAAAAGAGTCGTATCCGAGGTTATTCATTTACCCCTCAGAATGTAGGACAAGCGCCTGCCGGGGTCAAAGAGTTTAGCTCATTATGCATTCAGGTCAGTGTAGTATTCAAACAATTTACAATTGAAGCACCAGGTGGCCTCCGACGGACACAAGCGTCAAGAAAGGACAGAAAATCCCCATTGAAATGTTTTGAACCCTCGTCTATTCAAAAGAAATGGTACACTCTCAATTCCGAAATTTGAAGGGTCTTAAATTAGGCCTCTTCTCTGTAGGGATAGCACTAATGACTTACGAAAAGTCTTGGAAGACGGAATTCCATACCCGGCTTGCATTCAAAGAAGACGCCATTCTTATCTATATGAGCATATTGGTCCAGATTCCATGATAGGTGTGTATATTACATCAACATCCATGAGCAGAATTCAGTTTTCCTGTATGGCTGTCCAAGGTCTAAGTTCTACCATGGTAGAGTTGGCCACGATCACATGTCCTACATAGATATCTTCAAAGCAAGGTAAGCCTTCAGTGTCTGAGGACCTGAACACATGAAGGTACGTCCCCTTATTTCAATTAATTGCTGTGCGTTACAGCAATAGCCTCAGATTTCAATGTGTCAGTCTGGACAGATCCTTGGTGAGCAATGCCTCTTATATACGAGGCACATATACGTGGGAGCAAATTTAAAACGAGTTTGGAAAAAGTACAGTTGAAATAAGTTTAGAAGGACATGATACGAAGCTTTTCAAGAATAATGAAGTTGCTTTTGAAGGCCCAATTTGGCTCACCCTGAGGGCACTGCCACTTCCTGCCCCTCAAGTTTTTACTTTCGGATATCTTCTTTCTTTTGTCGGGCTCAGGGTGAACCCGTGTAACCAGCACATTATGTGACATTTATCATACATAAGCAATCCTAGTGGCTGGTCTGGTGATTGCTTCGTTTTTCAAACCTCCTGGTGTTGGACACCGCCAGAGCAGGGCTCAGGGAGAATCTGACAATGCTCTTCTATCTTGCATTTGTATGTCTCAGGAACATTCTATTGCAATGTATTTCATTACACTCTCTTACATTGGTCATCTATCTTAATATTATGAACATGTGATGCATCTGCTTTCTTTTCGCTGGAAATGTGTGCTCTTATAATGCTCTGGAGCAAGTCGTTTATGACAGTTTTACCTGTTTACCCGCTAGAATTCCTGCGACACTCTTCTCCTCCCTGTGTTAGGGTTCACAGGTGGAGTTGTATCTCGAGTTGATTTGAGTCGAAATTTTGCCCTTTTTGGTTGTTCTTATAGTTTCATCTTCATTCCTTCTGTTGCCAAAATGATGTCTGGAGCGGGGCCCCCAATCCACGGATTCGATCAGTCGATCCAGTCCCTCCATTGATCAATGCTCATGAGCGGGAACTCCCAGCTGGGATCCCAGCCTGCAGGCTGGTGCTGTAACCCGCACTAATTGATTGTGACTTTGCACTGCAAAGTTTGCAGGAATCCCATCTAGTCAGGAGAGGCATAATTGGACCAAAACCCACACCATTCTTAATAAATTGGCAAACTATATATTGTATGTGAGTTACATATCCCTCTTAGAATACTGGATCGTACATTGAATATATCCAAGAAAATGCCGAAAGTTGCCATGTCAGCCAGAGGACAAGCATCCCTTCCCATCTCACAGTGGAAACACTCTCAGCCAAGGCCCTGGAAGCAACAAAATCGTCTCATTATTTGCTTTCATGCCAAGCCCAACCCATATACTCCAAGTTCAGGGACGCTGAGTACAGACAGTAATATTCCCGAGGGACATCGGCAGTTGCACGAAACATTGTATGATGGGAACGAATCTGCAGCACAGGTTCATCAATCGAAGGAGAAATATCGGTTTATAGATGGAGAGGACGATGGATCATCCCTTGTTCCTCTGGGAGAATTCTTGGCCAAGAGGAGTGGCTCAGAGAGAGCTCCTCCAGTGGGAGTGTACGCAATCTATGATGCTTCTCGAGCTCTTCAGTATGTATCATACTCTAGAAACATTTTAATGGCGGTGAAGAGCCGTCTTGAGGCTGTAGGAGAGGAGAAGTGTGCCTTTGTTAGGAATATGGTGTTTGCAAACAGTGCGATGCAGACTCGGCAGGCTTTGGAGGCACAGCAATCGAATTGGATCAATGAGCACGGCACTGTACCACCTGGGAATGGTATAGAAAAGGATGTATGGGATGTTCCCTTCAATGTGACAGCCATGTCGGACAAGGAGAGGAATGTGTACCATGCCAAGAGGGAAAAGATGGTTGCTGCCATGGGTAAGGTGTCATCGTCAGAGTCTTCTGATTCTTCATTGAAAAACGCAGACGAAGATTTTTCAAATAGAGAAAAAAGGGCGGCAGATTTGAAATCAGCTGTTGAGGAGAATGATTGGAGTGCCGTGATTGAGCAGCAGACAAGGGAGGCCACAGGGCAAGAAGAACAAGGTACAATCACAACCCCATTCGTTGGAGCTCACGTGCATCGGTCGATTGGGTCTTCTACAGACGAATGCGTTGAAGAAATGAACAAGGAAAGTGTGCATGCAGCATTGGATGAGGTTCGCCCTTATTTAATGGCTGATGGTGGAGATGTGGAGGTGGTTGCCATAGAAGATGGTAGGATATTGCTTCAGCTGCAAGGTGCCTGTGGCAGTTGTCCTGCATCTTCGAGTACGATGAAAATGGGTATTGAGAGATGCCTCCTTGCAAAATTTGGTGATCAGGTCAAGGAAGTGATCGAAGTGGGAGGAGGGGTTGAGAAGATTGAAGCCACAGTGGCAACAGTGGATGCTCACATCAATGGCCTCCGAGGTGCTATTGACGCCTATGGTGGAGCAGTAGAAGTTCGCGCAATCAATCCCCCTACCGCAGAGTTACTGTATACTGGACCTAAACCATTAGCATATGGTCTGGTCGCGGCAGTCAAAGATAAATTTCCTGAACTGGGAGATATTCGGGTGATTGATGCTGAGACTGGAGAGAAAATCGAGTTCTAAAGATGGCATGTATTCTTGTCGTTATTCGTTGCTAATAATAATATAAGTATATTCTAATGATACGTTCACGCGTGCCCTTGAGGCATCCTTGGGTAGATATATACATCACATCATGGTGGGCTGACATCACCACTAAACACTGTTGCACTTGCTACCGCAGCCCCTGTGGGATCTGCAGCCAGAGCAACACCTTCTTCATCAATTGGCAATGCTATTGAATCATTCGATCTACTCGCAGTGCACCCACAAGATTCGATGATATTATTCGGACTCACAATAAATCCTGCCAGACCAGTCCGACCAGAGCACACACAACTTTCTACAGTGGCCCAATCATACTTGACCAGTGCTTGGCAGCAAGCATCCATACCTAACGGAAAGACAGATAGTGGACACCAAAATAATAAATCAGCCTGAAGAGCTGCTAAATCAACACGTGGAAGGGCATTGCACAACTGTCCTCCATCACTTGCCTCACAGGAGGAACACTGACTCAGGCTCCTCCGCTGATAATGAAAGCTACTGTCATCCCTCTGTTCTGACAGTATTCTCCCAAAGGCACTATATCTAGGTGATGCTACGACTAGGAAAAGCAACACGAGGATGCACCTCGTATATTGGTGAGCCAGCATAGTCACAAAGGCCACAATATTCAACGGCTGACGAAACACCAGTTTTCTGTGATGAACTGGTAGTATATCTTCAAAAAACGATTATTGATAAAACTAATTGGTAAAATAAGCAATCATAAAGCAACTTGGAGGTATGCTATGACAAGAAACACCGCGTTCTTGTCTGCTTGGTCAACGTCTCGTCAATTCTAGTACGCTATCAATTCAAGCTATCAATACAATAGGTTGAAACTTTGTCCATGTGATATTTAATGGCCTTCCAGAATGAAAGAGTGGGTGTTTATGGAAAAAACTGGCACATTGGAAAATCGATCGGCAGGACCAAGAGTCGCATTTTGCCACGTGTTATATTATACGATTATACTCGTACTACCCATGGAATTGTGTGTGACAGAACCGCCAATGATTGCATGGAGATGATGATCGAGGTTTGTCTTACAATGATACAGTCAAATTGATCGAGTCTATACATCTGCTGTGTAAGGGTCATGCAATAGCATTCTTGCATCACTCTGAGAGCACAAGGCAACTTATGCAGCATTCATATATGCTTGTGGTTCAATGTGGTCAGGAAGTTCCTTAATATCCACATCGAATCTTTCTTGGACATTGTTCAAGACTTCACTGTCCTGTGGACCGCTCACAAAGGTGATGGCCAACCCTTTTGTTCCAAAGCGGCCAGCTCTGCCTACACGATGCAAGTATGTATCTGCTCCGTTTCCATGCTTCTCATCCGTCTCTGGCATGTCATAGTTGATCACAATATTGACTCTCTCGATATCAATACCTCTTCCAACAAGATCAGTGGCTACCAAAATACGCTTTGCTCCTTCTTTGAATTCTTTGTAGACCTTGAGGCGCTGCTCCTGGTTCATACCAGCATGGATGGTTGTAGATGGGAAGTTGCATTCATTGAGCAATCTGTTGAGCTCTCTGGCCCTCGCAACACTCTTGACAAAAATAACCACTTGATTAAAGTCCAGAGCATCCAGGAGGTCATTGAGTTTTCTATTCTTCTGCTCCTCGTTCAGCATGACGTAGTGCTGAACAAGGCCATGAAGGGTCAATTTTGCTTCATCATCCACATAAATCTCCATTGGCTGCACACAGGACAAGAAATACATACAAGCATGAACATTAGATTTTCAACCATAATGAGATATTCTTTGACAATAATAAAAAGTACGTACGTCTCTCATGAATTTCTTGCATACAGGTCTGACATCTGCTGAAAGTGTGGCGGAGAACATCATGACTTGCTTATCGTGAGGAGTCTTTTTGAAAATGGCCTGCACATCTGCACGCATATCAATGGACTCGAGGCACTTGTCACATTCATCCACCACGAAATGTCTGATGTGAGTCAAATCCAAACTCTTCTCTTCGGCCAATGCCTTGATACGACCTGGTGTTCCCACAATAATGTGAGGGCATTTTGCTTCATCCTTGAGCATCTCCCTGTGTTGCTTGATTGGAAGTCCTCCGAAAAAGTTGCCAACTCGTACATTCTTCATGTATGTTGTAAATCTCTCATACTCGTGACAGATTTGGAAAGCCAACTCTCTTGTGTGACACAAAATAAGAACAGAGACTTGCCCATCCACAGGCTCCAATTGCTGGAGGGTTGAGATGACAAACACAGCAGTCTTTCCCATACCTGACTTGGCTTGGCAAATGACATCCATACCAAGAATAGCCTGGGGAATACACTCGTGCTGAACTTCAGAAGGATGTTCGAAACCGCAATCCTGAATGGCCCTCAACAGCTCTGGCTTGAGCAAAAAGTCTTTGAAACCAGAGGAATGGATACCCACAAATCCTTTTTTGGTGGATGCCTACAGGTCAGTCAATAGAAATTCCAGTTACTTTATTTTCTTTCCATTCAATGATAGTATCCATGCTCGAACACACACAGCATGCGATACACAATATTCTGCGCTCTCACACAATTGGTGCATTGATACACAATTAATTTTCCTGGGGTTCTTCCCTCCAGCGTCCAGGCAACATCTCCATGAGCCACAAATGCCACAAAATCCAACAATATATCAATGATATGGGACATGCCATTCGTGAACGCGCAGCCATGTGCCCTGTACCGTGGAAAGTCAACTGTGCGACTCGAATCAGACATGTGTCATTAAGCTCACCTGTCCTCCCTTGCCTGCTTCTGCCTCAGCAACCTCCTCTTCTTCATAATCCACCAATTCTTCAGCAGCATCAGCTGCAGCGTTCTTCTCAGCAGCAGGCATGTGTATTTGTTTCGAAAGAACTTTGAAGATCCGAATCAATCAGTTCGCGAAGACTGATTACTATTGCTATAATGATGGCACAAGATACAACGCAGTTGTTATATATTGCACTGATCTAGTGGCGCTAATTTAATGACTCGAATATGTATTTATGTGGTTCAAAGAGACTGTGCAGTCGCAGTTTAAACCTTTGCTCGGCTTTCGCAGTACCACGAAATTGGTACTGCGAATATGGCTGTTTGAACATGGCAATCGATCTGAGGATAGACCAGGCAAACCCTATTATAAAATCAATAACTGACAAGTAAATTATTAGTAGCGCTGTCGTAAGCAGGATCATTGCCCTTGCCTGCGTCAACAAGGTGTTCGTGCTGGCATGCCTCTTCTGAGAAGATTGATTTCGCATAGAATGGCCATGGCATCATTGCTAAAGAGCATAAAGCACCCTATTTGTAACGATATGGTCAGGATGCGGAGCGGATCTGTGCATACGATGTCAATGAAAGCATTAGACTCTCGTTCACAACATGCAGCAAGAGCCTTTGGTGCAGAGTCTGGTGGAGCATCATCATACTGGAGAAGAAACCTTTCAACGACATTTGCTTCAAAGGCAGGAGATGAGGATGTGGTATCGACAGCTAGCATCAAGAATGTATTCAAGAAGGAATGGGAGCATGAAAAGAGCACATATGAACCTCCAGAGGAATTGGCCCAAGGGCCTCCTGAACCATTTACATTGACAGAGACAAAGGGAGACACGCTCCTGACTCTCACCCGGTCGTATGGCAGTGATGAGACTGTCATGGTCGATGTCATGGTGAATGATCAAGACGAAGAAGAATCCTTGGCATTTGAGGATGAGGATGGAGAATTGGATATTGATGTGTCCATAGAATTTGTTGTGACTGTTTTGAAAAAGGACAAGGACGAGGAGCTTGTTTTCGAGTGTTCTTCGGATGGTAGCTATTTGGAGATTAAAAACCTGTCTTTGGAGCCTTCAGACGAGGACGAGTTGGACGAAGCCCTGTACACAGGGCCAGTGTTTGAAGAGCTTGATGACGAGGTTCAGGAATCCCTGTATTCGTTTCTTCAGGAGCGAGGGATCACACCAGACCTCGCCGAGTATCTATTGAACTTGGTCCATGATAAAGAACAGAGAGAGTATATGGACTGGCTGCAAAAGATGATTACATTTTTGTGATTCTAATTGTCCTTCTTCTCCTTTTTGTAAAGGTCATAGTATGTAGCAATGAACCTATCGTGGTATTCCTTGTACTTCTCATCCTTTGTCACTTTCTCTTGCATCGCTAAATACGCAGCCCGTCTGGCCAAATCCTCCAACTGCGCCTCTTTGTCTTCCTTGGACACGGCCACATTGGGAAGCTCCTTCATGGACATGACCTTCTTCACTGCTGCCAAGTCCAACTCATCAGGCACGGATGCCTGAATATCAGATTCATTAAGCGTATCTTTGAACAACGCAAAGAATCGCCTCTGTTTCTGAGACATTTCTGCTGCAAGAGGTGCGGGTAAATTCTGCTTTCGCTCCTCCAATTCATCAGTCGACATGAGCATGGCTGCCTGGGCAGCGTTTGTCACACCTTGCAGGCTGTCTAGGGATTCGACTGGTGCACTCGGCATGGCTCCAAATTTCTCCTACAGATCAAAAGAAGGTATAGTTTAGTATCGAGGATGCCGGAATGCGTCTCGGCCAACAGGGTCGGTCCAACCCTAGAAGGTCGCCCAAGGACAAGTATTTGCAAAATCTTCCCTGGTCGTACCTGAGAGTTGATATTGTCCAGGAATTCATCTTCATCTCGATCAACAGGTTTATTGAAGAGTTCCAAGACCTTTCGGGGGTCGTTATTGAGAACCATGTCGAATTTCTTCTTTCGACAGGTGGGTGTTTGAGTACAATAACACACACAGAACCAAGCTTGGTATCTAGGACGTATTTTATAACATAAATTTCTATTGCAATAATACAGTATACTCGCGTTATGATGATGGATTTGGACACTTGGGTCAGGAGTCCCATGAGGGATCTACCCAATCCAGGCTGGACCGAATATTCCAAGCATCTTGGGATCACTTGCGTACCAGCCAGAATTGATTCATCTTATGGCCAAACTCTAGCTTCTCGAGGCTCTTGAAACCTGCTTTGAGAAGTTTCTCTCTCAGCAGGCTCTCTGTGAGCCCCATGGCTCCAAGAGCAGCAGGGTGAGGGCCCTGCATTGCTGAGGGCAAACAGACATGGCAGGAAAATCCATAGACCATTGGAGCCAATGGATTTTTGTGGACGTTCTCTCCATGGGTTTCGAGGCATTTCATGTCTCCAATCACCCAGATCCCTCCTTCTTTCATGGCTTTGCAGACATTCTCCATCACTTCAAATGGCTGACTCATGTCATGGACTGCATCCTGACTCAACACAAAATCGTACGTCTCCTTCTTCATGCCACCCTCTTCCAGTCCTGGATTGATAAATTGTACATTCGTCAACCCTTTTTCTTTTGCTGCCGCCCTCCCTCCCTCAAGGGAAATATCAGCAATATCATATCCATGCACCTGAGATTTTGGAAAGGCTTCTGCCAACAAGTTGACCGCGAAACCATATCCGCACCCTACATCTGCTGCCATACAACCATTTTCCAATTTTTCAGCAACATCTGGTACAGAATTCAAGCTCTTCACCAGGAAATGACGCTGCCAGACTGACAGGATCCGACACACCCCACAGTTGCAATTCACTCCATATCCATCAAAGTCCAATCCCTTGCCTGTTTTGTACATCTCTGGGAGTCTCTTTGTCGCAGTTTCAAAGTTTGGTTCCAACATACTGAGCGCTCCAATGGCATAGAACGGAGATGTCTCATCTCTGACCAACACATCCTTTTGGTATTCACTCAACCAATATGTCTCTGCCTTCTCATCAGTCGATATGATCTTGTTTGCAGCCTGATGTCTCAGCCATTCTTCAATGTATCGTTCATTCAACGACAGCCCAGCAGCAATCTCTTTGCCAGTCATTGGCCCATGTTCAGCTATATACGTGTAGAGCCCAAGCTTGTCTCCCAAAACCTGCACTCATCATCATCATCATGCAATGTATCATTGGCTAGCAAACCATCAGCATTGGGTTATATATACAATCATGCATACCATGAGATTCCCAGCCATGGAATTCACCAAGTACCCCATAACCTTTTGCTGCAACTCCCCAGCCAGCTCTGCATCTGTCTGAGGAGCAGATGCCTTTTCTGTAGACTCTGTCCCTTTCCCTGAGAATAGATTCTGTAAAAATCGCATCATTGTTTGTTAATCAGACAGGAAATGGGATGAATGAATGGATTTATTCCGCCAGAACAGCAAGCTAGCAAGCAAATGTTGTGATCTGTACACGTGTCACGCGGTGTCGATATCTATATGAGAGTGAACACTATCTATCCCTGACTATTGCTAAGATATTATTACAGTATTTACTGTTTTTAATAATAACTACGAAAGCTCTGATACCAACGTAGGAATACATGACATTGTTCTCACCAAGCCCCTACAGCCTTGGCTGTTGGATCTTTGAACAATGCATAATCCCACTTTGTATCCAGACTGAACGGCTCACTGATATCCACACCATCCTTTGTGATCTTTGAGATCTGGAACTTGTTGACAGAGACTTTGTCCCTATAATAACACACTCGCAGGCAATCCTGCAGCAGTTCCATGGCAGCCTTCTCATCCATGTCAGGACTATGCCTCTCTCTCATCAGCGGTCGAGCGAGATGGTTTCCAAACCCAGTCGCTACAGTATCATCTGTATAGTTTGTACCTATCATTCCGACTGTTCCGAGGAATGGTTTCCCCCGTTGCAACCCTCCAACCACAATAGAGTTCCACAGCGGGTCAAACTTGTTCCTTCTATTATACATGACTCTGGTCAGATAGGAAAATACCTCAGACGGTGTCATTCGATGCCCATCATCCATGCAAAAGTCCTCGGTGGCCAGTTCATCCAGCATCTTGACAATCTGCTGGTAGTCTGACAGCTCCCCTCCTGCACCCACCACGCAGGCATCATTCACTTTTGTCAATCTCTGCATGGATTTATAACGCTTTGTAGATCCATATGCTCCCAACATATCACACGCCATCAACACCCCATCTTTATAGGTGACCCCAAGAACTGATGTTCCAGTCACATATGGATACTGGGTATGACTCTTGTGGCCAAGGCCAACAGGATCCACCACCAGCCCCTCATTCCCTGAAGAAGGAATCAACACACTGTGTGGTTGATGTCCCCCATGTAACTTGTACTTGAGATGCTCTTCCTGTGTCACTCGTTCGGGGTGGGCCAGGGGACCACCTGTCACTCCTGGTCCTATCGCCCTTGCATGAGAACTCTCTCGTGCTTGCATCTGTCTTTCTGTCTTATTTCTCTTTAATAATACTAATACTGTGGTTGGTCTAAACCTTGTTGATGTATTCGTATCGATGATCTACACTCACGGAACGTGATCAATCAATCGATCGAATAAATGGGGAAATACCCTTTCTTTATCAACAGCAGAGGCACTATGTGGTAGGTAGGGATTCCTTCAATACTTGATAATATAGCACTAGTTTGATATATCTATTTCCAAAAGCCAGGGACCAAGGCATGGGAAATACGAGACAGAAGAAAAATGCCAAAATTCTGGGAGAACGGAATTAAAACAATAGTCTATGTACTACTACTTTCTCTCAAGTAAAAAAGAAGCCATTGCATTCAGGATTGTTCCTGAATGTTACACATGTTTGATGAGGACAATGAGTTGCTATTATTACAGTGTGTACGCAACCTGGATGGGGTCACCAACTTGTCCAACCCCGTTGAGAAGGAGGAAGAGTTGCTGCAGTGGCAGACCTCGTAGACTGGCCTCTGGGAGAACAACCGTGGGACAGGTGTATGCTGTGCACAAGGTCATTCCAGGGGTGGTCTTCCCGGGTAAACAGTAGTAGTATAGGGTGCTATTGCAGCAGAGCATTCATCCGAGCCTCTGCAAATCTATACATGATCTCATCTGCTTCATCAGTAAGACCGTGCTTTTGTATCATATTCAACAGGATGTCGTAATACCGTGAAAACTTGGAAGGTCTCGTGTTATCATAGACTGTATCAGAGTAGCTCCCACCAAATAACCTTTGCCAGAGATGTACAGACTCATTCCACCTCCCTGTCAAACCTATAAAGGCAAACTTATTCAATCGTTCAAGGGCAAGATCAACCTTGCCCAATGACATTACTGGAGTACCCTGGTATTTGGACGGTGACAGCGGATAGGGGACATCTCCACACCACTCTCCAAGAATCATCTTGGTAGCACACCCTGCCACACAGTTCCAATAGTACTTCACAATTGCCACCACAATCTTCTCATCTGCCTCTTCAAACATATATGTATAATTTGGACGATGGCCCATAACGTTTGCAGGATTGCGCACACCTGGGTACAGCCAGGGATACTTTGCAGCAAACGAACTCATGTTGCATGAGTGAAACCCATCCAAGAGTCCAGACACAATCCTATCTGTGGGCTTCCTCAGGAATGTAATCACATCATACCGCCCCTTGCTGAAAAAAACATCCTCTTGATGAGTAGTACTATCTATTTTGGGAAGAGGGTAGTGACCACTATCAAACCTCTGAAGCACATTCCCACAGTACTTTTGCCGATCCAGTCCCTTGCCAGAACCTGGTGGATATTCAATCGCGCCTGGCTCTTTCACGGTAATATTCTTCGCCAACCCGGGGCAAGCATACTGCACAATCAGAGTTGCAAAACTACTACCACATTTAGGAACATGCAGGTAGAATATTCTATCCAGGATTATTAGGTGATCATCTTGTCCATCCAGCATAACATGACCACAACCATCGGTCCTCTTATGTACAATTCGAACACTAGTATATGTACCAATGGACATCAGCAGCATATAGATAACCAGAATCGTCATAAACGACACTGACAGTACCGTTACAATAGAATACCCTGTCAAGACCATATTGTTCTTGTTTCAATCCTCTCCAACCATCATCAGTCATTCACCATGGAATTTTGTGGGTAAAAAGATATTACATAGTCCATGACATTATCTACTATCAACCAACGAAGAACCTCAAGGCACGTTTCTTCTCAAGACAGCTCAGCAGATTTGAGGGGCTCGATTCCCTTGAAAGAGCCTTTACTCATCCTCACCACCAAGATGTTATAATTGATTGATTGCAAACAATGATATATAGGTAGGAAATCATATGGGACAAGAAAAGAAAATTGCTGAAATTCGAGGAGAACGGAATTAAAAACAAAAGTCTCTGGACTACTTTCTCTCAAGTAAAAAGGAAGCCATTGCATTCAGGATTGTTCCTGAAATGCTATCCATATTTGATGATGACAATGAGTTGCTATTATTACCGTGTGTACGCAACCTGGGTGGGGTCTCCAACTTGTCCAACCCCGTTGAGAAGGAGTAAGAGTTGCTGCAGTGGTGGACCTCGTAGACTGGTCTCTGGGAGAACAGCTGTGGGACAGGTGTACTCGAACCCTTCTGACGAAGAGACTCCTGGTGGGTCAGAACGATCCAAGGTCCCTTCATCGTCACCAATGGATGCAGTCATGTTCAACCTTGCAGAGATGCTGGGCATTGTTGTAGGTAGGGATTTATATCAATGGTTTCTGGTAAGCTTTCGATGTATATATGGCACTCATGGTGTATATGATGTATATAGGTGATGTCAATGCATCTTCTACGCGAGAGGATGATCGTGCTATTGTCACATCTGTTGAGGATGCAAAGGAGAGGATTACAGGTTTGTATGAATCCTCATACTTCTTTTCTGGAGAAGGATGTCAATCAGATTGGGATGTATTTGATGATGAATGTGAATTTATAGACGGCTTCAGTAGTTTTCGAGGCACAGGTCGTTTCCGGAGAAATGTGAGCAACTTTGGAAAGGTTTTGACAGAACCGACATGTTCCTTGGTTGCACTGGACGTCTCAGAACATGACGACACAAAGACATTGCTGGTTGCCTCGTGGATATTCAAAGCCAGGGTAAAGTGGATTGGTGGTTTGCTGGCAGCGTCGGGTGATACAACCTATGTACTACAGAGAAGCTTGGATGGCATAGAGTACAGGGTTGTTCAGCATGACGAAAGGTGGAAGACCTCAAAATCTGCCGTGTTGAGAAATATGCTCTTCAATAGAATAAAAGAATAATAGTATATCATTGCCAAAATATATCAAATTCTACTGCATTCATTAATAATCAATTAATTGTGATGTGAAAGTGTCTTGGATGGTACAGGGTCAAGCGTGTCGGAGGAGTACGGAACTGAATCCTTCTCCACTGCAGGGACATGCTCGTGTTTGGATGCCAACACAAGTTTGCATCGACATTCGCCATCGTTCCAAACAATTGGTTTGGACTTTTCTTCTGCACCCTGTGGATTCAAAATTAACTTGACCTTTTCCACTGCTGATTCTGGAATGACATAATATCCCAAAAGTATCATTTGCAGAGACGCGCAGCGGCTTTGTAAGCATGCGTAACTGATGGCCTCTCCTTCGAATGCAAAGGTTGAAGAATCTTGAACTTGCAATGCGCATGACTGATCCACATTGCTGTATATCTCGATTGAACCAGGAATCAGAGCTTCCTGCGCCAAAGACTTTGCCGAGAATGATGCAGAATTGATTGCTGCACCAATTGGCAATCTCTCCCTGTCTTCAAAGCGCGTCTGTTTACTCTCTCCAGAAAGCTTCTCAGCTATTATGCTAATGTCAGAAAAGCCTGTCTCTTCGTTCAGGTACCTAATATTCAACTGACATGTAAGTATCAATGCATCCATTCTCATCATTTCAGAGGATGACAGGGCAAACCCAGAAATGTTTCTATCCACTATCCATTTGGTGTCACTCAATACAATCGCTGCGGAGAAGTCTCGAATATCCACAGCGCTTCTCAATTCATGAATATTCCTAGGGTCGCACTTCTTGTGAACCACTGTAATGTTGTTGAGGCCACCCCGTAGGCTGTCCAAGATTCCTTCTATTTCTGATTCTTCATGCAAGTTTAGAATTGTAACACTGCCACCATCTTCTAATCCCAGTTTCGAATCCAATGCTTTGATCAATGCCATGGAGTAACTATTTCCTGGCCAACCACAGATCAACACGTTTGGACAAGATGCAGTTCTATCCTGATTTTCCAAGAGGGCAAAGAATCTCGTCGTCGACTCGTCTGATGACGATGTTGATCCCCAATGAGAATTAAATCTACCAGAAAGAGATCTAGGATCCCGCTGATAGACAGCAGTCACTTTTCCAGCATTGGCCATGAACACATCAATGTCCCACGTGTCCTCCCCAGACTTGAACGATATGAATGGTGCCTCGAGAGCTTTGGTTGCAGACGGATGTACGGATTGAAGAAGAACAATCTGCTCATCTCGACCCATCACCCGATCAGGGTCTGGGTTCAAATCAAATTCCATCAGATCCGTTCTCCCAAATCCAAAAGGCGTTGCATATTCAAAGTATTGCATTATTTCAGAAATCTTCTTCCCAACAAGTCGCTCCTGAGTGTCGTAGTAAATTCCAATGAAGCAAGGAGAGTTGTGATCAAACAAGTTGTGAGACACAACGCTCGCAACAGGATGTCTGAGCAAGCGAGCAGTCCTGAGGGTGTTGATCTTTGTTGTAAATATTGGTCGAACCGACGACGAGCACGAATACTTAATCAGCTCCAGTCCATCTTCCGTCTGCATCTCTGCAATGATGAGAGGTTTTTCATAGGATGAATGGACAGCCTCATCCATGAGGACAGCACTGCGAAGAACCTGTGCATCAGATTCTCTGCACCGCTGGCTGTAATCACCAGCAATAATCACCGCCTTTGCTTTTTGAGCCGCGATTAAATCCAATGCCAAAGGATCCAAAGGCGATCCCTGTCGAAAGACGAGCCTGCATCCATACCTCAAATGCTCTGGCACTGCTGTTTCAAACAGTGACTCCATACCCAATTTCTCCTGCCCCTGACAGAGCACTGCAATCGCCACACCGCCAGCAGTATTTCGATGCGATCCACAAATCTCTTTCACAATCCGAATTGCTTGATTCAAGTCCCGTGATGATTCCCCCCAGCAGAGCAGCACATAGTGCCCTTCCTCCATCACTGCCGACCCCTTCCTCACATTGCCTTCCAAAACCTCCAAAACAACCTGCTCTATCAAAGCCAGTATCAACGCAAACGATGCCAAACCAATCACCGCAATCGTCACTGCAAAAATCTGCTCCGCTATTGCCACACCAGTTTCCTCTGGCAAATCTTGGCCCAATATAATTTTCAGTATTGAATATAGCGAATTCCAGAAATTAAAGACACCTCCGTTACTTTCTCCCTCCCCAGAAGGCACCATCTGCCCCTGTATCACCCCTCCAAGCAGTAATAACAGCGTGTTGATCACCATGAATAACTGCAAATCACTCCACGTATCCTTCCTCCACAGAAAGTACTGGTACAACAACGTCTGCCAAAACTCATCCCACCCACCAGCCTTCTTTTCACCCTTCCTGGATACTTTATTACGAATCCAATGAACTTTCTGTGCTACAGAGGTATCCTGATCAGATAATCTATTACGGTTTATCGACGGAGGAGCCGTGTGACGAGTATCTGATCCATTGTCATCCCTTCCTGCCCTCATCCTTGGTCTATGGGTCCGTCTCTGGACTCCTTTGTGTATATTTATATTTCTTTGAACTATCAGTGGCCTTGTATGCAGAGGGTGGGTGGTACCCTTGTCCAACCCTACCAAACCCCTCCGCATGGCACTTGGAAATGTTGTTGCTATTAGAGAACGCATATTACCAGCTTTGGTATTCAGATACGCATGCGAGTTTTATAAAATCATTCTCATTATTACAACTATCATCAGATACTAAGGATTGATTGAATATTACGATTGCTCTATGGAGCCCTTGATGCAACTGACCGACGGGTCACCCTGGACTGATTCGTTGTCTTTGTCTCCATATTGGTGACGTTATCATCATCATCCTCATTCTTATCAGATGCGCTTGCATCTTCTTTCTTGACGGCATTGTCTGCTGCTTCACTCCAGTAAAAGAGCGTCTTTGCTTCTCCATTCAAATAGGCATGTAAAAAGGTTGTTGCCAAGACGCTTGGGACAATGTACAACAGGGCTGGCTGGGCAGCCTTGAACACATTCATCACGACAATTGTTGCAACAACACCAATCACATATCCCAAAAAGCAAGAGTAGAACAGGCGTGGCTTTCCTGTGGATGCCTGCTTGGGTGTCACCAGGTGCTTCTGGACATCATACCTCAAGATGATGGCAACCATGATTCCTGGAATAACAATATCTCCGAGACCTAGCATGGAAAATTCTGCTGCTGCCAGCTCCTTTGGGAAGAGCAATTTGATGGGAGCATCAAAGGACTTGGCCACAGAGACCATGACAGGGGTGCAAAACACCCAGAAGACGTCATAGAAGAAGAGTCCACACAGCAAGATGACGCCATTCTGCACAGTTCCAAGACTCAAATGCTCTACTCCCTGTAGACTAAAGGCAATGCCCAGGATGTTGTTGGCCAACCAATGCTTTGTCTGCCAGTACCAATAGCAAAACCCAGCTGCTGGTATGCATAATACAAGCTCCAACAAGGAGAATTCAAACTCCAAGCCATCTTTGAGAACTACAGGGATCCCTGGTATCTTGAATTCGCGTTGCTTTCTGAGAAGATCCGCATCTGAAAAGCCAAGCAGCGGGTCCACAGTGGCAACCAGTCCCAGCGTCCCCAAGAGAATAAAGTACAAGGTCAATACCATGTTCACAATGTCTTTGGGTAGAAATTTAAAGGCTAAAAACAGCCCAAACAGCATCACAGACCCAACCAGAGGAAATTTATAGGCATCCTTCTTTGACATGGATTCCGTTGGCGGTTCGGACTTGACCGATCTCCAGCATCCACAAAATACAACGATGGCTGCTGTTACTATGACATTTATATTAGGAGGATATGTCACAAACAGGGGAATCAATGCGTGTATCCCGACAAGAGCGTGTGACAAGAGCGTGATTCCTCGAAACTGCTCTTGCAGCGTCCGAGCACTTGTATTCCCCGATCCGTTCCTCTTTGCCATTTTTTTATTATTACAACACACACTACTTGATTGATTTATTTATAGTACTACTGCGAGATGCACACATACATGGTGCGGAATACATGTAGTCATCCACAGACAACATCCACAATATCCCCAATTTGAAATCCTACATCCTGCAATGTTTCTTCTTTGCTCTCCTTCTCATCTGCGGAGCCAGACACCTTTCCTATACTCCTCATGACGAGTCGACCTCGGCTATCTGGATATACAAGCGAGAAGGACATGGTGGTGGCATCAGTCATATCAAAGCCTTGGTCTGGCAACTCTTCATCACCACGCTCATCCTTGACAGTCTTTTGTACCAATTCGTACAATTCCTTCAACGTTGCATCTTTCCATGTGTACATCCGAAACTCTGGCAGCAGTTTGCCTTGTGTCTGTGGCACTGGCTCTCCATCCTGTACCACAACTCGACAGTACTGTGAATATTCCTCTGGCTCTCGCTTGACAGAGCCATCGCGGGGGAATACCCGAAGCAGCAGTGGACAAACCTTTTTCCTATCTATCGACATGCGTGACTTTGGCTTCCAGGTGCCACCCATCCGTCCTCCATAGCCTGAAGACCGACGACCAAAGTTGCCTCCACTGGACCGAGGAGGAAAGCTCCGCCTTCCCCTTGGTCTATACATACTAGAATAGTTGCCATAGTTGCTACGTCTATAGCCATCGTCTCGCCTGACAGGTGAATATGAAGACCGACGGAAATTTCCACCCTCCTCTCGGTTGAAATGGACTGGTCCTCGACCTCTCGGTTGGGGTCCCATGGCCAACTCTTTTACTTCTATTTACTGCTATGTAGTACTTCTATGAATGCAATCGAAGAATGCTATAAAAATCTTGTTGTTACTCACACACAAAGAGAATGAGAGAAAGGATTTTTATAAAGTCTAATTTAGATGGACAGAGTAATTCGTTAGACTATCCAACATTCACCTCGTTTATACCACATCACAAGAAGAGTAGTAAATGTAAATTAGTTGTACAAGTAGATGAAGCAGATGTTGAGATCAGATTGATGTGCACACCCACCCACCTAGGTCATTGAAAAATGAATCAACCCAAGAGGGCGCTGAGAGCATCTTTGCTGGCTTCTTCTTCTACACCATATAGAAGAAGAAAATATTGTACTTTTTTGGATACGCGCGGTAGTAGTCGGTTAAAACAGAGAGGTGTGGTTGTCAGAGCAACGGTTGACTATGAAGAGGATACAACTGGCAGTCGTAATAATAATACCACTACGTCTTTTCCTGATGGGATTCAGGGAGCTAAGAATAACATTATGAATAAAGGGCCGTCGAAGATCTCAGAAGAGGTCAAGGAAGACGTGGTCGACGACAGCGTGTCTCAGACGAGTGGAACACTGTGGGGGGCCATGGCACTGATTATTGGTAGTACAATTGGGGCAGGGATACTGGCTCTGCCTGATATTACACAGGATGCTGGGTTTGTTCCCAGTACGACTGGTCTGGTTGGAGTGTGGGCTTTTTTGGTGGGGCAGGCGTTGTTGTTGGCAGAGGTGAACATTAATCTGATGGAGATTCAGGCAGAGGAGGAGGCAGCCACATCATCATCATCATCAGATACTATTCTCACGTTGAGAACAATGGCTGAAAAGACGCTGGGAAAAGGCGTGGGTAAAGCAGCCACTGGGATATATTTGTCGCTGAGCTACTGCCTCTTGGTTGCGTATTTGACAAAGGTGGGAGAAATTTTCTCTTTTGCATCAGATGGAAAGCTGCAATCAGGTACCATGGTGGATGTTTTTGCGCTTGGATCCTTGGGAATGTTTATGTTTGGTGGCCCTATGTTTGCTGACAAGTTGAATCAGGGATTGACGTCAGTGCTGGTAGCGCTGTTCATGTCTATTCTGGCACTGGGGATGGCACATACCAATTTGGATGTGTTGTTTGGGGGTGACAGTGTTCAATCTTTTCAAGCTGTCGGTCCTGCGATACCAATCATGTTTCTCTCTCTAGTATATCATGATTTGATTCCTCTGATTTGTTCATACCTTGACGGGGACAGGAAGAGGACCCAACAGGCCCTTGTTTTTGGAAGCTTGGTTCCGTTGGCCATGTTCATCTCGTGGGAGGCAGTCACATTGTCATTCTTCAAGGAATACAATGCGTCAGGTATACACTCTGCCGTGTATACATCGGGTCATATAGACCCCGTGAATCTGATGATATCTGCCAGTGGAAGCCCTCTCATTGGTAGTTTGGTTCAGGGATTCTCCTTTGTTGCCATTGCCACATCATTCCTGGGGACAACCATGGGAGTATCAGAGACTATTCGATCCGAAGCATCTGAATTCAATAGTGATGACGAACAAAAGCTGAGCGATGACGTCTTGAGAAATGTTGGCCTGACTGCAACACTCATTCCACCTCTGCTCTTCACCACCTCTGGAGACCCCAAGGCATTCATTCAGGTCCTGTCCGTAGCTGGTGGCTATGGAATGACTCTTTTATACGGAATTTTCCCTCCACTCATGGCGTGGAAGCTGAGAGAGACGATGAAGGCCCCGAAACATGCAGTGCCTGGAGGCAACCTCATGTTGGGCTCCCTGCTCAGCATTGGCATATCTCTGGGGATCTACAGAGTCCTCCAGGACGCTCTTTGATGTATCTTTTCTCCCAAGACCACGTGTACACTAGAAAAGCATTTGTTTGTATTTGTATTGTATCATTTGTACAGTAGTTGTTGTAACCCTGGTGACATTTGAATAATCCACATGTCTGGTTGTGACGCAGACGTCGCTAGTTTGGTCCGCCAGGCGATATACGACGTCAATCAGTCAACAATCGAAGATGAGGATATATTTGATTACTTGGTATCCGTCATTAGTGATGATACCTTTGAATTCGGTGAAAATGCGGAGGATGCACATGACACTCTGGGACCACTCTTGGTACGCTTTTTTTCCTTGATACCAATGGATAGATGCACTGCACTGTATCAATCCTATACTACATATTATGCAGATTGATGCGCAATGTGCGTCGGATGAGGAGGAATCGCATCGACTTTGTAAGAAACTCCAAGAAGCACTGGAAGCAGTGAAAATTGGCAGCAGTGTGGAACCAAAGCCACTGGATCAAGGTCCAGTGCTATTGGACGACTTGAACAAGATCCAATTACATCCTCATGATGAGAAGTTAAGTACTGGTGGGAAAAATGCAGTGACAAAGGACTTTTCTTTAATGTCAGAAAAGGATGCCATCAAATTGCAAAAGCAGGAGGAAAAGGCCATGAAATCCCGCAAAGCTGCGATGCTGTCTCACCAAAAGGAGTTGGAGCGTACGTTGCAATCAAAAGCAGTGCGGGTTGTTCGCCATAGGGGGGGTCCAACGGTGAGGGATGTGTGCTTGGAAAATATCAATGTCTCAAACAAGGGCACAGAGTTGATCAGTGATTGTGACATCACGTTGGCGTATGGGCGGAAATACGGCTTGGTTGGAAGGAATGGAACTGGTAAAACGACCTTTTTGAGGGCATTTGCGGCAATGGAGATTTCTAGCGTCCCCTGGAACTGCCAGGTTCTCCATGTGGAACAGGAGATTGTTGGTGATGACACACCTGTGATTGATGCCGTGCTTCAGTGTGACCAAGAGAGACTTGACCTGTTGGAAGAGATGGAGAAGAATCCAGAAAATGAAGCTGTGATGAAGAGGTTGCATGAGATTGATGCGTTTGGAGCCGAAGCACGAGCTGCCATGATTTTAGCAGGCCTTCAATTCACACCAGACATGCAAAAGGTTTCTACAGCATCTCTTTCTGGAGGATGGAGGATGCGTGTAGCGTTGGCTCGAGCTCTGTTCGTCCAACCAGATATATTATTGTTGGATGAGCCCACCAACCATTTGGACTTGCATGCTGTTTTATGGCTGGAAGAGTTTTTAGCACACAGGTGGCCAAAGACTGTCGTCATTGTGTCCCATGCACGTGAGTTTTTGAACACAGTCTGCACGGACATAATTCATCTATACGGTAGAAAATTGACTCCATATCGAGGCAATTACGACGTCTTCCTCAAGACTATGGAAGAACGCCTGAAAAATGAGCAGGTCCAGGCAGAATCCATATCCCGGAAAAAGGCACACATGCAAGCCTTTGTCGACAAATTCCGTTACAATGCAAAGCGAGCAAGCTTGGTACAGAGTCGTATAAAACAGATACAAAAGCTAGATGGGGATGCACCAGAACTCTTGGGCAGCGAAGAGGAAGAGGATGTCCGCTACAATTTCATCTTCCCTCTGCCAGAGGATGCAAACTCCCTTGGAGGACAAATTATTTCCTTCAACGATGTATGTTTCAAATACGACACGCAACACGATTTGTTTTTCGAAAACCTATCGTTTGGAATTGATTTGTCTTCTCGAATAGTATTAGTGGGCAGCAATGGCATAGGGAAATCAACACTGCTGAATCTGATATCTGGCACCTTGGAACCCACACAGGGCCACATCTTTCGGAATCCAAAAGTACGCATAGCAGTATTCAGCCAGCACCACGTGGACGGCATAGATTTATCATTGACACCTCTCCAGTACATGAAGCAATTCTTCCCCTCCAACAGCATCAGCGATTCCGCAGCAGAAGAAAAGTTTCGGTCCCACCTGGCATCCTTTGGCATTGACAGAGACTTGTGCGCACAGCCAGCTTATACACTATCAGGAGGCCAGAAAAGCCGCGTCGCGCTTTCGAAAATCACCTGGGAGAAGCCTCACATTTTATTACTGGACGAACCATCGAATCACCTAGACATTGACTCGATCGATGCCATGCTCACTGGACTCCACGACTTTTCCACCCACGGCGGTGGCATCCTCATGATTAGCCACGACCAATACTTGATCGAAAGCTTCCTTTCGAGTGACGACTCCAGTGAGCGCCCTGCAGGACAAATTTGGCATGTCACATGCCATACTGAAACGTCCCAACGACGCCACATTGACGTCTTCCCAGGAAGCTTTCAAGACTACAAAAAGAGTCTGTATTCTGCTGCTTCGTCATAGAAGAAAAGATCATATTGTGATCATTCTTACCCTGTCTTCATATTACTGTATGTAATGATAATAATAATAATGATTGCATACTACTACTATCGAGGTATCTTGAAGCAGGAGGAAAAGCAAAATCATCATCGTCACCAACAACACTTCATGGTGATTTAAGAGGTGAACAAAAGAAATTCTGTTCGTGCTCCCAGACGGGCTTGAACCGTCGACCTTACGATTATTAGTCGTACGCTCTAACCAAACTGAGCTATGGGAGCTCATACAGTGATGTATATGTGTTTCTTGGAATTTCCTCTAGAATACATAAAGGTATTCGTCTTTATCGGAGGTGGCGGCTAACCGGAAAACGCATCGATAACCCTGATTCTGCGCCTCTATTACACCGTACATATATGTACAATACTTTTATTGGAATATAAATATGTATATACTAATCGATGCGCCCATATGTATGGTACCGTAGTGTCATTTACCATTTGGATCTCTCCACTGGGGAGGTGGTCTTGAAAAGAGGTAGATGCCCACAATGGTGATCACGCACCCAATCCATTTAATGGCACTAAAACTTTCATGAAGGACCAGCCAACACATGATGAAGACGGTCACTGTCTTTAGATGGCCCATCACCTGGAATTCTACGGCTGAGAATTTACCAAGGCATAGGTATTGGGAAATGTTGACGAGGATGGCAAGGGCTGCGGATACGATTACGCCACCAGCGACCCACGGATTCCACGCAAACTCTGTGATCCATTGGTTGGATACTTTATAGTCCATGAACGGGCTGAGAGTCAAGAGCACCATGCCAGAGTATGGGCCGATGAATGCAATCAGATCCATGGCACTCTTTTGCTTCTCACTCTGCATCTTCCTCACGGATATCTGTTGTAGACTGCTTGTCAGGACAGATATCATGGCAATGGTGAATCCTGTCACACTAATATCGAATTCCAAGTCATTAATTGTTCTGCAATAATAGGAATATAATAGTAAGCAGAAGAAGAAAACATTGTCAGGAATGAGGTATACATGACAACGAAGAAAGAAAAGAAAGGGGAAAACACTATCACTACTATATACACTAAGAGTATTCATTTAAAAAAAGGTAAGTAAAGTAAACACGTACACCAAGGCAACCCCAACAAGGGTCTGCACAATGCACCAGATTCTCCAGCGTGACAGTGGTGTGTTCAAAAGAAAGTACTCAATCACTGCCGAGCAGGGAACAATCAAAAGCTTTGTCGCCTGCGCATAGTATGTACATATATAATAGTCATAAGAAAAGAATCATTGTCACCATCATCATCATACGAGACTGGAATCATACTATATACTATATATATGGAAGAAAAAAGGTATCCCCGCAGCATGGCATGTCTCTCGCACCTGGTAAAAGCTGACTGTATTCAGCATCAGGGACAGATTCAACGACACAAGCGATGACACAGCCCACAGAATCAACAGAATGGTATCAAGCTCAAATGTAAAGCTCGCACTCCCCGCATTCCCTTTCAGAACCCTGACAAAAGCCCCACTGGCCAACAAGTGAAACCCAGTCAGAAGCGAAGGAAACTTGAATCCCCATGATGACATCACCAATCTATTTATAAATACTATCATAACACTAGAGGATATATTTAATCCCAAGAATAAGGACTTTTTCGAAGCCACGCTCACAAATTCAGCGAAACGCATTTTGATTTTGTTGATTCTCTACCAACAGCAACCTTGCTGATATCGGTTCCTCTTCAAGCGTCACATATGACGTTACATATGTATATCTATATATTTATTGGCATAGCAGAGCTGGTAAGGAGTGCACTTGGGTTTGTACCAATCGCTCTACCCGAGTGATGAAGATGCAGATGATGATGCATCATCATCTGAAGAAGAACAGGAGGTTTCCTCCAGCCATTCACGTAGCAAGGATTCTGCCCTGGCCCTTTGCTCATCATCCATCTGAGCATGTGGGTCAAAAGGCACAGTGAGGTCAATGCCAAACATGTCATTGGGCCTGACTGCCCTGGAATCCCCTTGGGGAAAAAATGCAGGGGTCAGATCCACATCTTCCTTCGTGCTCTCTGAGTACTGATCCATCAGTACCATCTCATATGCCTCTCGAAGTCGTACGAATGCCTCATTGGCCCTCTGCTTGTCCTGATCTGTCCTCTGCCGATCAGGGTGAAGCTCCAGAGCTCTTCTCAGGTACGCTTTGCGAATCTTTGAGACGCTCGTGGTGGCTGTATTGCTGATGCCAAGGATGGATAACGCTGTTCTATAATCCATCACGCTCATGCATTGTGCCATGTACGATTCAGGTGACAACAACTCATGTCAGGGCAAAGAACCAGCTACCAACCCCGTTGACCGTTCGGGGTCGCCGTCCTTCGTACGTTCCTCTTTGCGTCTGGGACTGTACAGGGGCATTAAATGATATTATTATAGTTATTTGAATGTATTCTCTCACCGAGAGTAGCATGTTCTGATTGGATTGAGCCATTATTTTCGAATCCTGATAACTGTGCTGAAACCATATTTGTTGCATAGGAAGATGGATATGATTCCATGCCAGGACATCATATGTCGCTACACTAATTCACTCGTAGTATTCTCAGCAATGAACATGAAAGATTCGTACCATTAAGGAGTACCCAGTCACAACGAAGAGTATCATGTTGCGTAGAAGTGCACAACAGATGACCGCATCTGTTCTGCAACGATTGGTACGCTATTTTTCTTCTTTGTTTTCCTTTATCTGCTACTCTAGATTACTCAGCGTATGGTTTGAATTGCTTTCTTTTACAGGGCTCTGTGGATGATTGTCTCGTTGCCACGCTGAAGAGAAAGGGTTTGGGGCGGTGGTGTGTTTTCACTCAAGGAACACAACAGATGCAAGGGCGATATTTTGGGACGACTCGGAGGGTATTGGATGGGTCGAAGGGTGGCCCTACTACAAAGGAAGAAAAGAAGGATGAAAAGTCTATTGACTTTATTCTTGTGGGGAGTGGCATACTTGGGTTGGCCATGCTGGCCAATGCTGCTGGTGTGTTTGGAGGGGGTGGTGGTGTGAAGCAGCCATCTGATACCAATGGTGCCACAGATGGATTAAAAGATTCTGTAGTATTATCACATGATGATGATAAGGAAGGTGAATACCAGGTCCATGATGAGCATCCTCATGACGATGCCTCATCAACAGAGGATGTGCAGAAGAGGCATGATGACGATGGTCGCAAGGAAGAGGAGGACCATGGGCACACGCAGCAAGATAAACAACAACAACAAGAAGAAGAAAAAGAAGATGGTGTGACAATTCTAGACAGCCACCATGTTTTAGGGTCTATTGAATCTGTGTTGACAAAATCGGCTGATACAATGTTACAAGAGGATGCAGAGAATGTATCTACTACCCAAGAACAAAAAGAACAAAAAGAAGAGGAGGAGGACAAGAAGGAAGAAGATTCTCATGCTGCTGTACATGATGCTACAGCCACCATGTCTGCTATTTCTTCAGCCATGGCAGATACGGCCGGGGAGTCTGTGGCAAGTTCCATTATTGGAATGTCCAGAGAGGCTGCTGCTCCTGTATCCGACGGAGATGAGAAGAAGGAACCAAAAGCTTCTCCAAAAATCGAGGCATCGACTGTCATAGTATCTGATGCGACGAATATTTCTGCGTCTCAGTTGTTGCAAATGGCATCCATGTACGAAGAAGAAGGCAACATCATGTGGGAGTCATTCCCAGCACGGCACAGACAAGCAGAGGCAGATGCAAAGACTCTCACATTGCTCTTGAAGGAAACAAAGGATGCATATGATAGAGAGTTGCAGAGATTGCATATCAAATCCAAGAAATTCAAAGCAACTCTTGAGAATTTGGAACATATGCAACACGAGTTGTTGGAAGCACAGGCAGCAACGCTGCATATTGATCACGAAAAGAACATTACTAGAGAGCGGGTGAAGCGCCAAGAGGTACTGGATTCTGCCCGGATACAGTTAGACTCTCTTTCTGTGGCTTTATCACGGCAGTCGGAAAGAGCCAAGAAGAGTCAAGAAGCACATAAAATGTCGAGTGCAGTGTTCCATATTCGTGATGCCTTGGAGCATGGCAGGGATTTTTCAGCATCAGTGGAGTACTTGAAGAGTCTCGATGACAAGGTGGCCAATATTGCTCTTGAAAATATAGCAACAGATAGACCAATCAAGACAAGGCATGTGTTGCTCTCTGAATTTGAAAAAAGAGTCAAACGTCCTGCCATGGAGCTGTCCTATATTCCTCAAGGGGAAGGAGGAGGTATGATGACATCCTTGGTTGCAAAGATTGCCAATGCTCTCAAAATCGACAATGAGGACGATACAATGCAAAGCTTGGTGGGTACGATAGAGCAAGGGGACATCCTCGAGGCAGCAGAGCAGTTTTCTAAACTGGTAGAGGGTACAGTGGCGGCACATGCCATTCGGGATTGGTTGCAAGATGTCAAGACAAGCTGTGCAGCTGCCCAAGCATTGAAAATCTTAGATGCTAGAGCTGCTTGCTTATCATCTCCGTATCATAATCATTAAAGAATTGAATGAAACAATAAAAAGAATGATGGCATTCATTTGATTGAATTCAAAGCCTGGCTTCATGGGCTTGCCCTGGCAAACCTGCCTTTGACTCGAACTCTCTTGTCAGCATTATCCTTCCTCATTTGATATCGAATGTGCTTCTTAAACGACCTTTTGGCCTTCTTTTTCCTATATCGCTCGACACAGGCCATGCGCTTGGCAGAGGACTTGGATGCAGATGATGATGATGCCTGTGGCATGGCTCTCTTGCTGCAAAAATGAGTCCCCTGCCCGGAATCGGAATCTGAGGAAGGCCCCACGCCCGGAGGAACGTGCGCAGCAAAATAAATGGGCGTCGCAAAACACTGATACGGCATCATGGGACCATTGACGTACCATTGCATTGGGAATGGTACCTGTGGGTATTGCTGCTGCTCCTTTGAGCAATAGTACCCAAACTGATTGGTATTGCTGCCATCATTGTTATCCCTCACTGGGGGATGCTGCACCATACCGTGTCTCTGTTGCATTTGAATTTGCTGCATACTCGGTACCATGGGAGGCATCATCATATTGGGCTGCATCATTGTTGAGTTGTTGTAGCTAATTGGCATTCCATTCACAACATGTTGCTCCTTCCCACCACAATGATGTCCCATCTGGTCTCCTCCACTTCCTTCCTTTCCTAACGGGCTATTGCTATTCACGAGACCCATTGGCATACATTGTGGAACCATGTCCATATCACTCAGACTCACATCCCCCCATGCTGGGAACCGTTGAGAGGACTCTCTTCCAAGACACCCATCTCCCATCTCCCTCGCAAGCATATCTCCCAAATCTCCAGACTCGCAGTTAAAAGAGGGAAATATATCTGCTGCATCGTCGAAATGCTGAGGTGAGACAGATGTATACTGCCTAGACATGGATCCATTATTATTGTTGTTGCTCACATGCTGCTGTGACCCCCCGGCGAGCCCTCCCACAGAAACAATCTGTTGCTGCTGCTGCTGCTGTGGAAAAACTCGCTGTTGCTGTTGTATCGATGCTCGTGACATCAACAATCACTTGCTTGGTGATAATAATATTATTATTATTGTGTACTCTGCTGCAAAGGACACCAATGACACACGTCAACACCCATTCATGCCACAGTAATAAATATATACTATATAGGGAATGAGAGAGAACGTCACATTCACATGAAAGAGATTCCGACTCGGACAATCATCATGCCGAGACGGACTCGGCAGCAAGAAACTTACCTTTTTTCACTGAAATCACCACCAACGTATATAGAGTACAATCATATGTGTTACTTTTTTACTTTCGTCCGTTAAATAATACAAATATAAATCAATAGAAGGGTGGTTGTCCTCGCCCCCGTATTTTCCGCACGTGCACGGAAGCGAAACACGCGCGCTTTCTATCGCGCCTATTTTCAGTGGCCCAGATTCACCCACGCGGATCTGATCAGCCATTGCAATCAACCATAAAGTATGTGTCGATATCTGCCACCTGCGTCGGCCCAAAGAACTGCCATATCCCTTTGGCATGAACATCTCCCTGTAGGAAGAATGTCAACGCATGGGGAAATGTCGAACATTGACTTATGATGCTGAGAATATAGTCTTTGGGTACATCTGATGCATCCATGGTCAATGTGAGCATGGATGGCAGGGATCTCCTGGCAATGGTGGTTGTATGGATTTTCTTCGAGCCAGCTAGAGCATCATAGAATAACACTTGTAACCTGCCACTGACATCTGTTGGCAGAAAGTTGGGGTTGTATACTGGAATGGTGACGTTCAGCCTGACCTGATACCACGCCTTTGTTGTGTTCCATAGCATTTGATCTGGTACAACATCCACCTGCCCAATGCTCATTGTTCTTGGCACCATCACATACACAGTAGAGGCTATGATCAATGCAAAGCTCAGCATATACAAGGCAGTGAGTCGAGCACTTCGAGGCTGCCTCGTGCGGGTGGTTTCCGACAGAGGCACAAGAGTCAAATACCCAGAGGGAGGAAATTGCTGCTGCTGTTGTTGACTGGCCTGTTGTTCGCTTCTACTACTACTACTACTAAAGAATAAGAATCTCTTGGATAATCTGCATGGTCAGAGTGTGATTCAACTCCAATTCCATGACAGCCAGGCTGTGCGTGTTTCATGAATTCGCAGAAATGTGATTACACACAGGATTGGACACAACCGTACCTTGTCCATAGAGAGGGAGTACTATTTCCATGTGATATTGCATCTCCACCGGGTGGAGGTGTCCCATATCTATCATGCGAGTCAAGTAAAGGATTGGAATCCGTCATGACTGTTCCATTTCTCTGCTATATCTTTACTTCATGACCTGGAATCATCACCTTTTGGGTTTTATTATTACCAACAGTTATTCAATTACATTTACATGCTTTGTTTCATGTATCAACTACGAGGTGTTGGATGCTGATCGTCCTTTCCATGCATGGCCATATGGCCATCGCAATTGGCCACCCACTGGGTTCCTGGCAGGAACATGCCCAGGTCACCTGTTTCCATGATCGGGTCATGTCCATGATGACATGAGTTCGTTGATAATTGATCAAATCACTCGATTTCATTGCACAGAAATCTTTTCGAGATGACCTGTTACATGCACGGTCCTACACAGGTATGATCTATCCAGGCCCCAAGGTTCCATTCTTCTAGCAATAATTTGTCTGAATAGGAACTAATATGGCCTCCTGCTCTAACACGAACCATTTTCATGTCAATGTACTCTGCATTTATTTTGAAAACATCGGCAGAAAACTTCACTAGTGATTCTGCATGGACGCTTCTGTTCTTTTCTTTTGCATAGACTGAACCCAAATGGAGGCGCTTGCACCAAGGATACAAGCCGCCTATGTTTGTAATAATGAATCTGTCGTTCCAGTATGATTGTGCATTCAGGAAATTCGGAAGAATCCATGTACTGGTATCATTCAAATTGCGCTCAACATCCTCCACTACTATTGGATTAAGATACAGCATGTCTGGTCTCAATAGGATGAAAATCTGACTGGAGTAGACATGCTTCTCAGCCATTAGGTCGTAACATTCTGATATAGAATTAAGTTGCGCAGCCAAATTTTTCATGGACTGAAAGTCATCATTCCAAGGATCTGTACCCCGAACAATCCACTGCTGTAGGTCAAACCTCTGCAGAAATTCCTCTTGATTTGTCACCCTGAAGCCATCGGGCGACCCGATTAAACTATATTCCAACAAGCTTATGGTAGCATTCTCATTAGATCGACGATTGATTAGTTTCGTCAAGTTGTATGTATGATAATATAGATGCACCTTGTAGCCCGACCTCCAAAATGGCTTTAGGATATTTTCTCTGATAGAACTATACGTATTTCCCAATGATCGATTGATACCGTAGAAGCAAACTGATACGTGTTTTTCTTTTCTGATCCTTTTATAAAATACAGGCGCGATGACTAAAACAGCAGCTAAGATTAATAGTGTTGCAGTTCGGAAAGAAACTATCTTTCTTATCGCTTTCGACCACGACTTTGCGACAGACATGTAAGGTGCTATGAAGTATCGAAAACTCTACCTGAATTACAATAAATGCCATGATTATTTTCAATTGGCTTCCCTGGAACAGGGCTCGGTGTAGTAACTCCAGCAAGCCTGACTGGCAATGTCAATATTGCAACAATCACATTAATTGGACATACGCTACGGGGTTATCCGAAACGTTCCTTGTTGCAATATTGCATTATTCCTCATTCGTGAGGAACCTCGGTTTGTTTGGCATCTACGGTCTGACATGTCTATACAGACAGGATGCTATACATGCATATGCCCATGCAAGTATTGGCAGTCCTGGAAAGCTATATCAGCCATTTATGGCAAAGCCAGTGAGCTTTTGAAGTCGACGAAGTTGACACCCATAGGGCATGATATCAAATATTTACATTCAGTGCTATTTCATGCGATAGTCGTATATTGATACATCAACTAATGGGTTTATTCTTATTTGATTGATCAGATTGTCCTTTCCATGGCCAGGCTTTGAGTGACAACTGCCACAAGGCATTGGAGACGCTGGATATCATTGATGCCTTTGGATCGCTCTCATCTGTATCTGACACTTGGGATGGATGTGAGACGGCAGACACGAGTGACTCTTCTTCTGCCTGCTCATCATCATCATCATCATTCTTGGTCTCGGAAGCAGAGGGCCAATGCTGCATGCTCTGATGATACTGTACGAGCTCATTAGCATCGAACGACATGTTTCTTCTCGAAAAATGGATATGCTGAATGACTTCTGATATTGAGTTGGTCACGGACACATCGGGTTGCTCTGCAGTATGTTTGGGTGATGTGCAGGTGAGGATTGTGTCTTGGTGTAGCTCATACCACAAGGCCACGTCTGCTGGGGAGAACAGGTCGCGAGAGAATCGAATCCTCAGAAGCTTTTGCTTTCCATTCTTCATGGTAAAGGTCGCTGAGACGCCTTGGTCCAGTTCCTCAGTCCAACAGTATGATGGACTGGGTGGGCCTTCAGGAATGGTCTGGCTCATATGGCCTCCCACCAGAAGCCGTTCTTCTTTATCTTTCAATTCCTGTTCCCATTGTTTCAAAATGTACTTTTGTTCTTGCAATGTTGCAAGCTTTTCGCTCTCGAGTCTTGACTCGTGAGAACACTGTGGCCTTGCCACAGAGGTGGCAGTGTCCTGCGCATCATGAGATATGTCGCTCTTCTTTTTCTTTTTCCAACGAGAAGGAGTGTATTCAACAGAGTTTGAGGATTCTTGTGCCTGAAATGAGGAGCTTTGATATCTTGATGGCGCTTCCCATGATTCAGAAAAGCTATTCAGACTGTGGTGGGATGCAAACTGCCCAATTGAACGGCGCACTTGTCTCATGTCTCCGGATTGTGATGTTTCTGATACGCTAATGACAGATTTTGATGGTCTCGATAAGCTTGCATGGAGACTATCGCGGCTAAAGGAATTCTTCGATGACATGTCCAGACTGCGTCCTGTGTTTGATTCCGTTTCATACAGAAGGGCGCTCGTCTTTTCAATGCGCGCATGCATTCCTTGCAGCGTACTAGATCTTTCCATCAATGTATTGAAATAGTAAGAAGCGGTATCCCATGCATCTCTGCTAAAGTCGGAGACAATCTTCTTTGCATTGTGTTTGCACATAACACTGGAGCAAAAGGATCCGCATGCCACGCTGGATATGTGTCGCGATTTGAGTGCTTCAATCATCACTGGAAAGACTGAATCTTCCAGTTTACCTTGTCCAAGTTGGCCTTCTCTGCCTCTGCCCCATGCAAACACAAGCGACGATACCTCACCCACTGGCCTGGCACTCCTTCTGTCAAAGGGCCGCCCAGCAACGACCACATGATGCAATCCACAGTCAATCTTGTCTACAAAAACATTCGATAAAGGTCCACGTACTGCTACCGGTGAATATGCTCCTTCCCATGGATGCGGAGTGCTTGATAAAGTTGATTGTTGAATAATACATCCCATGCTCCCCATCTGATAGACAGCGCCTGCTGTGGAAATAACAGCTGTAAAATTTGATCCAGCCGCGACATCCTTTACCGAGTCTCCCTCCAAAGGACCTTTTACCATTCTAGGCGCTAGTTCTCCACAATATATTGTATCTTCGCCATGCCCAAGACAACCTTTGTTGTTCTCACAAAATTCACGACCCTGTCCCTGCAAGCAAGGCGAGTGTGCACCACCCCATGTAAACAAATACCCCCCTCGCCCTTCTCGATAGCAATCAATCGTAGCATCTGGAGTCAAAATAGTTCCAAAGGTACTCGATATATGAGACAGTGTTCTCCTATGCCTGTGATGTGGGCTTCTTTGCACCTCTTCTACCTGTGTTTGATCTTGACTTTGAGGAGGAGGATCCCCCTCTGATTGAAATCGAACAATTGCTGCAGAATGCCACAAGCCGCAAGATACTTTTTGGACCACTCCCGGAAGATCGGCCACAAGGGTTGGCTGCGAACGACTCTGCACATCCCCATGCCCCAACTTGCCTGCCATGCCTTCTCCCCACGTGTACAACTTTCCTTGACTGCATATGCCTCCACAATGATATGGACCACAGGCAACAGATGCAATTTTTATTCTTGAGAAAACTCCAGAGTTCAACAAGGATGGAATTGGAGAGGCACACTTGCCCCAAGCATAGACTCTCCCATCCTCTGTCACAGCCAAAGAAGATTCATTGCTCAAGTGCACATCGACTATCGATGAAAGAGTATCAAAACCATATTCAATCTTTCTTGGATGAGAGAGATCATCATCATGCCCCAAGCCAAGCTTCCCATTCTTTCCTTCCCCAAATGAGTACACACATCCTTCAGCAGATTGTATAACACAGTGCCTATGTCCCACGCAAGCTTTCTCAATATTTAGCAGATTATTTGATGGAATCAACAGAGGAATAGAAGATTGTGGTAATGAAGAACTAGGTGATGTGCAAAAATGCAACGTGTTCCCTGCAGGCAGCATTGCCTCCAACCCCTGATATTCTTTGTGTGGGCTAGCTGCCTTGTTGGTAAACGTGATTGAATCATCCCCGAGGAAATTCACGTTACCCCACATCATCATATCCCCCAAGTCTCTCCGGATGATTGGAGGCCTTTGCCCCTGAATCATGACCTGATGTGCATATCGAGCAGCCTCAACAAGACCCTGGTACCACACATCCCTCTGAGCCTTGTTTAAAAATGTCAGGTCTAGGGTTCTTGAACTCTGATTCGTATTTCCACTCGTATTCACATAAACAGCTGATGATGCATCATACACGAGAGAGAAGGAGGAAGCCTCATCCTTCAGAGGAAACTTTCTAAACACTGGCGATGCCTGCCCAAGCAGAATATCCTGCACCCGAGACAGAGGAACCGAACGCCTTGTGCCCGATGACCTCGTCCAAACCAATTCCATAGAATCCTCAGACAGCTGAAAGTAGTGTACCTTGGGGCGGCCTTGCCGCCCGTGTTTCAATAAAAAACTTCCCTTCCAGAGCGGCGTCAGTTGAGCTTTAAGAGAGGAGGAAGACCGACCTCGCTCAAACGAGCCGTTGGCCCAACCATTACCCACATTTGTAGACATTATTGTTCTAGTACTTCATAACTCTAATCCAGAGGGCCTATTGAATGCTACTGATGAACGCTAGGCGAGAAACGAGCACTCGTAACGAGAATAATGTCTCAAACTATGCCTAATCACCTCCTTCGCCGTCTCCACATCTCACCGTATGTACAACATGTACATATTTTGCTAATTAATGGCTCCTTTGTACCAGGCTGCGTCAGTAGACGCATAGAGAGAGAGACAAAGTTGCCGTGCGTTTGAAATACGGAACTTTGTTGCATTCAACTCTTCCATCTGCCCACCAGACGGCCATGAGGTATTTCAATTACACCCTTTGGAATTAATGTAATGCTATGGTCACAGGAGGATGTGCATGAGGAGAGTTCTGAGCAACGTAGCGTATAACTCTTTGTATTTTTCTTTTGGAGGGACTCCATTACGCTGCACTGGAAACTCTGTTGCTTCTCGTAGTGTTTTCAAATTCTTTTTAGAGTGTACCGGGCTGAGTATTATACGCAAACGCGACTTTGCTGCAGAAGTAGAGCGGACTCGTGGGGACTGCTTAGTTGGCTCGTTCAGCCTAGAGGGAGAGGATTCGATTAGCACATCAGCCACACCACAGCAACCGAGCATCGACAGCATGGAACCACGTCCACCTGGGGTGAGTACGTCATTTTACAAGAGAGAACTCCCATCTCCACCATCAGTGGCATTTTCCTCTGCAACTGGTCAGGACATATTTCAGGATGCCATGCGCCATGGCATGCTGCGGGGATTCTTTTCATTGATTGAGCAATTTAGAACGCAAGATGAGCCTGCCTTTTGTGGACTTGCGTCTGTGGCAATGGTGCTGAACTCGCTATCAATAGATCCCAGGAGACCATGGAAAGGGCCGTGGAGGATTTTTCATGAGCAAATGCTTGACTGTTGCATTCCTCTGGAGACGGTGCAGAAGGAGGGAATAACCCTGTCTCAAGCAGCATGTTTAACACGGTGTAATGGAGCGGGTGCAGAGATTTTCCCGTATGGGTCTGTTAGTTTGGAGGAATTCCGAGGCATGATTGAAACAGCATGTTCTACCAATGAGTACCATTTGATTGTGTCATACTCTCGGAAGCATTTTCTTCAAACAGGAGATGGTCATTTTTCACCAATTGGTGGGTATTCTCCGACCCATGATGCTGCACTGATTCTTGATACTGCTCGATTCAAATACCCTCCGCATTGGGTGCCTGTCCCAATGCTGTATGATGCGATGGAGTATATCGACCCAACAACCAACAAGTCTAGGGGTTTTATGAAAGTTTCGGCGACACCAATACTTCAGAGTGTACTCTTTGCGCTTGATGTGAGAGATTCTTGGGAGGATGCGCATCATTTTATCACCACGACCATGCCAGAGATACTCTCAGGACATGCTGATGAGGACAAGAGTGCACGTGCTTTAATGAACAAACTCCTTCATCTCTGCGTATCAATACCCGAAGATGTGTTGCATCAGTTTATGGCAACACGAAGCTCGAATCCGGCATGTAATGGTGGCGCCTGTGTTCAGCAAGATGCAGTCAATACGCTCCTGGCAGAAATGACTCTCTTTCCATTGTATACTGAGCTTGTAGCTTTCTCTACAAAAAATACTGGGAATGACAACATGAAGTTTGAAAATGAAAAGAGGTTCATGTTTACTCTCATGTGCCAAGAGGTTATTTGGGAATCATTACAAGGGAAGGGGTGGTCCAAAGAGCAAGTTGCTCATCTTTTTGACACAGCTCAGCATAAAGTTGTGGACCACGAAGTCAAATACTTGAAAGAGCAATACAAAGCTCTACTTACACAATTCAGCTCGTAATTATTTATTTACTTTATGCTGTCAAACATCGAGGCATGGATCAGGAGACAGCCCACGTATTCCTGGTATTCTCACAGCAAAAATGCCACCATGGTGCTGGGATGCAGTCTCTCCAGTCTCCACTCGCGTCGTCACAAACAGCGTCTCTAGATCTTTTCCACCAAAATTGCAGGATGTTGGCCGCTTCACAGGCAACGACACGCGCTGCAATTCCTCTCCTGTCTGTGAATCGTAGCACACAACAGATCCAGAGTCTCCCAACGCAACCCACAGGTTGCCTGAAGAATCAATGGCCATTCCGTCCGGCACATGCTTGTGGCCCGTGGGCAATATATTGATTACTTTTGAATGCGCTGTATCGTCAACCAATGGTACACCCGAGCCACTGTCAGTAGAATATTGTGTGATTGATTCTGCACACGAGTCCACCAAGTACATGGCAGTGTTATCTGAATTCCACGCCATCCCATTCGGTAATCCAATCCCTCCGGGAGGAGTCACGTCTTTGAATTGTCGACTCTCCGTCAACCAAACATACAAGCGCCCTTGATGCCCCTCCCTCCACTTTGAATGCATATGCCCAATAATCAAGGCAGTCCCAGATGGTGACACCTTGCCATCATTAAACCTCATGCATTGCTCGTCCACAGAATCAGCATCCAGTGCCCCAATCTCCTCTATGTCTACGTTTCCTCCAACTGGATGTACAGGTAGACGCACTTTCATCAACCGCCTCTTTGTGCCTACACCAACTGTGCCAACCTGACGAGTCAGAAATACACAGCCAATCGGTTCATCAAGCTTGAAGACAGCATGATGGCGCGTATCCAACATCAAAGAGTGAATCTCCATCCCATTGATGTCTACAAAGTACAATGTATCATTCCTTGCGTCATAAATTGGAGATTCGCCCAAATTGCACGAGCAATTTAGCACAAGCTCGACCTGCGGCTGAGTTAGATTGCCTTCTGTTGCCATCATGAGTTGACTATTGATACATCAATACCAATTATAGGGATGCCAGAGTCATCAGAAGCCAAAATACTGCTGCTGCATCAAAGTTTTGAAATAGGGAACATGAGGGTTAAAAAAAGCAAGGTTGATTGGGTAGCAATCTTTGATCCGATTGAGCGATGGGGACCTCAGAGACCAAATTATATGAATAGATGTATCTGTGACAGTTGATGACGGCGCTTACTGCTATAGAATGAGTGAATTGATCAACAGTTGCCTTGAACGGACAAACTCAAACCACTGAGCACATTGCTCCTCATGAGGACTAGATATGGCATTCATTCCACTCAAATATACTTATGTGGGTAATTCTATAACAGGATATGTGCGAAGGACAAAGCCATCAGTGGTGACTGCAAAGTATTCCAAGAGTCAGGTCCCAGAAAGAGGGGTGGCTATTGATGTTGATGGTTTGTGCTTTTCTTACTCGAATGGACGGCAGGTAGGGCCTACTTAAAGTGCTTTTCATGATCAATCAATGACAATGTCTCATGTAATGTTATTGTCAATGTGCTGCAGATTCTGAGGGATGCCAGGCTAAAGGTTGAAGAGGGGACGTTTCACATGTTGCTTGGAGCAAATGGCTGTGGAAAGTCAACCTTGTTGAAATGTCTGGCCGGACTTGCCACACTTAGTTCGGGGCATATCCATATGAATAATGAAAGTGTGGGCTACGTATTTCAGAACCCTGATAATCAGGTTGTCCTTCCTAGTGTGTACTCGGATGTTGCTTTGGGACTGGGAAAGTACACTAGTTTGGATCCCAAGGATGTCGATCTGATCGTAAAACATTCATTGGAGCAAGTAGGAATGTTGGAATACGCAGAAAGACAGACGTCTTCGCTATCTGGAGGTCAAAAGCAGAGGGTTGCAATTGCTGGTGCACTGGCAGAAAATCCCAACATTTTACTGCTTGATGAATTGACCACATTTTTGGACGGAAAGGATCAGATGAACGTTGTCAAGTCTGTGAGAGATATTGTGCATGCAAGTGATTTGACGAGTCGCGAAAAACGAGTGACAGCAGTCTGGGTTACGCATAGAATGGAGGAAATTGATTATGCAGATTTCGTAAGTTTCATGGACAAGGGGCAGATTCTCTGGACAGTTGTACCAGAAGAAGCCAAAAAGAGGATGAAACGATTAGGAGCGAGAATGTAATAATGTATATTTTCCTGTGAATTAGACTACATGATGGAACATTTGATTCCTTGGTCAAGACCATCTTTTCCCTTTTGTTTCTTTGATGATGAGTTTTTGGTCTCTGTATCTAGAGGTCTTGGTCTAAAACGAGACTTTTCCTTTCGTTTATTGATCACCAAATCTCTCTTTGCTTTGACGTCTTCCCTAAAAGCAGAATATTCTTGAACATCTGCATCCTGGTACATCTCTGTGAGAAGAGGCAACCCAACATTGGAGGCTGTCTCTGCATCTGGAAATTCAATCAATGCCTTCAGACCATTCTCTAAAACAGTCACACGGACACCTGACAGTCCCTTTTTCGCTAAATCTCGTGAGAGCTCGTTACCTCTGCGGACCTGAAGATGTTCGGGAATGTTTCTGACATAGATGATGTGCTGCCTCGGTGGTACATCTTCCTGGCCAGAGAATGCTGCATACTCCATATCAGATCGAGTCAGATGCATTTTCCATGCAAGCGACTCTATCACATCAAATCGCATCGATGACAATTGGCCGTCCTCTTCTTCTGAACTGCTGGTCTCAGCAATGTCAGAGGCATGGGCAACTAGGCAAGCAAACACCGTGCCAGTCATAAATGCATCATATCCTGCCTCATGAGCAAGCTCTCCTGGAGCAATATGCGCATACTTGTCAAAACCCTGAGAATGTAATACAAGGTCTTGACGCGGGCTCACACTGGCAGCCTCTGTGATGAGCCTTGATTCCTCTGATAGAAAATCTCCCACTGTCAACAAGTTATACAACGATCCCAAACTGGTATCGATTGGCTCTGAGCAGTTCCCAAACAACTTTTTCGCAATCAACTTTGTATCAAAGATACCACCAGGAAACTGCCACTGGACAAGCTTCCTATACTCCTCCCACGAGGAAGGAAGAGGAGAAACAAATGAATGAAGTGAATATGCTACATCAAACGAGTAATTGTGCCCCACTGCTGGTTTCCCTGATATTCTCATCAAATCCAAAACTTCTGAAAACCCTGAAGCCTCTATAATAGCGTTTCGGCGCTGCTCCAATAGATCCTTTTCGCGCTGCGCCACCTCTTCTGATGATGCCCTGACCAATTTAATCATGGCTCTTCCATTCTCCCCGTCAACCTTGTCTGTATAAAACCCAGGTGGATCGCTATACCCAAACTGATCTTTACGTAACTCTTGATACTGCAACGCCCTCTGGTATGCATTCACCGGAGCCAAGAGTAATTCTGCAGAATCCTCATGAAGCAACCATTTCCTCACCATGACCCTCAAATCCGCAACTAGCATCTTATCTTCCTCCGCCATTGGCACAATCTCGTTTCGCCGTTGAGGCGACTCGATCATCTTGAGTTTCTTATCTCGTAAAGAACCAGGCATGTATGGTATCCCATCATGGATCCACTTGTTGAAATCAAACTTGTGCTGACTCAGAAAATCCAAACTGCTTGCTTCACACAGAAACCGAGGCTGATACTCTTCAAAAGGCCTCGGAAAGGTATAAAAGTTGAACGTTTTTGCTTGATATGATGATCCATTCCATTCAAATGTGGACAACCCAAACTGATTAATCACAAACGCTTCGCTACTCTGCAAAATTTCTTCATATCTGTCCTCCATATCGTGCAAATACGCTGGAGGCTTTCCTTCAGCCAATCCATTTCTATCCGAGACAAACAACCCAGTCATTTCACAATCAAATGCATAAAATTGACATGCATCAAGTGCTTCGCCAACGAGTGGCAGCGTCTCCCTGAAATTATGCCGAGTCACTTCCATATCAACTGACTGGTATGAAAAGACTGTCAAACTCCTACTGCTTCTTGGCTGATGACCAGACCTCAGTAAAGGATGTATAATAGTCTGCTTTTTATTCCTGAAATCTGAATTCCTTTCTCTACTTGTGTGAGATGGCTGTAGTGAAGAAGAAGAAGAAGAAGAAGAATGTGACAACAATGCCAAACTGCTTCTGATTCTTCCTGCTGCTATGGCAGGTATCAGACAACAACAGCGAGGGTGGTGTTGTTGTTGTTGTCTACAGAGTAGCCTCTGTGGATATCTATCACCAAGAATAGAATAATTTCTATTGCAATAATTCGTAGTATTTCTGTGTGAAATAGCTGCCTGTAAAACCGCTTGACTCGTCCTCTGCGAAGTCAAATGCAGTCTCATGGATGTCCTTCAGATGGCAACACAGCGATTGCTATTTGTTCAAGTACACATGCATATGCATATAGTTTTTAAGAATAAAGAATACCAGGATTGGTGGTATGGATCATGATCACAAAAGAAATAATATGCTAGCATGCTACTATGCCATCATGGCATGATGCAAGAAGAAAAAAGATGTGCCATATCACCACATCTTTTCGATTTCTTCGAGGCTCTTTCCTTTCGTCTCTGGTACAGTCGCATAAATAGTATACAGGGCCACGCATCCTATACCACAGAATGCAAAGTACAAGCCTGCAGGGCCTAGGGTCTCCTGCAGGGATGGTATACACAGACTGACAAGAAAGTTACTGGCAAAGTTTGTCAAGGTCGCCAAGGCGAGTGCTTGTCCTCGTATGGAGAGTGGAAATACCTCACCGACAATGAGCCATGATATTGGTCCGAATGAGACCTGGTAGGCTCCTACATACAAGAGCAAGGCGACAACATTGGCCCATATGCTAATTTCAGGAGAAGATGGCAATAGTTGACCAGACTGCACAGATCCTAGTACGAATAAGGAAAAGACGATACCAGAGACACCAAGTAATAGCAATGGGCGTCGTCCCCATGAGTCGACAGTGGCCACAGCAACGCCTGTGGTGACCAATTTGAAGAGACCCAAAACAACAGAAATGCCAGTGGCAGAGTCTGCGCTGCCAAAACCTGCATCTTGGAATATCTTTGCCGCATAATATAATACAGATGGCTGTCCAGTAATCTGCTGAAATAACATGAGAGATAATCCCACTGATAAAGGTTTTCTATACTTTTTTTCTGACAGCAACAAGATGGCATTGTTATTATCTGCTGGTGACAACCCTCCTTGCTGAGCTGTATTCATGTCAATGGCTGCCTGCATGTCTGCTATTTCTTTATTCAAAATACTATCATCATTTTCCTTCTTCTTCTGAATGCTACTAGTGACTCGTCCAGCACCGAGGGTGCGCCGCAGCGCCTCTCGTGCATCATCTGCCTTGCCTCGCAGCAACAGCCATCGAGGAGATTCTGGCAAATACAGCATCCCACACACAAGGATAAATCCCAGTGGCACAGCATCCCCATAGATCCTTCTCCACCCACCCAAGGTAGATACTTCCAGATAGGATACAAGATAGCCTAGCAAAATACCAGTCACTATAAACGCCTCCTTCATAGATATAAGCACACCCCTCACAGATGCAGGACTCGTCTCTGCAATATATGCTGGTGCAGCATGCATTGAAAACCCTATTCCAAGCCCATACAAAAGCCTTCCTAATAAGACTATTTTCAATCCATAATAATCATTCTCTGGAGACGCAAAGACCAATCCAGCGCCTGCCATGTACAGCAACCCCCCCAGAATGAGTTCCTTCCTCCTCCCCAAATCATCTCCCCACACAAATGCCAATCCAGACCCCAATAGCGCCCCTCCCAACGACAAACTCACTACAAGACCCGTATCTGTCGCAGACAATGCATACCAATCAGTCCCACTCAACTCTGGACTCGTCATGGATAATAATGCCCCGCTTGTTGCCCCAATATCATACCCAAACAGCAACCCACCCAGAGCTGGAAATACAAAGAATACCAGCGTATTCACCCAATCTATCGATGATTCTTGGCTGGAACTAGTAAATGAATCTTCTTCTGTTATTGTTGTTGAATTAGTGGTTGTATCGTCGTTCTCTTTGGCCTGTGGAATACTAATACTGATGATTCGCGACCTCGATCCGACGACACGGGAATTCCTCTTCTTCTTCCTGTTGCCAGTGTTATTGCCTCCAAGAGTACTGCTACCAACTAATATATCACTAGCATATGATCTATGAGGCGATCGTATGAATACACGACTGTGTTTAACAAAAGCAGCAGCAGCAAGAGACATGTCAAAATACACGCGTTGTTGAGCAATGTAGCAGTTCCTTATGATATATACACCTTCGATCACTCTCCTGGTACTTATCAAGTGATTAAAAATGTATAGATGAATCCTCTACATGGCATGAATGCCGAATCAAGGTTTGAATGTAACCTCTCCCAAACCAAATTACGACACCTTGCACAATGGTCACGCGTTTCCTTTACACCATGCATGCCAATTCCTTCCTCTCTGTCCTATTTACGCTACAAATTGCTGCTCAAGTTTGAAGGGGCCACAGCTGTGCTCAAGATTGTGATTCCTGATTGTTCATCCGGGAGACGTCTTTCATGAGTTCGACGCCTCCGGCTTGTGTGATATATTGCAATAAGATACCGATAGAAATATTAAATTTTTACATTGAAGCATACAACCTTCTCTATCAGATCGGATAGCCATGATATAGTGTTTTTATCACACAAGAGTAGCTTTTGTTACCATGGCTAAACACAACCCAAAGGATACGACGAGCAACGAAGAAATAACCCCAGAGTACAATGACAATGTCAAACAAAAGTCTCACGCAGTATCCGATGGAGAACCCGGTCCTTCACGAGCAGCAGCAAGAACAGCAACAAGAGAAGGACGAATGCCCTCTGCGTTTCATGTCGACGACGACAACTCAGAAGAAGAAGTAGATCAGATATGCGTCGAGATGGCTTCAGATTTAGGATTTTCAGATACTCAGTTGGAAAAGACATTTCAGAGAATGTATATGGAGTCTCAGAGGAAATTGGATGTCCAGTTTCACATTGCAAGATCAATGGCTTGGGCTGCTGTCGGTATTCGGATGCTCTCTGATATGTCGAATAGGTTCCTTTCTCACTACATTCAGAGTGGTATTGTTCTTTTCGGTGCGGTGACGACGCTGTTTCCTGGGTATGCGTATCAGTTGTTTCGGAATGTTGAGTATCACAGGTATAGACCTGTGGTGGTGATGCTGGATAATGTGCTGCAAGTGGTGCTTGGGTGCTTTACGCACGATCAGATCTATCCAGAGCCTCAGGATATTGCATCATGGCGATTTGCATCTCCATTTAGAGCTGTGGCGGTGTTTGTGACGGGGAGCGGGGTGGCCTGGTTGAACATGTCTGCCCTGTTGGGAAGTCTGACCTTTCGATTTGCTTGGATTCAGCAAATTCTTCTGGTGGCCATCATGATGCTCTCCTCTCCCGAGATGTGTTCGAGGTCGTATAGTCTTCAGAAGGCACATATCCATGTCATGGCTCGGATTGTCAATCTGTTCAAAAGAATCATGGGAGCCAAACAAGCATCAAGCATTGTAGGAGAGGACCATGTGGCTGTTCAGGCCTGGACCTGTGTATACGGGGAGGTGAATGCCTGCGAGCTGGATGCCGAACATGCCTGTCTCGTTGGCCAAAGCGGCGTCCTGCTGCTTGCTGGATTCATCTTTCCCACCCTCTACCTCTTTGCCCAAGAATTAACCATGAGGAAGAGATTTTTACAGCAGAATTTTCAGTACTCTCCTCATCAGAAGATTGTATTGACTCCTGTAGAGCCAGGACTGCTGCATTATGCTGCTTTTGCAGTCCCAACAGTGGCCATGCTCTATTTCTATTGGAATAATTTCTCCTCTTCTCATCATTAATAAGGTAGATGACTTTTAATGTCTCTGTAGAGATCCACCACATCTGTGTGCCTCCATGTCAATGTTCCATGAAGAAGAAGAAGAAGAAGGAAATAATGATGTATCATATATTGATATTATAGTACCGGTACTGTAAGAAGAACAAGAAGAAGGTATTTTTCTAATCGCAAATAATAAAAGTGGAAGTAAACGCAGTAGTAGTAGCAAGGCTGCGCCGAATTGAGTGCATGGCCACTAGGCAATGGATCTCTCTCCGAGAACAAGAGAAACGCGACAATCTTCATCCTACATCTGATAAAGATGACAATATAGCAAATAATAGTACATCAGATCATCGCCTTCATACTAATGAAAAAGACGATGTTTTCTCGTGCTTTGATTGGAATATTCTTTCCTCCAAGTATGCCAGCGAGCACGCTGGCCACTGTCCCTCGGAATTCCTTACTACAGAATATAGGATCCGATTGATCCTTGATGAGCTCGACAGATGCAATGCTGACATCATATGTCTCCAGGAGGTGGATGAAAAAGATGTATTTCATGCCCATATACAGCCATGGGCAATGGCCAAGGGGTACCAGATGGGTGGGTTTCTTGTATGCCCAAGTGACTCACAGGGTGTTGTACTCTTGTATAAATCATCAACCTTTGTGTGCCTTGAATCAATCATCATTCTATATGAGGATATTGATGACACAGTATTATGTCACGGATACGAAGAGGGTGCTGTTCTACTGAAGCTAGAGATGCGTGCAAATGGCAGCCATCTGTGCATTGCTGGCACCCATCTGTACTGGAATCCTGCTCGGCCCGAGGTGAAGAGGAGACAGGCAGAGATACTCAAAGAGGCGTGCATGAGGTTTTCTTCAAATTCCACAATCATCATGGGAGACTTGAATGACCTGCCTGGAGCCCAATCCTGTGGTGTACATGCTGCCTTGCCCAGTGACATGACAAGCGCCATGGATACATGTCTAGGAGGCATAGAACCCCCACCAACGACATCCACCCCATCGTTTACTGGATGCTTGGACTATATATATTACACCCACACAACCCTTGAGTGCTGTGCATACTGGGCATCATCATTTGTCAGAGTCCTCCTTCCAGACCAATACAACCCATCCGATCACATTCCAATTGCTGTTCGATTCCGTATACCAAAGTCCTGAATAGATCTGTTTCATCATCACATATATGATTTGAATTATTATTTAAATATTACTACTGATCAGGTATGGGTTCAAGAATCGTCTACTAATACAGTAGTTGTTGTTGTTGCAAATTCTGGCGTGATCTTCACAATGCCCCCCACCCAGAAGGGCTGGATATATCCTTGATTCTGATACTAGTAGTAACATATAGTATGATTATCTGATACTCGACTTTACCTATGTGTATATGAGTATGCTGCTCCCAAGAAGAAAGAAAGAAAGAAGAAGAAGAAATGTGCGATGGAGAGACAATTTCACACTAACCAACATTCTTCTTCTGCTGTTGCATGCAGGAAGAAAGAAAAAAGAATTCCTTTATCATTCAAGGATGGGAAACGTATGCTCTGGTAGTATATCTACTGAGCAAGAGCACAGGACGGAACACAGTTCCAAAGCGGTTGGAAGACAGCCAACATTTAGCAAAGTACATGCTCGTCTTCGACAGGATTGCAAGGTGAGGGATGCGTACAAGATTGGAAAGACAGTTGGGACTGGTGGGTTTTCGATCGTCAAGATGGTGACGGATCGAGAGACGGGGGAGGTGATGGCTTGCAAGATTATGACGCTGCCCCCAGAGGGGGCCAAGGCTGCTGATGGGGAGAGCACTCGGAGCGATATTTTCAAAGAGATAGATATCATCATGTCCTTGAGGCATGATAATATTATTTATATGAAAGAATACTTTGAGGAGAATGGGCGTGTGTATGTGATTATGGAGTATCTTCCTGGAGGGGAGTTGTTGGAAGCCTTGTTGGGCAAGGAAAAGGGGAGTGATGGCAAGGAGCCCCACTACTCTGAAGAGGATGCGAGAATAATCTTTTCTCAGTTGATTGAAGCTGTGCATTATATGCACGATAAGCAAATTGTTCACAGGGATTTGAAGCTGGAGAATATGCTGCTGCAGAAGCCGAATGATATCAATTCCATCAAGATTGCAGACTTTGGCCTGGCCAAAAAGTATGGCCAGGCTGCGCTGAGTACAATCTGCGGTACGCCCCAGTATGTCGCACCAGAGGTTATCAAAGGAGGAAGTACACCGTATACATATGGAAAAGAGTGTGATTTATGGAGTTGCGGAGTCATTCTGTTCATCCTGTTGGGTGGATACCCCCCATTCTATGATGATTCAGAGCCACGACTGTTCAGAAAGATTCGACAGGGCAAGCCTGATATGGATGATCCAGTGTGGGATGAGGTGTCTACAGAAGCCAAGGATTTGATCATGAAACTGCTTGTCGTTGATCCAGAGAAGCGATTGACTGTTGAAGGTGTTTTAGAGCATCCTTGGATGAATCCAAAGCATACTGGAAGCAGAAAGGATTTGCTCAAGACCATGTCCAAGATGAAGACAAGTTTCAAAACGAAACAATTACAAGCTACCTGATTTTAGCGTATGTATTCATTGTTGTTGTTGTTGTTATTGTTAAAGTAGTAGTAGTAGTAGTATGTGAATGGAATCCATGTGATCTTTCTCTGTCGAGTCGAGTCGATCAAGAAAATTTCTGAATCGGTCTAATGTCTAGAGTCGAATGTTCGACGTGGGAAGCGTATTTCTCACAAAAGATTCGATACAGATGTGAAAATCGTGATATAGAATTTAATATTTATATTTCATTGCCTATTGGTGAGATTCGAGGGGATGATACGCCAGTTGTGCTCTGTCTTCACGGTGCTGGGTATTCGGGTTTGACTTTTGCACCGCTGACGAGAGCGATTGCCAAGGAATGTCCTCAGTGTTGCATTGTTGCGCCTGATCTGAGGGGTCATGGGGATACGCGGGCTTTGGATGAGGCGGATATGTCTGCAAAGACACTCGTAGAGGATGTGGGAGCATTGCACAGTCATCTCAGGCATGATTGCAACATGTCTGGTCCTCTGATTCTGGTGGGATGGAGCATGGGAGCAGCGATTGCGGTCAAGTATGCTTGTACTGCAGATAACATATCAGGTCTTGTTGCTATTGATGTGGTTGAAGGGACGGCGCTTGGCTCTCTGAGGACAATGTCAGGTGTGTTGCAGCAGAGGCCCAAAGGTTTTGCATGCATGTCAGATGCAGTGGCCTGGGCATTGAATAGTGGAACCTCAAGGCGTGAAGAATCTGCCACGATATCAATACCAGGAATGTTGCAGTGCTGTAATTGTGATGTTGAATGGCAACGAAGGGAGGATAAAGATGTGTTGATGCCTCATGGGGCGCTTGACAGAATTGCAGAGGGCCCATCATCAGACTCACAGGACGACAAGGAAGGAATCTCAAACTACAGATATACCTGGAGAGTTGATCTGGCTCGATCTGAACCCTATTGGGAGGGATGGTTTAAGGGCCTGTCCCATGCATTTTTGGATGTACCATGCCCAAAGGTTCTGGTGCTGGCAGGGACTGACAGGTTGGACAAGACACTGATGATTGCTCACATGCAGGGGAAATTCCAGCTCAATGTCATACCAAAGTCTGGTCACGCGGTGCATGAAGATCAACCAGAGTTGGTGGCTGATACAATTACGAATTTTATGACACGGTATAAAATTGTATGACAAATGTTACTGCAATTGAAATTTTCTATTTGGTCAACGTGATTGCTAAAATAATGGCAACTGCTATGGCTGCAATCAAGATCATGATCAGTATGCAACAGATCATTTTTCTGGATCGCTTTTGGGATTGTTTTGCAGCAGCCAAATGTGTCACGCCAGTCTCCACCTGAGCTAGGGAACTATTCACCTGCAGGAATGTATGTCACATATACCGTGGTGAACTCCCCTTAATGACAGTGATGCACTAGGAAGAAGGATTCGTGGGCTTGAGAAATACCATGTTGTGTATATATATGTGGAAAGAAGTAATTCTGTAGACTTGATGAAATGGGCTTGCAATCAGAAACCGGTGGTTGCACCAACAGATGCTAAAACAACAGCAACAATAATGATGAGACCCAAAATGATGGCACAACACAGCCATTTGCGAGTTTTTCTTTGACTTTGTTTTGCTGCTTCCAAATGGGTCACCCCTCCCTTGACATGCTCTACACTCTTGGCAACCTGAACAGGAGATCAAACAAGCGAAATTGCATAGATTATACATACATGATAGTGGGCTTGCAATTTCACATACACATGAGACATAAAATATCGTACCTGTGCTTCAATGTTATCAATCATCTGCCCTTGAGCCTCCACAAGAACAGCCATATCCAAGAAAATCTGATGCAATTCCATCAAACTCTTCTCCAAATCCAATACAGCATCACGGCGCTCCCTAATCTCTGCCAGAGTGTCCAACACATACCCTCTCCCTTGTTCCATGATTGCATTTTGGAAGATCATCTCCCCTTCTCCCTCGTCTATCATTTTTTCAATCTGCTCTTCAGACGCATGTTCTCCCGTCACCGTATACACACGCCTCTCAACTGTTTCTTTGTAATCATTTTGCAATTTGACACGAAGATCCTGGAATTCTCCCATCAACTCTTTCAACTTCTTTTTCAAAGCTCCAGAAATCGCAGTCCTTGTCCGCTCTGAAGCAGACCCTCGACCACACCCCTTCTTTTTCAACGCAACCGCATTCTGAGCATCCAAATCTTTCAAATACGTCTTGATCTGCTCCGCCTCCTTTGATATTGTATTTGCATCTTGCTGCATTTGCTCACGCAGCGCATGCACTTCAGCAGTCCTCACAGCAACCTTTGTCTTTTCGTTGCTATTCTCCAACCGCTTCTGATATTCTTTAATATCCCCCATCAATGCCTTGATCAGAGCAACCTGTGCATAGAACTGATCCATATCAGGATCCTTTCCATCAGTCACTGCTGGAGCTTCTATATCAAAAGAGGACTGACGCTTCTTACTCTTTCCCCCAGAACTTTTTGATTTCTTCCTGGACAGAGAAGACAACAACCCACGCCCACCAGAACCAGACTCCTCAGATGCCTGTTGCAGCTGTGCACTGGTAGTTGCAGAGGTACCAGCATGTTGCTCTTGCTCAGCCACAGGGGCATCCCCTCCACCCTGAGGATAATTCACATCCATGTTAGTCAATCAATACCAATACCACATCCCTCAAGAGCCATCAACGCACCTTTACAAGTCCAAGCAGATCGTTCATAATTGGTGGCACTGCGTCTGTCTATAGCAATTACCAGCACAACTACTTATAGGCATATAGGTTTATAAAAGAATGGACCAATACACTTGTTGAAGAGGACCCCAATATTCCTTGAAGATACCGATGGTCGGATGTTGTGAAAACTCCTAGATTAGATGGATTAAAAATCTCTCCGGCGAGTCTTCTAATGCCTCTTGTACACTAAGACAGTCACCAGCAATCGATTAAAGATATCGGTATTACACACTATTACCGCAGAATTCGTGATTACAGAGACAATATATCAATCCATAGACAGAAAGAGAGCGTTTGTGATCTCATCGACCGTCGAGTGATAGTACCAACACAGGTGGCTGTCAAGATTGTCACAAACACATTCTAAAGTAGCAAAGAATGCTTTCAGAAAGCACTGGTGGCTCAGGTTCTACCTATGCGAATAAGGGTAAGGCTCTTGTGGGACAAGGTGACAGGAAACTGTTGAGTTTGGGTTGGTTTAGCAATAAATATGAGGATGCGGCAGAGTTGTTTGAACGTGGGGCGAATCAATTCAAGTTGGGTAAGATGTGGAAAGAGGCTGGTGAGACGTACATGAAATTGGCTGATGTGAGCATGAAATTGGAGAGCAAGCATGATGCAGCATCAGCACTAGTGGAAGCTGCCAAGGCATTTCAAAAGTGTGAGGGGGAGAAGGAGAAGAGGAAGACAATTACCTGTTTGGAACGTGCAGTTTCTTTATATACTGATATGGGGAGATTAGGAATGGCTGCGCGGCAATTGAGAGAGATTGCAGAGACTCTGGAAAAGGAGGAGAGTCATCAGGAATCAATGATGTTCTATGAGCAGGCAGCAGATTTGTTTTTTACGGATCATTCTACAGCTGAATCGAATAAATGTTTATTAAAAGTGGCTCAATTTTCTGCCGAGGTGGGAAACTATCCCAGGGCTGTGGATATCTATGAGAATGTTGCCAAGGCCTCTGTGGATAACAACTTGCTGCGCTTCAGTGCCAAGGGATACTTGCTGTTGGCGTGCTTATGTCAAATGTGTTACATGGATCCTTCTGCTGTAGAAGACAAGGTAGATCAGTACAAGGACATAGATTTCAATTTTGATGGGAGTCGAGAAGCCAAGCTTGTTGAGGAATGCGTTGCTGCTTTGACTGAGGGAGATTCAGATGCATTTTCTGCAGCAGTGGCAGAGTTTGATTCTTTGACACGCCTTGACGCTTTCAAAACAGAATTATTGCTGAGGACAAAGAGAAAGATGACGGAAGCACCAGCATCAGATGATGAGGAAGATTTGACCTGATGATGTGGCCATCATTCATCATGCATGTAACATGTAAGTACACATTTCTGCTCATGTATAGAGCAACGACTACTATAATAATAATACATCATCATCATCATCATATAAATGTATATGAATCACAGTATATATTACAGTTTGCTTTGAGCCACGCCTGTCTTTCTGGAGGTGGATTCAACAGCTCTTGATGTTGCCAGCACCTTTTCTCTTGGGATCAGTGGTTCTCTATGCATCCATTCGCCACCATCAACCACCATTGTATGTCCATTCATAAATAATGCGCCCTCAGAGCATAGATAGATGACCGCCATGGCAATGTCCCATGCGCGCCCAGGATGCCCAACAGGTATCCTGTCCTTCCATAATGCATTCAAGGCCTTTTCCTCCCCAGGGGCGAGTTTCTTCAACCCAGCAGTCCCTTCAATAGGACCTGGAGCTACTCCATTCACTCGAACACCATATCCACCCCATTCTAAAGCCAGCGTTCTAGTTAATGAATCTACCGCTGCTTTTGCTGCAGATGCGTGAGCCTGATACCATGTAGCACCATAATGCAAGGTTGCAGAAATATTCACAATTGAACCCGACCCTGATGCTTTAAGACAAGTCAATGCTGCCCTGGAAGCATTAAATGTACCAAGGGCATCAATGTCCATGACAGTACGAAAACCATTCGAACTCAATTGCTCTGCAGCTGCAAGAAAGTTGCCTGCAGCACAATTCACAAGAACATCGATTCGATGGCATTTGGCATGCGTCTCTTCCACCATTCTCTGACAGTCTGAATACTTTCGAACGTCTCCCTACAGCCACATAGCCGCCGTGACGAATGAATACCCAGCAAGTTGAAGCAAGTTCAGAATACCCACCTGAACAAACATGGCGTCGATGCCTAGGCCCCTCAGAGTGTCACACGCAGATTCTAATACATTAGATCGCCTACCACTTATCGTTATAGTAGCTCCATGAAGCCCCAGCTGTTTGGCAATCTCGAACCCTATTCCGGAACCACCGCCTGTGACAATTGCAACTTTCCCCGAGAGAATATCCTGCCTGTATGGCGATTGATCCGACATTGCAATGATTTAAAAGTAGGATGAAATTCTACGTGATAGATCAGAGGCATTGAGGCGAATCTGATGAAAAACAATGTCGGTTGCTGTTATTCTCAACATCAGAATGAGTTCGCTTGAGGGGAAAAAAAGGCTGAATCAGAGATTGATGATGATTCCATACCAGGGCAACCATCATCAAAGCATGGTAGTCCATGTCTCATTGATGAGGGTGGAATCCATGTTACATATGGGGAGAATGATGTATTCTCAGTTACTGTTCACCATACATATTCTAGACGCATTGCAAGACTGTAATGTTTGGTCCCACACATGTTCCCAGCGTTTCATCCAGGTATCTTTATTAAATAAGCCGTACTTTTGAAGAAGTGTTGCTACTTTTTCCGAGTCCGGTCGAGCCATTTCTACCAGGGTTCTGTATTGTCTTCGTTTCATGGGAGACCCCCCAGAATCTTTTCGAGTGTTGACATTGTACAACTGTACATTTTCAGGGAGGGTCGGGTCCATGCCTAAAAACTCCTTCAACCGTCTCATGACAGCGTCTGTTTTATCTACGAATTCCTCGAATTGTATGACGTGAATCTGGCGGGCTGGCCATACTTTCAGCCAGCCTTCCAGAGGAATTGCATAGTGCCCTGTGTAGGCTGACGGCGTCAAGTGGGGGTAGAGGCAGTCAAATAACTCTTCATTCTCGTCACAAGCTATTCTGTTATCTTTGTGAGTTGAGACTCTGACACCTTTCTGGGTCCACATCCGTGTGTATGATATCACCCGTGATATGGGCTCTCTCATCATCACAACGATTTTCAGCCATGGAAACACCTTTCTGATTTCCCTCGCAAGCTCTTCTCCTTTCCATGCATAGTCAACCGAGGCATCGACGGTGGCAGAGAGCAGGCCATCTTCTGCAGCATCTTTAATCCGGAGGAAATTTTGAATGTAATCTCGCGTGCTGTTTGCCTTGCAATTACTGTCGTTCCAGGACTTTTGACACGCAGTAAAATAGTGTGCCTCTTTCAGGATGCTGGGAAGGTACTCTGGATGCCCTCTGAGATAATGGTTGACACTCGTCGTCGCGCACTTTTGAAAGCCTATCAGGAAGAAATGTGGGGCGTTGAATTTTGTTTTTCCTTTCAGTTTCTTGTGGGATGTCTGAATACAGGAAATGGTGGAGCATGTCTTCAAATGTTCCAGAGCCTCTCTGGTTTCCAGATCAAACATGGACTCCTCGTCATCAGAGTCTTCCTCATACTCGTCCTTTGCATCCAAGCGAGGATCAGAAACATCCGCGAAGTCTTCATAGACGTATTCTTGGCTATCATCCTCCAAATTGTGATTGACCTCTTCTTCATAGTCTTCATTGTTGTTCCTGAGCTGTCCAGGAGGAAACTTGGTTTCGTGCGTTGGATCACCTGTCTGCTCATTTTTATTGTCAGTATTCAAATTCATCGGAGGATTTTTCTCTTTATTAGTATGGCTAGATAATGCAGAAGACGCAGGATTGCTTTTACTGACCGATTCGGAACCGTTGGATCCATCTGGTGTTATGTCTTTGGACCCAGTATCTGATGGGTGGGTGGCAGATATTGTACCAGCCCACTCTTCGCCATTTACATAGGTCCGATGATCAATTTCCTTGGACTTTTGAGATATTATTTCGGTTCCTACGGACTGAAAGTCTCTATGTGACGCCCCACTCTCCCAATTCTCAACAACATTTGCTAGGTACACACTCTCTCTCCTGCAAGTAAGAATGATATTGGAACGATTGCCATTGATGCGTCGACTGTTGTCAAAAGATTCGTACTTTAATGCTCCTAGTAAAGCGACCACTGTAAGCAGAGACAGCAGGAAGAAAACTAACACTTTAATTCTCCTGCACTCAGAATTGCACAGAGGAGGTTAGTTGAAAACTCGCTTGAGCTTGCAACTGCCAAAATCCACACTGTAACCCGATAAATGTGCATATAACTCTCAAACATACCTATATTTTATCGTATGGGGCTTCATTATCCTAGTCTATGATGTTTTCACTCTTTGTCAAGAGGCAGAACCTCGTAGATCAGAGAAGAAGCGTGCGCAGTCCAATCATTGGGGATCAAATAGGGACACTAACATTATATACAATGATTACATGATAAATTATCCCTCTTTATGGCGATTCTACAGGCACAAGGCAAAAGAAGGGCGGTGCGAGGAAATCTGTTACAAGAGCGCGTGCAGGGTCGGATAAACTGCCAATCGGGAGCTTCTGTGTACCTGGGTATCTGGGACATCACTTGAAACGATGAGTTCACTGCACGAAAGGTCAGCGATCCATACAAAGTGTGTGTTTTTGATATCCTTCTCAATACAATAAGATGAAGGCATCGACAATCGATACGTCATGATTACAAGGCATCAAGAATAATGCAGTACAGGTGGCGGCTGTACCTCAGCTTCTACTTTGCAGATATCAACGTCATTACAGTTCGCAAGAACCTTCTCCCATCCAGCTTCCCATCGAGATAGCCAGGACTTTTTACCAATGAGACCGTGATGGTGCAGAAGAGATAGAGTCCTCTCAACATCTGATTCAATCAGCCTAAGGACTTTCATGTACTGACCCCTGCGGAAGTCTGTTTCTACCACATCCAGCCCTTTCAAGGAAAACTTTCCCACTAACTCTGCTACATTTGCACCAATAAAGTATTTGAGATCAAACATCACTTTATCCGGCGCTTCCAAGAGTTCCTCATACTGAACGACATGAATCTGCTCCTTGGGGAAAGTTATCAACCAATCCTCAAGAGGCTGTGAATAGTTGCTATCGATGAGCCCTGGAGCTGCAATACATGATACACTCATCATATCCAAGATGTATATGTAAGATCGTCTATTCCATGCAAACGTACCCATGTACTCCTGAATGCACCCCAGGATTTTCCGCTTGGGGTCACAATCATATACAACAGTACCATCTGCAAATCAAGAAAAAATATCAGATTAGCTATCCGCTCGAGACTAAGATTATTCTACAATAGCGTACTTTCTAATCTTCTCGTTATCTTTGATAAAATTCGTGTGATGGGATCTCGAATGACGATGACTACTTTCAACCATGGAAAATAACGGTACAATCTCCGTGCCAGTGGACCACCAGCCAATACATAGTCGGTCGAAGCATCTACGGTGATCATTTCTAGTGACTTATCAGCTGCTGCACTCGCCTTTAGAACTTTCTGGACATATTCCTTTTCAGAGCCAACATTGCATCCCTCAGCTTCAACATCAGGTCCCTTCTCTGTTTGACAAGCATTGAACCATGATGATCCATGGGCAGTAATGGAACCATCAAACTCTGAATGCTGATTTAAATGTTTGATGATCTGCTGCACCCCTGCATATGGATACCCAAGAAGGAAAAAGTGTGGAAAATTAAATGTTGTTCGTCCATCCAATTTACCATGCACCCTAATAATGCAGCTCAAACGATCGCATCCCTTCAACTCTTCCAACACACTTTCGAGTGGATCCTCTTGAAACTCATTGAAAGGCCGAATAGGAGGCTGCGACCTAAATGCTCGTGGAAAAGGAGGAGGTGGTGTACTAGACTCTTGTTCCTCTTCCTCATCTTCCACAGCCTCGGGTTCAATCGGCGATCTAATCGCGGTAAGATGAATCTCTTCTACAGATGTGTTTGCTATTGACCCTCCATCAATTGCTCTTTGTTGTTGATTTGTGAGACTGCTACCTGTGCTTGTCTCAACTGCGTCACTTTCTGGTGCAGTGGAGGTCGCAAATTGAGTCCTGAGATCAAAAAGGTCTCATGTATGTCGATTTCATACATCTTTAAATCACAACATTAATTAATGCGCGTACCTAAAGAGTTGTCCAACCAAAAGCAACAAGGGAACAAGCAACAAAAGGTAACGGCTGGTGTATCCGCTGCATGGCAATGACAATACAGGATCTTAGATGACAAAGAAACATTCTTTCTTGAGAAATAGTGGCATTTCTGTACCTTGTATGTTTGGACAACCTCATGGTCGCTCGAGTTCGTGCTCACCACGATCGGACACTTCAACAACTACCTCTTCTCATATGAGAAAATTGTACAGTTTCACAGACTTATTCTCTTTTATATATATTTGTACAATAATTATTGGACAACTCAACCATTTTCTTGGCCTGAAGTGGGCGATGCGTACGCCTTTGCCTTGTGCTTTGGGGTGAATGTGAAATTCTTGGGTGTTTTTCCGAGGAACATTTCAGAGATCATGATCCAATCTCGTGGATCTGGACTGCCTAACAATGTTTCCAGATCAGAGCGACCGACGAAAGAAGCTGGTCTCCAGTTTGACTTTTGTGGCAACACTTCCAGCAGCCCTAATGGGACGTATCGGTGGGCAAAGGAGAGCCATTCCAGCAGGAAACGTCTACAGTTTTCTACCCCTCGCGAATCGCTACCCCAATGCTCCAACCCATTCGTCACAAATCTCTTAACTATATCTAGTCGTTCTGATGCGCTAATGTCCCAATCCCTCTTCTCCTTGATTTCCGTGAATATCCAGGGTTTGACTAGTGCCCCTCGAGCCACATATGTTGTGACAACATCACTAGCTACATCCTCAGACTGCAATGCATCTACATGATCCTGCCAAGAGAAAACATCCCCATTTCCTACTACTTGAATATGAGGGCTTGTCTGTGCCGCTTCGCGTGCACAGTATTTGATGTAATTCCAGTCAGCAGGCTTGCTGTACCGCTGCTCCCTAGTTCTGCCATGCAATGTGACTGCTGAGGCACCCCACTCACTCAATTTCGGTATCAATGTATGGGCAACGTCTTGACCTTCATGGTAACCACGCCTCATTTTCACAGTCACGGGCTTACTCAATACAGAAGATACTCCCTTGACAATTTGCTCCAAATACTGAGGTCGCTTCAGACAAGCTGAGCCAGCCCCCTTGTTTACTATCAAGTCAATAGGACAGCCACAATTGATGTCTACAAAGTCAATATCACAGTTGTCTTCAATTATCTGAGCGCATCGCGTCATGGAGTCTGGGAATGCCCCACAGATCTGAACACCAAAACAATCCTCATCTGGATGCCGTCGCAGCAGTGCCCACTCAGATGTTTGGCCCTGCAAAAGATTCGTTGCCATCGCCATTTCCCCGCACGTTATATCTGCTCCTAAAGACTTACAAAGCCTTCTAAATGGAAGATTACCCACGGTTGTCAAAGGAGCCAAGAAAGTTTTTCCTCTGGCATCAAAGATTTTCCTCGTACCGTCCCTGGATTTCTTGTGTCCTACATCATGACACCCTTCCAGGGCGCTCTTCTGCATCTTATGTGGACTATTTGCTGGACCATTATCCGTGTCGTTTCTCTTTTTAGACTGGTATGATTTCTTCACCATGGAATTCTTGATACCCAGAGACTCCAGGATCGTATCAGATTGAGTAAAGTCATAACAGCGTTTCCTCAGTTTTGTTTGCAATTCTTTATCCAGGTGATTCAGAGACGATAATGTAACTAGACTAGATCCCCCCACGTCAATGGTATGGTCTGGAATACTGCCATCATTCATCCACCATTCTGTTCCAGAAACGCCATCCAAAGAGAAAAGCTTGTCAGGAGGTTGACCCTCTTGGAGATCAACTACAACGCCCTTGTGAGTAGACGCGAATCGACACGTCCAACCATGAGGACATATTCCTCCATTTGAACCAAAAGGACATTGCCCAGGTAAATCCTTCTCCTTCTCCTCAAGAAACGCCTTCAGATCATGTCCATAACGACAGGACTCTGTTCTCATACAAGTCTCTCCCCGAGCCACTGACGGACACAAATGCTTCTTTGCTTGCTCCATTTTGTTCTTCTTGGCCTGTTTCTTACTCAGACGCTGATTCTCATCCATCGAGAATTCCTCACCCCCTCTATTGCCCACATGCCTCCAGAATGGAACCGCACTGGTTGCCATTTTGAGATGACTCTGCTTCACAGGAGCATCTGAGCGCTCACTGCAACGTTTCAAGTATGCATCTCTACTTAATTCTTGGACACAAAGTTTCTCTGCGTCAGCCATGTCGCTCTTCTTCTAGAATGTACAGGTTTTCTTGACTCTAATTCGTCAACTCATGCATGTAGCTTAGCGAACTTGGAATGCCATCTGATGATGTGACACGCTACAAACCTTTCAATTGACTGTTTATAAGCATTTCTTTTGCCAATCTCATGCCACAGGCGCAATTTGGATCACCATTGTGACAGTCTTCTAAGAAGAAAGTCAGAATCATCGAATTACTTTGTCCCTGCAGAATCGATGTTGATATCCAACTTATCCTGGGCGATGCAAATCCAGTCCTACCCGAGACTTATCCTGTACAACAAAATCGTTTGTTTCGCTGCGAGCATAGAATTCCCACGTCCTTGACTTATTATCTGAAATTGTCACATTTCAACAAGGAAAATGCAGATTGTTGCCAAGCAAGGAGGACTCTTCGGTAAGAAGACTGCCAAGAAGGCTGCCAGCACCACCAGCAAGGTGACCGTCAAGAAGTCCAGGGGTTCTTCAGGTATGGTATCAAAATAGTTTTAGACCATTAATTGATTGGGATGGGGTAGAAAGCGGTGCAGATGAGTCCTGGCGTGCTCATGATGACCTGCGACACTGGCGCCGCTGGACTCTTCTGCGGCAGGGTGTGTTTCTCGTATAGGAGCTATTTATACACGAATCTTTGTTTCATCGAGAGATTGACTAGGGCAAACAGGGTCAACTGAGATGATCGTGCAAGATTTGGTGTAGTTGGATGGGGTTGGATATCCTGGGGGTTTTCTATATATATGTCCTATCCAAGCTCTTTGTTGATCGGAGACATGGCAGACATGTGAATGATACCCAAGGCTGTACTAGAGTTAACGTTTGAATTTGTGTCGCAGATCCTCTTTGGTTGCCAAACACTGAGAGACCATCATGGTTGGACGGATCTCTTCCAGGAGACAGAGGTTTTGATCCTCTCGGACTCTCCAAGCCAGTGGAGTATCTCCAGGTTGATGTTGACCAGCTCGACCAGAACGCAGCTGTGAACAAGGCTGGACGTATCATTGGAACTTTCACCCCAGTCGTGGATGAGGTTAGCACAGACTCTCTTCAGCCATACAGTGAGGTGTTCGGGCTCCAGCGATTCCGTGAGTGCGAGTTGATCCACGGACGTTGGGCTATGCTCGGAGCCTTGGGTGTGTTGGCCTGTGAATTCTCCACTGGTGTTGCCTGGCAAGATGCCATTGCACAGGAGTATGCACAGCCAGCATATGCCAACTTTGACCTCCCTTTTGATATCAACCAGCTTGCTGTGGCCAACTCAGTGCTCATGGGAGGAGTTGAATTCTTGAGAAACACCACCACAGACCCAGAGCAGCGTTGCTACCCAGGAGGAGCTTTTGATCCACTCAACCTTGCTGCAGGATCAAACGGAGACCGCCTTAAGGAGGCTGAGATCAAGCACGGAAGACTCGCTATGGTTGCTTGCTTTGGATTTGCTGTCCAGGCTCTTGCATTCGGAAAGGGAGCTCTCGACTCCATTGAATCTTTTGCCAATAGCTTTTAAATGAACAATGATGTTCTTAGATACAGCACCATACACTGTGCGATTCTTGTAATAGCATCTCGACCTTTTTTTTTTTCAGTACTACTACTTCTTGTGTGAAAAGAAACATATGTGGTGGACGTTAATTGGCGATGACTGTTGCTGATTGATGGGCACCCTAGCGACATCGCCACCAGGCGTTATGGTTGCAACCAATTGGCTAGGAGGCCATCTGATGTGAGACAGCAAGGGGGACGATCGAATCGGCGGAAATGAAACTGAAACTCACGCTATCACATGAGGCTAAAAGTAATTCTTTCGTCAATCAATCCAGAAATTTCGCACCTTTACTCATCGCAGGTGTCAGCGCGAAGAGACAAGATGGCCGCTGGTACAAAACGGCCTTCTCTCCAACCAGCGGGAGTGCTCCTCGCAGAGCTCTTCATCTTTGCAGTAGGACTCAAACCAGCAAGAGGATACGATTATGACTTAAAATTACTGCAAACGGAGATTGGTAAAACTGTGGAGGACATCGGGGTCGGTACGTTTAGCACATGTTTGTTTGAGAACTGGGCAAACGCTTTCAACCAGTGCCCGCGAGAATCGCCGACGGAAGCGTCGATTTTCCCTTTAATTTCTCAGATTTCCTTGATATTAGCCCATAGTAGCTGAGGATGTGGAAAGAGTATTGACTGTATTGCCGTCTTGTGACCCCCGACCGCGGCCGAGCTGCCGGGCACCGGGTGAGGGGTTGCAGTCGGTCGCAATACAGTGCCCTTCTTCTCGCGTTCTTTCCCGAGTAGCATACATTCTAAATTCACAGAAATATTGCCGAAACAACCATTCTTATGCCATCTTGTATACTTATATACATTTGCAGGGTTTTCTTTTGCTCATGAACAAAGCAATGTGTTCAAGTGGATGGAATACTCTGGTTGCAATGCTGGCCGTACGTTCGTGAATCCCTTCATGAGTGGTTCTTATGAAGACGAAAATCAAAAGAGAGATATTCGAACTGCTGATTGGAGGTCATATCTCTCGCACAGATGGAGTGAGAGTCGATCAAGCCAATTTGGGGATCAATTCGGTAGGTCCTTCAATGGTGATGCTGTTGAGTCCAAAGAAGGCTGGCTTTCTGCGGTTGACAATGTAAGAAACGCCGCAAAAGGTTCTGGGAGATTTTGGGACTGGTTGAGAGGCCAGGAGGCTGTTAATTGGGGTGATCTATTGGATCACCTTGACAGGCAGGTGGATGAGCCACAAAAGGGGCAAGTTGGCAATCACAACTACTATCACCGTCGTCTGAAGGATGAAGGTTACAAGGTCATGGCGCTTTGGGATATTCGATGCAAAAATCTGGAATATAAAAGCGTCGTGAACATCAATCCAGAATACTGGAAAGAGCGTTGGGAAACCTATCGCTTGTTCTATATTGGTGGTCGGTGGCTGGCTGAGAGAGGGATCGAATACGTTGAGCTGTACAATGAGCCTGACAAAGACAAAAAGGACAGAGGCTGTATTGATGGGGTGAGGTGGGCTGATGATGTAAGGATCAGAAGCCAGGCCATCAGAGCTGCTTATGAGGATGAAACAAATGGGCAGTTTGAGCCAGTAATTGTTGCCCCAGCATTAACTATTGCTTGGAGAACAGAATTTTCGTGCGTCATCCACAACAATCACCTTCATTATTCTGTGTGATCTGATTTTTCTTGTACTGTTTGCAGAGTCCCTCTGGCTGATAACTGGAGAATTCCTTTCCCAGAGACTGAGGAGAGCTTAACATATACTGTTGCAGATGTGTATTCTCTTCACGACTACGGTTCTTTCTCAGGCCCATGCGATACATTTGGTCCACAATGTCGAAATGAAAATGGATATGCCACGAGAAAGTCGTATAATAAGGCAAAGCAGAAGCTGAACCAGAAATTGTTGGGACATGTGGAAGTATCCATCACAGAGACCAATTGCTTCACAGCAGGTCAATCTGACAAGAGAGGGCACCCATTCTTCGAAGGAAAACACGTAGCTGACTACGCATCTACGGCCACCTGCCTTGCATCACAGTTCAGTGGTCTCTCTCGAATTGCAGGAGGACCCAAATTCGTCAATATCCATAAATTGGTACAGACACTCCACGCAACACTCCCATCAAGAATTGCAAAAAATGGCGTTCTGTATGCTGATACCACAGGACCTCCATTCCATGTGACGAGCAGTACCAAAACAGGAGAGTCATTGAGGCAATTCTGCACAAAAGCTCGAGGTGGTCAAGCAGTGTATGGTGTGTCCTCTGCTGATGGCAAAGATCCAAACTATAGGACAAGCCGCACCAATACTTGGAGTACAAAGAGTGGCAACAATTTGCATGTATTCGTGATCAATGACGAATGGGAGGATGACAATGTTGTGCTGGACTTTTCAGACTTCCAGCCAGATATTTACTCATCATATATTGTCACATCCATCAGTGATTATGCACCACATGGCTCCCACTATCATGGAGAGGTGTCTCAAACCGGTGAATTGGGAGAGAGCCGTAGAGTATCCATCTCAGTTCCAAGAGAGTCGACGCATATTGTCACGTTACCTCTAGTGTCTACTCGGCGCGTGGAAATCACAGCTGACCGAGATGCCACATTCCAGGCAGAGGGAAAAGCAAATGGGGACGATACCTCCATCAAGGTGAAGATTAATGGAAAAGACAGTTCTATCGGTATGTTTAATTTCAATAAAGAAGGAAAAGTAGGCGATATTGGGGTTGTCAATGCTGTCCTCCAACTCCACTTGGAGCGAGCAACAAACAGTGAACCCCAAGTCCTAGCAGTATTTGGATGGAATCAGCCTTGGGATGAAGGTAATCCAGACTGGAACGGCATATCAATGCTCAACAAGGTGGAAGGAGACATTCGAAGAACAAAGGACAACTTTGTGAATTGGGATGATGGTCACATCAGTATTGTTGGCCACATCACCATCCCTCCAGGTGACCAGATCCCAGGCGAGGGCATGAAAATCCGATTGGATGTATCCGATACAATTGAGAAGGTCTCAAATTACGCCGTCGTGAGAATGTTCCGAATGGATAATTCAATTGGAGAAGCCCCATTCACCCTGCCAAAAGATGCACCACAGGGAGAGTACTTCTTTGCATCAAAGGAGTCTTCTAATGGTGACAATGCACCAAAGTTACTGATTGATTACCAGGTATAAATCGACAGCAGTGTATGTCTTGCATTCAGCATTTGATCGTCTTTATTGCATGTGAAAATATCATCCAGATATGGAAAAACATTCAAACAGGATTCGCTATCATTGAAAATTTCGTCGTCAAATATCATCGCCATTCATTACGCTCTTCAAAATCATTCATCTGAATCTCATCTTGTACTGATACGTCACCTCGCTCGCAGTAGAGGGCTCCTCATTCGACATCATCGTCGTGGCATCCAACCAGGCCGACCTGCCGTGCGTCAGTGTGTACGTAAAACTGCCCAGTGCCGACGCTGCGAACAAAGTCCCAGCAATAGCGCTATGTTTCTTAACAATAAAGTCTCCAAGACCCTTCAACATCGTTATAGAGCTGATATTGTTAATTCCGACACGTTTTTATCTTTGTTTCGGTGATGGTGTCGGAAGGCAGAAGAGGTGCTTTATCCAATGCCAAAAGCTTCAAAATCGGACTAAAATCAAAATTGAAAGTATTCACGTACAGTATGGAAAATTGAAATGAACCAGTGGGCAAAGTGCTAGAGCATATCTAGAGAAAAACAGAGCATTGGCCTTCATTTCAGACTTTCCTTTGAGAAGGCGCCTTGGATGGGAGATGCGCGTGCACACATGACAATTCTGAGATGCTGGCAGAGTTTCTTACATGTTACATTTCTCAAGATAGCATTTTCCTCTAAAATTTTTCAATACTCTCTGTACGCGATCTACACCTTTCTTTTCTACTTCTTCTGTGGTGATGACTACTGCAAGATCAATGGCATCTTTTTCAAGAAACACGCGTGCCTTTGCCATTGCCTTGACCATGGTGGCCACAGCATCTTCCCCTATAGCTTCCACAAGAGCACCTGTGTTTTGATCTCTCGCCTGCAGACAGATATAATAATGTATACGCCTAGGTATGCTCACGGATATAATAACAGTGGTAGCACGTACCCTGCCAGCAATAGCACCTGCCAGGGATGTAACCTTTGATCGACTGGAAGTCACAAACTCGGCATCCTGCAAAACATCTACATGGTCTATATACTATTAATTTGCTAACAAAATAATAGACACGTACACTGGAATCCACATCCGTCTTTCTCTCCTTGCTGGAACGCAAATGAAACAGAATGGTGTCAGAATCAATGACATCCTTGTAGAAGGAGGGCTGGCACATTAGCTCCCCAGGCTCTTGGTCGGAACCCAAATACCCACGCGCTATTGCAATAATCTACACATTGTAAGAATTGAATAGAGAAACGCCAATCAATCAAATGCCACAGAGATTATGATCTGGCAAACCCACCTCCAAACCCTTCATGATGTCTTTGATTCCATGTGCAAAGAGTGGTTTCAATACTTCATTCCTCCGCACACTCCAAGCAATCTTACCAGCAACTTTATGTATATCATCTGAGAGCTGCATCACATGATGGACAAACAATGGTCAGTCAAGAAACAGAGTATACTTCAACAAAACAAGCATGCAAAACTCCAAACATGAAACGCACAGCCAAGCATGATGATGGCACCGTCTTTGACGGCCCGTCTCTCTTTCTATGCCTCTTCCTTGTACGATCCCTCTCCGCATAGTCCCTACTATCACTACTGCTTGGACTCAGGCTTGAGTCACTATCATAGTGCCTCCTCCTCCTCCTCCTGCTGCTCCTTCTTCCATCAGAGCCACCCCGCTCTCTGCTTGTTGATCTATATCTATCCCTTTTTCTATATCTGTCATAGCTTCTACTTCTAGGACGGGACTGGTATCGATAACGACCCTCCGATCTTCCCCTATAATCACTCTCGCTCGATAGACTGACATCCGACATGACGACACTCCCTTCAATTTCCAATCTTTTTATTCATCCAGAAAAATGAGATTAAACATGAGACTGGTCGACCGGAGCAAAACTCATGGCATTCACAATTGGCACTTTTCTCCTTAAAAAGAATAAGAGATTGTCATCTTTCATTGGTTTATAGACCCATCATATGAGTCAGTCATGCTATGAATTCAAATGATTTTAATACGATTCCATGGAATGATGAGCCTGTTGAATGGGCGTCTGAGGGGCCTCAGCCTCGGTGAGGTGATGTATGCCAGTTGAGAGAGTGTGTCGCTATGAATCGGAGCAATAGCAGTTTACATATCAATCTGGAGGTCTTTGTGAATAAACAGTTAGACGAGATAGAAAGGCAAGCTGCCGGGACCTCGAACAAAGACAAGATTATTCGTCAGAGTTGTTGTTCTGTGAAGCGAATAGTATCTGATTATGGCAGTGTTTCCCCACCAGTGCCTGATCATGAAAAAGAGGATTCGACGTTTGGGTCTCAGGCCGTCCACGGGGCGAGTGGGGGATTGCCGGAAGAAGTGACAGTGCCTCTGCTGTCACTCTTGAAGTCTTGCTTGGAGACAAAGAATGAGAGGGTTATTGAGCCAGCGTTGTCCTGCTTGCATAAGCTGATTGCGTATATGTATCTTCAAGGGGAGACGAGGGCAAGCGGGAGATTGGATGATGCTGGAAATATAGTGACTACGGTGGTGCTGATGGCAGCAAAGGCAGCCAGCACACCCTTCTCGAATCACTCGGTGCAGTTGACGGCTGTCAAAACATTGTTGACAGCGACGACGGCAGAATATTTTATTCCTCATGGTGATTGTTTGATGTTGGCTGTGCGGACGGCGTTCAATATTGCAATAAATGGGGCAACAAAGGATGTGCAGAATGCAGCAGCGTCTGCATTGTTGCAGATGCTGAATACACTGTTGAAGAGGGTGGCAAATCAAGTAATCACTCCGTCTGGTACTCCAATAAAATCTCACGGTTCTGATACGTACATCAAGGATTCATCGAGCCCACTTGAGAAACATCAGTCCGCTGGATTTGGTGATGATGGTGCCCTGGGAATTGGGGAGGGCCCTGTGACGATTGCTGATAAGAGAGCTGCGAAATTGTCTCAGCTTGCAGAGCAGTCCGATATACGTGGGCTGGAAGAAGCATTGACGAGCAGCATTCCTTCTCCAATCAAACCTCTGAAAAACTTACAGGTGAAGACCTCTTCTAAAGAGGAACAACATCTGCTCAAGGAACGTGAAAAGATTGACCGGACTCCTGGATCGAGTGAAATGCCAAGTTTGCGCAGAGTCGATACACCACCAGATCCGAGACGAGCATTAATGCGAGATCTAAGGGCGTCCGAGTGGAAGGCTTTGACAACACCAGAGAAGGATTTTGTGATTGTCCTAAGTGCAATGTGCAAAATGGCCTCCAGGGAAACTGGGTCTGGAGCAGCTGGAACATATTACCACACTGGGAAGTTATTCGCATTGGATACCGTGGTTAAAGTTTTAACGAATCCCATGCATGAATGGGACTATATTCGCACAGAGTTGGCTATTCAACTTCGCCAGCCACTGTGCCTGGCAATCCTTAGAAACTGCAAATCTCCATATGAATCTGCAATAGCCGGAAGTGTGAATATTTTGTGTGCCATTCTAAATGCTTCACCGCTGAGATCAACTTTAAGGGCCGAGATTGGTGCTTTATATCCTCTGATAATATTGAGGCCATTAGAGAATGGAGGTGTCAATCACTCTGGAATGCAGAAGCATGCAATTGCTGCCCTGCATGGCTTGGAGAAGATTTGTGCACATCCTCAAGTATTGGTCGACATTTTTGTTAATTTTGATTGCTCAATGCAAGCTTCAAATCTTTTTGAGCGCACAGTGAATAGCTTGGCGAGGGAAGCATCAAATCCTCCAAAGCAGTTCCCACAAGGGTGGTCTGTAGCAAAGAGCTCTCTTCTCAAATGCATAGATTCGTTAGATACCTGGGCTGGGCCTTTGAAACCTTGGCTGAATGATGCATCGAACCTAGAAGAGGAAGCATCAATCGAAGAAGTTCTACCTGGGCGTGATCAGGATGTTCTCCGTCAGATACATCTGGATAAAGCTAAGAAAAGCTCCTTGCAAGAAGGTCTAGCATACTTCAACCAGGATCCTATCAAGGGAGTAGACTATTTACTAGATTCAAATGTGATTGAGTCGGATCCTGACTCGATAGCTCAATTCCTGATTGGTCATGACTCAAAGTTGGACCCAGAAGCAGTTGGAGAATTACTTGGGCATCATGATGAAAGAAGCATCAAGGTACGCTGGCTCCCAGTCTTGCATCAATTTTTTTTTACGTGCGAATTCATCTACTACATTGTATTTTTGCAGATAATGCATGCATTTGTCAGGAAATTGGACTTCTCTGGTTTAACAGTTGATGCTGCCTTGCGAGTACTCTTGAGAGGCTTCAGGCTTCCAGGAGAGGCACAAAAGATTGATAGAATCATGGAGAAATTTGCAGAAAAGTACTGTGAAGATAACCCTAATGTTTTTCCAGTTGCTGATGCAGCCTATCTGCTTTCTTTTGCTGTGATTATGCTGAATACAGATGCTCACAATCCAATGGCAGAGAGGAGGATTCAGGGAGATGATTTTGTGACTATGTGCACGTACCAGACTGAGGCGGGTGAGTATGAACAAATCATGCCAACAAATGAGTTGCTTGATTTGTACACCAGGATTGTTGATGAGGAAATCGCTGTGCCAAAATCCTTCAAGTCTTTCTCTGCAAACCAGAGGTCAAGAAATAGATCTCTTAGGAGATTAGCCGCTGCAACTGGATTATCAAAGCTCGTTGCTCCATTTCATCCTGGAAACTCGTGGGATAAGCAGTATGGAGCTGATCAGGAAAGAATGGAAATGGATAAGCTTTCCATGCAGATATCCACTTTTTCTTCAGCTGTTTCAGAGAAGGAAATGTGGAAAACTGCAACGCATGCTGAACATGCAAGGCCAATGCTTCAAGTTGCTGGAGATCCGATCTGTAAGTCTTTGATAATGAATTTGAGGGCAGCGAATTCGGTGGCTGAGGCTATGCCTATTCTCAAGGGATTTGAGCAGGCTATCAAATTGTGTGCATTACTGTGGCTTGAGAATTTGACCCTGCAGTTCGTTAAAGGATTGGCTTTGTCCTCAGGCTTTGGACAGGTCAACAATGACTTCAGTATCGCTCAAAGTGCTTACCCTGGGACGCCAGAAGAAGCTAAGAATGTCGCTTGTTTAAGTCGCTTGGTCAGTTTGGCGTGCTCTAAAGAAGCTGGTTTGCTTGGAGGTGCCTGGATTGTAATCTTCAAGGTATTGAGCGGATTAGAAAAATTAAAGGAACGGCTGTCCCCTGAAGTTGAAAACCCATTGCCTTCAAATCTGCATCTGAAATGGATGCCTCGATCTTTCAGCAACAAACAGCAGGCCTCAAAGATTGGGTCACATGAGCCTAGAAAAGGACCCACTAGAACAGTGATAAGGGATTCACAGGGGCCATTGATAATTAGAGAAGAACCTGGTATGGGAGTTGTGATTTGGGCTGAAACTTCAGGGGCAGCATCAATCGAGCGAATTTTTGCCAACAGTACTGAGCTGGATGGAGAATCGATATTAACCTTCATGCGAGCACTGTGTGCTATTAGTCAGGAGGAGCTTGAGCATACTGGGGGCTCATCTACGAGAATTTATTTGCTACAGCGTGTTGTTGAGTGTTCGTACTTCAATGCTGGACGCATTAGATTGGTATGGCAAAAGATATGGACAGTTGTATCGCAGCATTTGGTTTCAGCAGCATGCTGTCCTGACACATATGTTGCAATGTTTGCTGTGGACTCATTGCGACAATTAGCGGATAAACTTCTTTGTCGCACTGAGCTACCGGGATTCTCTAGTCAAGGGGAAGCAATTCGACCCCTTGGATCTGTCATTCGATGCAGTGATTCCACAGCAGTTAGAGAATTGTCTATTGCATGTATTGCTCATATTGTTGATTCGCATCACGAGCGAATAGCAGGTGGTTGGTGGGCAGTTATTGATGCTTTGGCAATTTCTGCTTCCGACACTTCTACAGAAGTCATAACTCAGTCAATTGATATTATGCGTGGAGTTTTTAAACTTCTTTTCCTGGATTCAAGAGAAGGCGCTGGTCATGATCTTCTAGAGGAGTGTGTGCATGCTGCAGTGACGGTAGTTACCAACCAAAGCTATGAGGAGGACACTGCTCCTGCAACTGCATCATTAGAACTATTTCAGATGCTTTGTCAAAAGCTGTACGAGTCAAAGACAGAGAGACAAGTGATTCAAAGGTGGATATCTGTTTTGTCGCCTCTCGCAGCAATTTCCAGATCAGATCCTCGACCAGAAGTTGCTGATACAGCATCTACAGTTCTTTTCTATGCTTTGACAACATATGGAGACTGCTTTGATCGAGATATGTGGGAGAATATTTTTGAAGTGGTGATTAGTCCAGTTCTATCTGTGTGTCCAACACCCATTTCCCAAGATTTGATTGAGATGATTGTACCAAACGCACAATATGCAGAGCATCCCGTGTCTTTCAAGGAATCAAAGGACGTTTTGAAGTTTTATACCGAGTATAATGCACCTGTTCAGCATATCAAGCCCTGGACAAGAGAAAGCTCGTTGCGGATTGTCCGTCTGGCAAACAGTCACTTGCCAAGCCTTTGGGACACTATGTCAAGCTGCCCCATGGCATCTCACCTGGCAGTGGACTTTCTTAAAATTTTATGGTCGTACTCGATATTTCAGGACGAGATCATCGCAGAAATCTCCGAAACTTTGTGTGAAAGGATGTTTTCAATGGTTTGTAGTTCTGTTCCCCCAGGTTCTTGGAAAGACATTTCTCGAGTCTTTGCAACATGGTTGAGTCTTCCTGATATTGATGAACTTGTCCCATCAAGAGCAGAAGATGAGCTTCGAAGACGATGTAACAGTGTCATCAAGGGCTTTAATCTCATTGCATGGGTGCTGATGAACTGTACACTTCCACAAGAATTTGTGTGGGGTATTGTGCAAGTGATGCAAAGCAGTCTCGAGGCAATTCGGGCATTGAATGACGATCATAGTGCACGAGTGAGGCTGGAAAAGTTGCTGAGTTCCCCTGCCTCATCCAGAAAACCAGATGCTCACGATGAATCACCAACAAGGGCAGAACATGCTGCAAATAGGTTTGAGAGCCTTGCAGATGCTGTTGTTGACACTGTACAAAGGACGGACGACAAGTTCCTCCCAGCATTTAGTAGGGTCGAGACATTGGGAGAGAAAGCCTTTGCTGATTCCATCATGCATGTTGCTAAAGAAAACCTGGCAGGAATTGAAAAGCAAGATGAGCTATATTCCATGCTAGTAGATTGCATCGTGCAGAAGGTTCATCAGAGCTGTGGGAGATTAGAGCAGATTGAAAACTACCACAATAGTGATACTTTTTGGTTGGAAACTGAAAGAATTTCATCCGGTGCATCATTATTGTTGTACCTTACAGACATTCCAGAAAAGTACTGGGAGAATAAGAAGAATGATATGATGAAGTGCGCGTCTCAAATGGTTCGATTCCAGAATAATGGAGTCCGAAAAGCTATATCCGTGTTTTTCCAAAAGCTAGCAGGGAAACCTTAGTCATCATGTAATCCCAATTGTCTGCCTAAATCTTGCAAGCGACAACTCCAATGTCAAGGTCTCTTTCTCTAGACTACACAATGCTCGATTGGCACGGCGTGAGTCGAGACTAAGATTTGTTTCTAACGAAAGGCGCTCACATTTGGGGAGATCAATGTGAATCACCGACCCACTGATCCAGACTCGCCCAGCAGTAGGGTGATCAGCCAACACACAACAGGACTCTTTGACTAATCTCACGACTATTCTGATACTATGCACTGGATTTCCTACGAATGACATACTCCAATCTTCTTTATGTAGACGATGCGTACATTCTACATTACCTCCTGTCGTATCTACTGTTACTATGTCCTTCTTTGATGCAACACAGGGTTCAGGCAGCACATCCATCAAGACAGTTTCATCCATTCCCCACAACATGATGGACTCCAAGCTCCCTTTACTCTTCATCCTAGGAAGCTTGATATCTGGGTCAAGGTACATTCCTGTATCTTTTGCCACTTTCGACATCACCATGGCAATCAGATGCATTTTGAAATTCACATTGTCAAACGCAGCCTGAAGCACCCTTGGATGCGTGGCACAATGTATCACTGCAGTCACATTAAAGCACCATCACCAATTCTATACATCTTGCCTATGAACCTATACGTATATCATACCGGTACAAGCATCTCCACGCTTGTCTACATCCATCTTGGGTTTGGATATAAAAAACTCAAGCAGGGTATTCTCCTCCCAACCATCCTCATGGACCCATGATGCCATTAAATCACCTTCTCCCTCCCATCCAACTGGTAATATCGACCTCGCACTTGAACAGACGTTAATAAACACCTTTCTTTGGTCCTCATCCCTGCTTTTAATGACAAAACCAGGTTTGGGTATATTAGCTAGATCTGTCACCCGTATACCCTGTACAAAGGATTTAACAATGCATCATATGAATATATACACCCATCATACCATCTAGATCGCACCTGATCCACAACATGGGAAAGTTCTTCACCTAGACTGCTCCGAATTGGCATGAGTAACTTTGACAGGGCTATAACTACTCCACACGCATTTTATGGCATTGAGCAACCTCTCAACGCATCTTTGGGGGTCTCAGAAATCGTATAATGGATCATTCGTGTTTTTCAAGTGTCCGTGGTTGGATTCAAACATCCCTTTGTGATGGGGTCAGATCAGACAGGCATTCGTGAATATCTCCATGAGAAGCGCCTTAGATACCCTGAGACAGCCATGGGAAGGGCTCATTTTAAAGTATCAACATGTTGTCTTTAGTAATAGGGTGAAACAAAGGAGTCTGAGTGCATTCAGAGGAACGCGTTTGTGACTTGAATATGGAAGGCAGGAGGGGTCTTCCTCTGGAGATTTTTCTGATTTTAGTTGTGAGTAGCTCTGTATATGCTTTTGAGAGAGTTGAGACGTCAAGTTCTGCGTGTTCTGTACAAGAACCTCCGCCGGTGACCCCTCTGGAGAGCGTATCCTGTTCAGGGAGTGAGGAGGCGACCATTGAGGAGGCCAAAGATAGGGCTTGGAGGTTTGCGCCGGTGGTGAAGTTCCATCCATTGGAAAGGTATCATTTGCAAGATATCTCTGCATGGTATAATGCCTCGGTATTTGTGGGAGCAGATGGGTCAGGGGATCCAAATGTCAAACGGGGGTACAGAACTTTGAGAACAGGGGCAGCCATATCTGATGAGGAACGAGAGGCGTTAATTTCGGGGGCACCGTTTGATGCGAATGGCCATAGTACTGCTGATATATATTATACAGTGAGTGATTATGATGACGGTCGATTCTGGTTGTATAACTTTGACCTCTTTTTCTCGTGGAATGGATGTTCAAACCAAGAGCTGGTGTTTGATAGCACGGCGCTGAAATACATCATGTGCCCAGCAGGGGAGCACGAAGGTGATTTGGAACGGCTTTCTGTTCTTGTTTGCAAGTCAGATTACAGGATTGCGAGGATTGGGTATAATCAGCATGGTTGGTCAGAAGTCAGAGATTGCGATGCAGGAAACTGCCCTGTGGATGCAGGTACAGGGAATCCTGTGGTGTACTCAGCACTTGAATCTCATAGTTTATATCCAGAAAACAATGGATTTCACGTATATTATGCCTTTGGCCCCATTTATATTGGCGATAGAACTGGAGATGATGCTGAGAAAATGTTTGTGCCCCGTGCAGACAATGTTGTGTATTTGCCTTCTCTAGCAGAGATTGAAGCAACAAATGGATGGGAATGGGCGAAATTCTCAGGTAACTGGGGCTCCCTCTTATCTCCGTATCCTACAATGCTGTATTGCTTATCAGATGATGGTCGTACTCTGTTTGACAATATATGTGAGGATACAAGTGCCTCGCAGTTGATCACATCTGTGTCATCGAGCATCGGCCTTGCCAATCCTGCGGATGAACAGTTCATGCATGGACCCCTGTTCCGCCCATCTAATTTTCAAATCAAAGGGACGGAGGTGGCGCCAATTGTGGAGAGCGGAATCACAATGCTGACTTGCGCTGATGATGTGGCAGCTGCAGCAAGATCAAATCTGATGAATGAATCTGCACAGATTCCTCCGGCTGAAGAGGCCGTGGTAGAAGAAATGCCTCGTGAAGAAATTACAGAGAATAGCGAGATGAATGAAATAGTCGTGGCAGCTCCACCCCCTGGGCCTTCCTCTGGGTTTGCTGCATATCCCCTGATATGGCCTCTTTCTCTATTGTTTTCTCTCCTGAATTGCTTTTGAGTTACATGTCTAGCAGTCAAAACTATTTTTCATCTTTAAATGGCATCATGCAACAATTTTCGCGACTTTTTTCTTCCCATGGGCATCTATATGTGATGAGTTGGTTGTCTCCCCATCTCCATCTTCCCACCTGGGCGTCTTGCGCAATGTAGGTGCTGGAGTCATCATCATGGCCTCCTCTGTCGGCGGCAATGATAGTTTTTCGTCAACTGTAAGAACCTTGCGGCTCTCTGCAAAGTACTGATTCGGGTGATTTATTCCTGTATCACAGGAACAGCCCATTTTACCTTCCCATACAGTAGCACATGCCAGTTGATAGTGGCCTTGTGTTGCCTTTTTCACCGCTTCGTCAACCTTTGAGGCAGACAGATCTAATCTCGACAAACTGTGACGCAACGACTCCTCGCCCATCACTCTATACGGACATCCATGAACCTGCCCAGGTCCAGGCATGGCATTGATTATTTTCAAACAAGAATGAGGGGTATAATCTTGCCTTTTTCCCTCCTTGCCATAGTTATGCCTAATGTTGTACAGATATTGTTTATCAAATTTATCGCCTGGGGCAATAGGAGCCATTTCTGTTCTCCAGAAACGGATGGCTTCTTCCATTGGTAACCCAATGCCCTTGAGAAACAAACCAAGTTGCTGTCTCCCAGTATGCTTGAGATGATGCTGTGTTCTCAATGAATCCATCATCACAGACATACAAAGAGGAAAGGATTCCTTCTGTAGCCGGGGCAGCATGGAAGCGTTAATGCTTTCTTCGGATCCCCCGGATGACTTGACACCATTATAGTCTGGCCCAAGGTATCGTTCACTCAGACCTGACACCAAAGGCACAAGGCGTTCCTTTTCTTCACCAGCAGAAAAGGCACTCCACTGTCTCGAGAGCAATGCCAAATGCTTGGAGAGATGAGATCGAAATGGAGCCATGACAAGGGATCCAATTTGGTCCCGTGAGACGTATGCAAAACCCTCCCTCAGATATACTCGCCTCATGGCAACCAAATCAGGCACTTTTTCAAAGCCCACCTTGTAAAACGATTCGTGTGCGCCTGACGACGAGAAGAGTGATTGCACTTGAGCCACTGAATTCGTTATAGATTGCAACGTGGCCTTCAAACACTCTTGCACGTCTTCAAACTCTGCCCTCGTGAGCACCTGAACAGGCAGGCCATGCTGCTCAATGAATGCCCTCTGATCTGATGACAGCATATCTTTAAAACGAGCCCTGAACAGCTCACACTCTTGATTCAAAAACCATTTCCTCTTATCTTCAGTCTGGCAAAATGCCAAACGCAGCACATAATGCGATGCCACGTCCTTTCGCATCGTCGACTCCTTTGTTGCATCCTTCAAGTGCACCTGCGCCAGCTTGACAATCCTGTCCAACAATTCATCTCCTTTGTAGTTCCTTGCCTTCAAATCCTCAATCCCTCGCAACACTGCAGAACATGGAAAAATTATATAGACCACACACATCGCATACTATACCAGAACACCTACCATGCAGCCGATCCACTGCAAACCTCTCAAACTCCTCCAAGGAAATATCCCCATCTGGAGCCTCATCATACATTGATACCATCACCACCCGACCATTCTGCTGAGCAGATGAAAGAGATCCTGAAATCTCCTTACTCACAGCGATAGCTTTATCATGGCTGTTCAGAATCCTGTTCGCCTTCACCCAAGACATGGCTACTGTTGTTATCACCCGTTCAATCAAGCCCAGTGCCACTCAGATACTGGCGAATAATACCGCAACTTCGTGAAATCAGTGAATGATAGAGATTCGAGAAGTTCTAAACCACCGCTGTTGCGCTGTACCAGATTTTGGCGGAAACAACGGACGATTGGTCAATTGGCAGATGCTGTTTGTTGTTGGAATGGAGTATTCTTACAACAACAAAACAATAATGACAACAATACTGATATGCCGATGACGTCGGCAAACCAAAGCAGGATCAAGAATACACATGCTGCAACGAGATGAGACGCTCTCGTGTAGAGAAAAATTCAAAAATACCCTAGATGTTTTTATTAGGGTATTATCTGGTCCTTGGAATAATCATCCACCAAGCGAGTCAATGCCTCAATCTTTGCATCCTTGAGCCGTATCACCTCCTCTTGCTTTGCACATTTCAGCTCGAGAACCCGAATCACGTCGTGTAACTCGTCAATCACTCTGCCATCATGGTCTTCAGACTGCCCTCTTCTCTCTACTGGTGGAATGTGGGACACCATTCCCTTCTTCTCATCCATTTGAGTAGGACACGTATTCTCATCAGTACCACTCCCATGGCCTGCTGAAAGTCTATACAACGTATTCCTCAACAACTTGAGCACCCTCTCCACGCACCCAACCTCGCAGGATACAACAGAACGCATTGTATCCACAGACAACTTCATCCCAATCTTCTTAAGTACTTTATCATTTAATGTCCTCCAATTCTCCATCTTCTGCTTCGAATTACTGGTAGGACTGTAATTGTGCAGGTCAACTAATTTCGGTTGGTAGTAATGAATAATATCTGCCACACACACAGCATCACTGAAATCCCTGGTAATATTCTTCTTCTGTTTAGAAAGCGGTATGCTATCTACCCATACGTAAATCTCACCGAGCTCATCTTCGTCGCGAATGTCTGGTAACAATCCCATTCTTTCCCTTTCCGCGTTACTCTTTCTCTGTATGGGTCTGGATACGATTTACATTGACAATATATACATATATGCACCGTATTTGGTATGGATGTGAGCAGACGATGAAGCAAACAATACCTCGAGGTTGTGCATCTCTCCTTCCCATCGACAGTCTCTGTTTGAAGGGCTCTGCTGTCGTTTTTGTGTCTCACTCATGCAATCGCATGGGTCTTTCCGGTGGTCTCTTTGTATCTCTTCTGTAGAGTGAATTCTCATTATTCATCTTCTATTCTAGTGAAATATCGAATACAATAGATAATACTGTATCGGAAGCGCGGTAGAGTTTGTACCGTGGCTTTGTGATTGAATCGCAATCATCATCCTTACAACGGTCACTAAGCATCACAAAGGAACAGGAGTATTTAAGCGACTGCTGTGGATATGAATAACTCCTTTTCCTTACATCGGCAGACTATGGAGGTCTCAGAGAGCCGGGAAAGCAATTGGGGTCGGGCGAATGGCAGTCAGAATGGGCTGACCGTGGCAGTTCAGAATCGACATGCTTCACAGATTGCACGCGTCAATTATCGACAAGATATAACATCGAATAGAGATGCGAATATGCAGTTTTCGATTCACATGACGCTCGCCAATCAAGGTGCGACCAGCGCTGTGGACGTTAGAGTGAGGCGGGACCTGGGGTCCCCAACGGAAGCGCTGAACTCGCGCATCGGGCATGTAGAGAACTCACATATTGTAGATGATAAAGGGGAATCTCTTAGTGATGACGAGGTGAACTACATCGGTGCAGCAGATGAGCCACCAGAGAGGGATTTCCGTCATGCAGGCAGGCGGGGAAATGTGCACCAGACACCCCTGGAGGCCCCGCCTCAACGAAGAGTGATTGATTCCAATAGTACCAATCATCCAATTCCTCCTGTGGTAGCGAATCGGAGGGAAGAAAATCCGGAGCCGCGCGAAGAAGATATTCCATTAGTATGTGTACAATTTTGCATGAGGTGTGTTGTGATGGTATTTAAGAATCTCGTCTCCTGAACTGTGCAGGCCGATATTCACCGTGCAATTCTCCAAGTCATGTCAGAAAATAGACATGATGGCGTTTATATGAGCAATACCATGATTTTTAGAATGGTGCAATCGGCATGTCCTCATCTATCTCTACAGCATGTAGAGCTCCAGGACTCGCTCTCAGAAAGGGTACGCTTTCCACGTTGTGAAAAATCTGTATTCTTGAAATAATTTTACTACGATGCGCAGATACAATGTTTGGTGCGGGAGAAAGTACGCCGTGGACTTTCAAGGGAATTTACTAGAGAGTTTGTCGACATATATCAGAATGAGTATGGTGAACAACATGTCCATCTTGATGGCAGGACAAAAGTGTACATCAGTCAAGCATTACGTGAAAGACTCTTGGAAGGTATGTATATATGTTTAATATGTATCAGGTGGCGGCCTATGCCAAACAATACAAGTGTGAGGTGTGCAGGGGAAAACCAAGGGAGACCATCTTACAGATACTGGGGTGGCGATCCATATGGAAATCCCACATTCAGACAACTTTTATTTGCACTTCAAGATGCTCATCTACGGGTATTCGGCTTTAACAGACAGGATTTTCCAAATTTGAGATACACCCAAGACATCAATGAAGGTATCAGAACCATCCCCCCAGCAATTCTGGCATTCTATGTCTGCAAGGTACGCGGATGCAAGACGTTGCTTGATCCACCTGCATCAACCGAAGTTTGATTATGTATATGAAGGAGAAGCCTATCAATCTCACTCACACATGTCTATACACACGTGCAGTTTGAATGCCTTCTTTCACCCGAAATATCCAGCATGCAGAGCTGGTATACACAGGTCCTTAAGGTGGTCCGCCGACGCACGAGTGCATACGTCAGATTTCCAATCAATAACGAGCAGGCTTTCAGGCCCTAAAGTTCATGGGGCCACGCTGAGCAAATATGCTTTGGATGTATACCAGCTATATACATAAGGGAAGTGAGTGCTCTTGTGAGTCACAGGAGAGAGAAGAAAGAAAGATCCTAGTCGTCCTGTCAGGATCAAGATGGCCCCTCATGCTGTCCAGTCCCACACAAGCATAAAAATATTCTTTTCATGTAAGAATACATGAATGCTATAGAACAATACCATGGTACCATACAATGCACGCACATGGAATGGGTCGTGCATCCCTGTCCATGTTGCAGGGGTCTCTTCTCCCAGTCTGAGACATAGATTCCACAGTATTTTACATACAAGTACATCATATAGCAGTAGTAGGCTTATTGTGAGGGCAGAGAAACGCCCGTCGTCGAGAAAGACTCGTCAAGTTTCGGGTAAAAGGGATTCGGGCTTCTTTGCCGATGTGGATCCAAATGGTGCGTTGCTATGCACATATCTGTATTATATAGTTCAATACTGAACGATTTCTATGCGCAGCGACGATATATCCCGTAAAGGGAAGCTTGAAACAAGACCCAACCAAACGAGGTGGGAGGTGGGAGAGCGATTTTGTATGGAATAGCAATTGGAAGGAGGCTATGGAGTATGATGATGCGATACGGGAGAGCAATAATGCCAGGCAGAAGAAGACTGAGGAGAAGGAGGAGTCGAGCAAGGGCAAATTGTCCTTGGTGCAGGCCAAGAAGGACTTGAATGATGTCAATGTGGATCTGTCTGATCAGCTGCGGCAACGTAAAAGGGATGGCGATGAGAAGAACAATTCTAATGTGATCATTCAGGTAGAGAAAAAGCCTCGAAGGAGTTCGGGTGATGCAAAGATGACGCAGAGGGAGGGGCGTGCATGGCGTCGCAGTGACAGATATGCCATCAGAGGAGGATCAGGGACACGTGCAGGCGAGGAAGAAGAGAAGGAAAAGACACGAGAGATTGAGCGAGAACGATATGATCAGTTGAAGAGAGAGCTTCAGTTGTGGAGCGTGGGGCTGACTGCAGTGTGCTTTGGATGCACTGTTGCATTTTATGGAAGAGATGTGGGAGCAAGCTATGGCATTGGTGCTCTGGGAGGGCTCTTATATCTGAGATCTTTGTCTCGAAGTGTGGATTCATTTGGAGTGGGTGGCGTGGGAGGAGGCCCTCGCTTGCTGATACCAGTCATCCTTGCCTTGGGGTACAACAGGTACAACACATTGGTTGCAGAGCAGTCAGGCCTGTACCTTCAATTGCTCCCCATGCTGGCAGGGTTCTTCACATACAAGGGAGCCGTCATTGCCAGACAGAGCAAGGCATTATTCGACGAGTATACAGGCAAAACACAGCAATGGGATGATGACATGGATGATGACATGTCTGACCAAGACAGAGAGCAAAAGCAAGAGAGTGTTGCCAGCGTGGACAGAGCCTTCTCTCGCACCATGCTGACCAAATACTGATTGATTGATGATAATATAGTAGTAGCACAATGCATCGCCATCATCATAGAATTGTGTTGATATTTTTAAAAAAAGAAACATGTATCCTTACATACAATGCCAAACCAATTGGACGAGTACCAAATCCACATCAGTTTTGGTTTGCAATATTCTGACTCAACCAATCAAGACCCTCATACAACCCCTCCCCAGAGGTAGCACAGCAACTCTGAATATACCAGTGGCGCTGCCTCAACGAGTGGAGACCAAGCTTGTCCGTGATTTCAGCAGCATTCATCGCATTCGGCAAATCCTGCTTGTTCGCAAACACAAGCAACACAGCATCACGAAGCTCATCCTCATTCAACATCCTGTGAAGCTCATCACGTGCCTCCCCAATACGATCCCTGTCATTGCTATCTACCACAAAAATCAAACCCTGAGTGTTTTGGAAATAATGCCTCCACAGAGGACGAATCTTATCCTGACCTCCCACATCCCACACAGTAAAACTGATGTTTTTGTATTCCACAGTCTCCACATTAAAGCCAATCGTAGGAATCGTCGTCACAATCTCACCTAGCTTGAGCTTGTACAAAATCGTCGTCTTACCAGCCGCGTCAAGTCCCACCATGAGAATCCTCATCTCCTTCTTGCTGAACAATCTACTGAACAGCTTTGTAAATGTCAACCCCATCGTGTCGCACAAGGATGAAACAACGTCTAATAAACAATTGGTGTCTGATGATCACTCGTCGCACACCAGCACGAATCCACGACAGCGCTCAGCCAAACACGCACAAGACTACTATACGTATTAAACAACCACACAGAGACGGATATACACGCGTCACCTGCAATACAGAACACCCGTCAGAACCGCTATCAACGTAGATCCACCCCTACCCATCCAACACCCCCTTCCATGGGACTCTCCCAATATCCCCTACCCGCCCCCACAACAACAACCACAGCACCCCCACCACAGCCACAGCCACCATCTCATCTCCAGGATAGGAAATATTACAATTAGTATATATATATGAGACCATGGCAGAGAGCTGTGCCTGTCAGTCTATGACAAGACTGCAGGTGAAATCAGCAGCAGATGGCGATCCATCCACTGACACTCATTCTCTCATCAAAGGATGAACAATGTCATAGCACGTACTTTATAGTTGATATTAATTCAGTATGACTGTCTGCTGAATGATATGTCATATCTCTTGTTGTCATGGGAAGGGTCCTCCATCTCTGACAATCTGTCCCTTCTTCTTCCTATATAAGAGATCTAGAGATCGGATCTCTTCTTTGGGGATCTCTTATACCGCACATTTTGCCACCCTAGAGATTGTCGATAAGACGATAGCAGTCGCATCAGACCACAATTATTTCCCTTTCCAAGTCAAACAGAAGGATATGAATCCGATGGAGATTTTGATCCCAAACAAGATTGGATCTGGGACAAAGACGTCCAGTTATCGCATTTTCGTCATTTTTTGAGACGGGACCGTCAGAGCCTTTTGGCCTGAAAGTGACACATATTGTAAAAACTAGTATAAATAACTCAAAATTTTGTTTATGGGGCCTATAGCCCATCCTATTCGCTGCAGTTGCGAATCGAAGATTGCGCCATTTTGCCTATCTCGCGATCGCGGGCCCTGATTGCCCCGATGGAACGTCAAAACGAAAGAATAAACAAATAGTATGGTGAATCGAGAGTGGGATGAGAAGAAGAAGGCGATCAGGAGAAGCCAGAGCGCTTTGAAAATTTGCTAAATTTGATGATTGCATAGTTTGTGCGCTTTATCGCTCAAGGCTAGAATAAATGGAAACATTTTTTCTCAAATATTAACGAGATTTAAATCTTTTTTCATATGGTGGTTTGAGGAGAGAGAAAAGGGGAACCAAAGGTCCGTTAGTCAGAGGTGACCAGACCTCACCTCTGTCCCACGAATCCATGGTGAGCGAAGAGAGGCAGTCGAGAGCATCTAGGTGTGCGATTCGCGACCTCATACGACACTATTGTCTTCTTACTCCAGATTATATTGCTATATTGCTTGTATTATGCGCAAATGGGAAAAAGAAAGCTTTAGGGAGTGAGAAACAGTGGGTACCAAACGCATATGCTCTCGTAGCTGAAGAACCAAGACACCACTCAGTAAGGAGCCATGTTGGTTGTGTATGGCTGTCATTGTGACACATGAAGATGCTTTGCATTTACCAAGTGCCTAGATAGACCATGAATATGACAGAAAGTATCAGGTATGGATACAGGAGGTATTGTAAATGATTCTCAGAGTCCAAGTGCCCATACCCAACCACTACGCAGGTTCCAGCCCTTGACTCATAGGCCATGAGCACACCATTACAATGGATAAAGCCCAATTGGGACCCACAGAATGGTTTCGCGGCAGAAGACAGCGTCAAGTTGGTGTTTTCAAGCGAAGCTGAAGATGCCCGTGCAAAGCAGTTGATTACGATTCCTGGTGTAAATTGTCCTTCAAATGGCCAATATTGGCGATTAATTGCCCATAAGTTGATTTAAATTGCATTTTACCCTATATTATCGCAAGCCACGCCTTTGATGAAGAGATCCCCCCGGCCCTGGTCTTATTACTACAGGAGAGATCTAGATCTCTTCTTGCTGCTAGTACTAGTAATAGATACTAGAGGTCAGAATGCCTCGTGTATATTCAATGTATTTTTATTATTCATGGCATACTATTACTATTCCAGTTCGTCATACTATTGGTATGCGTGGGTGATCCTGGGGATTGGAATAATTGTCATTGTCTTCCTGTTACTATTTCTGTATGGTCGGTACAGGAAGAGGAAGCAATTGATGCAGCAGCAGCAGCAGCAGATGGAAATGCCTCCTTCCATGGGGGCAGGAGGAGGATACCCAGTGCCAGCAGGAGGAGCACCACCAGGAGGAGGAGGAGGTGGGTACCCACCTCAGGGATATGATCAGTATGGACAGGCTCCTCCTCCGTACGGGTATGCACAGCAACAGCAGCAGTATCAGGATGATGGCATGGTGTATGGGTATCCTGTGAATGATGCTGGTGCATCGAATGCTGTTGCTGGGACCCCAGCCCAGCAGAGCAAGTAGTCATGGAAATTTCTCTCTTTGAGTGCGGCATGGATGGGTTATTCATTGTTTTTTTTTGCTTTGAAAGATAGGTATATATCATAGCTAATAATAATAATAAGATACATAGATATACTGTAGTATGTTGATTCGTTATTGTAATAGAGTTGGGCGATGGGCCAGTGGACATGGCGTAGCACAATGTGGCACATGGAAGAATGCGAATCGGATTCGAGGTGGTTATTTGAGGTGGGTTTATATTGATATACGTATATATGATATATATAAGATGATCATAGTGTGGTATTGTACAGGGGGCGGCATGTGTGCAGTTGGGCTGGTGGGCAGGAAGGAGGAGATTCTGTGGTTGTGCTGCAGCATTCGGTGTTGGAGCGAGAGAGGGCGTTGAAGACTGGTCGGATGGTCAAGGTGGCTCATATTTTGTTGCAGAATGAGGGTGATGTTGGACGGGTGATGGGTGATATTGCTGGGATCCGGGTGGGGGATCTCTCCAGTGTGTTTGGGGATTTGGCACGTGAGTACTCGGCATGTCCGAGTGGGAAGAATGGGGGAGAGCTGGGGTGGGTTTCTGTGGGGCAGATGGTTGGAGAGTTTGAGGATGCCTGTTTCAGATCACAGCCAGAGGAGGTGGTTCGGTGTAGGACAGAGTATGGTGATCATATTATTTGGATACAGGATGAGAAGATGCAGGGGGAGATCAAGCCAATGTCGGTGGAAGAGCTGTCAGAGTTGTTGACATGTGAGAGGACGGCGGATGGGCAGTTGGAGCTGGATACTGTGCAGTTGATTGATGTGAGAGAGCCATCTGAGATTGACATTGCCAAGCTGCCTGGGTTTTGGAAGGTGTTTTCGTTGAGTGCATTTGGAGAATGGGGTCCAAATGCAGAGTACCTGTTGGATCCTGACAAGACAACCATTGTGTTGTGTCATCATGGTATTCGAAGTGCTCAGGTTTGTCAATTTTTGCTCAAAAAGAATTTTAATGATTTACGGAATGTGACTGGGGGGATCAATGCCTACTGTAAGATTGATCCCTCAATTCCAGAATATTAGAACAATCCTTTCAGTTATCGTTATGACTGTGGTTGGAGCACTTGATCGATGCGAGCCTGCATTTGAAAAAGGCCAGCATGTAACGAGACTGTATCTTTGCTTATCTGGATGACTGTGGCATGTGCATTGATGGAGGGGACAAATACTCTGTCCCCAATTTTTGGCTCCCAATCTCCTGACGAGAGATTTTTCTTCTTTTCATCTTTGACGAGTTTGTTCCTTTGGTGTGTTGATTTGTAGCTCAACATCAACTCTTTTCGAGCCTGACGAACTGCATTGAAAATTTTCTGAGAACCTTTCACATCTCTGTCGGAAATCCTTTCCAGGATTTGTCTCCTGCAGGGTACATGGAAAACAATATTACGAAATACATTCATCTCTCCATCGGTGTGGCCTTCCCTCGTAAATCCCCATGTGTATAAATTGGTCCCATGCCTCCGCCTCTGGATCTTCTTCATCCCAAATTTCAGACAAGTCTTGCTTATTGGCATCAAGGTAATACTCCCAATCAAAACAAGACATATTCCTCCTATGTGCATCAGCCAGCATTCTATCAACCTTGGTATCAAGCCACAAATTCTGTGACGCCATAAGAATGTGTTCGGTGATATTGTCCGAAGTCGCTTCATCTTTCCACAAGGATAGCCTTTCGGCTCGGACAGCACTCGGCCATTCTGATTCTAAAAATGCCTTTTTGACCTTGACAAACATGACCTCCATTGGGTCGATATCAGTGCCATCGTAAAATCCAGGTTGAAGTGGATTCAAGTCACCATTACAACCAAATTCGTTCAGCAATTCTCTCGATCCCTGCCAATCTATGCCCTGGTACCGAGACATGAGCGAATCCATGCTATATCCAGCATTCAGAATTGCCTCACTCATACCTTGCTCCGAATGGAAAACAACATCCTCCATTTCATCGTAGCAATTGAATATTGTATTATTTGATCGAAGGACATTTAATCCCACAGAATCGGTGGCAACTGCATAAGACTGCACATGCAGGGCTGGAAGGTGATCACCAGATTGTCCACAACAGATTGTTGGCCCAACTAGTTTCACACGATCTGACAATTTTTCTGTGAATGCCCTACTCCAATGATATTTATTATTCAAGTATGATGGCAGGAATGGGCCCCTCACTGATGAGTTCAACCATATATAGTAGGAATATGAGTCAAGGTATGCTGAATCAGACACTTCAAGAACAGAAAACACCCATCCAACAGTGCCGATATCAAAGCACTTGTTTTCATGCTTCATCACTCTCAGATTCCTCTTATTCACACTTTTAAGCACGTCAGGTACATCATCTTCCATGTCAGATACCTGAATCACGATGATGTAATCGCAATTGTCGTTTTCCTGAGAATTGAAATCACAAACAGAATTAGCTGCAACAAGGACAATCCTCACAACCATGTAATTTTGTGACTCACCTTGATCCCCTCTTTCACAAAATACGACAGATTTCTCTCATATTCTGGATCTGAATCGCTGAAAACATAAATCACGAGGGTAGGAGCCTGGGCCTTCCATGGTTCCTCTTCACCAAACTTGCTTGTCTGTGTAGACCCTCCATTTCCCCAGATCTTCAGGGCCAGTAGAACCACAATGACGCTTATGGTAACTTTATATCTATAATCATTGATTTGCTCGTATTCTGATCCTTTCGGCGACTTGTGGAGGCTTTTCGATCTCTGTGACCTCATGGCAACAACATCGCGAGAGTGCTAGACTTCCAGCAGAGGCAGAATCTGATCCTTTAAAATCTTTCCATTCTTATTTTTATACGCTTTTTGGAGCATTGCTTTGGCGATGGGGTTTGGAGATGTTGCAAATAAGCCAATTGTTTTCATTGGTCCCTGGCCAATAATAATGGCTCCCTCTGGGTACACATGGCCAAGGTGTACAATGAACAAGACATGTACGACGGGGACCCACGAGAGAAACACTCACCATATACAAAAAGCATCACATACCTGGAATATTGCAGCATACCCTGGGACCTCTGCCTTTTGCTCCTTATTTGACTGATTTTGTCTGTGATATTGTCTTCTTCCTTTCTCAGGGATTCCAAGAAGGCCAGGCTGTCATTGACTTCGTGGGCGTCAGTTCCTAACAAGGCACGAGCGTTATGGACAATTTCATGCCCCAAGTGGACATTCTCGGCGATATAGAGTGCGCAACTTCGTCCTGGGACGCCCCAGAGCAGCTTGTAAGTGGGCTCTAGATTCACCTCATCAAATTCTACACTGACATTCTCGAATACACCCGGTTTGGAATACTTAAGGCTCGTCAGGGCACTGTGATGTGTCGTTGCAAATGTTATGCAAGATCCACCGGGCTTATCCCGCGATAAAGCATCCATGACAGCAAGACCCAGGGCAGCTCCATCAATGGCATCAGTCCCAGTACCCAGTTCATCCAATAGAACCAATGATTTACCGGTTGATTCTTTCCTGATGTTTTCAATGCGTTTCAAGTGTCCACTAAATGTTGAAAGATTGGACGATAGGCTCTGTTCGTCACCTATATCTGCAAGAATGGCATCAAAGCATGGTATACTAATTGGTGCCTCTGCTGGGATTGGGATACCACATTTAGCCATCATACTTGCTAAACCCACCGCTTTCAGCACTGCAGTCTTACCTCCTGTATTTGGACCTGTAATGATAACACCTTTCGTTCTTTGTCGTGCAAAAACATCCACTGGAACAGGACCAGAATACGTTACCATGCCAGTATCTGAGCATTCCATTGATTGATGCCCAGAAGAGGGTCTTCTCCACCCAGGGAGCCTTTTTCGGCTACCTTCACCAGATGCCGTCGCCACACCAGTAGTTTCACTCGCAGACGCTTCCTTCTCGAGAAGATACTTGGCCATTAGAAGGGGATGCCTTAATTTTCTCAGGAGAAGAAATTTTGAATCATCTTCTACCTGATTTTTTAGTGCTACTTTCATTCTTCGAGGCTTCCCTGTTCTTTTGAATGAAGAAAATTTAGTCACTAAAGACCCTGAAATCCAATTACCAAATCTATAGCGCGCATAAATAGTGTCCAACCAGACTACAGAGGACAGATACTGCTCCAAAACAGAATCAACCATTGAAACCTGATCTGTCAGGGACCACAGAACGGATTCCTCAGCTATTCTTAGTTCCTCTTTTGCTTGTACTAGGTCGTTATTAATATTTACCGCAGCTTCAGGCTCTATAATCCAAGCTGATCCTCCAAATTTCGAACCTACCATGACACAGCCTTTTGGTGGATCTCTACCCTTTCCAGAAACAACACAAAGACGGCCCTTATGTTCCTCAATATCTTCACCATATTTGTTTAAAATTCCTTTCAGTCTCTTCTCCAATGTCCTTACTCTTCCCGACGCCTTGCGAACGTCGTCACTGGATCCCTCTTTTACACTGCCAGACTCATCAATCTTGGCTAAAATAGCAGATGCTATGCCTGAAGGCACATCTGACGATACATCCAGAAACTCTCTCGAGATGAAACTAATGCGTTCACCTTCATCTTGTTCTTCAGCCAGGTAGACGGCTTCCCGAATTTTCTTCTGAACTCTGAAGGCTCCTCTTACAAGGGAGGCAATTGCCAGTAACCCCTCCCCATGCAACATGCCTCCACGCTTGACCCGCTGAAGACATTCTCGAGATTCAAGAGTCTGTATTCCTCCAAAATCGATATCAAGCAAGTATTCTTCTTGAAGCAATGTGACTGCTTGCGTCTCGTTGATCTTCTTGAGAGATTCTTGTTCAGTGGTTGGAGGAGTCATATCTTCCAAGCAAGCTCTCTGTCCAAGACTTGTTTGCGCAAAACCTGATACGTACTTGCAGAGCTCAAACCATTCGAGGACATCCATTGTTGCCTCCTGAGGGGTTCGGTGTACCATTGATGACTGAACAGCCCGCACGCCGCTCGCTTTGAGGCCATAGGACGGGGAGGAAAAAGTCAAAATTTTGCCAAGCCCTTCAGACCGGGCCATACATAGATTCTTAGAGTAATGATGTGCTTTTAATTCATTTTTTGATCCTCTCGGTCCATAATAACATGGGAGAGTGCTAGAAAGATGCTGAGAATTGGTAATTCTCTGCTGACCACAGGTATCCACTCTCCAGGACATTGTCTCCTACTCTATCTCATCCATATTACAGTATAATTTTCAAAAATAATTGCGAATATGACAGTAAAATCCGCATTCTTCGCCGCATCCATCACAACAATGCTCACCACAACATGTGAACCATCACTGGGTACCCAGTTGATATTCACCAGTGAATGGATCATCACGTTGCACTCACGATTCAAGGCATCTGGTCCATGACTATGCTTGTTATCAGTAGGACATGATCATCAGTAGCAGCGAAGATGAGGAAGGAAGCTTCTAAAGAAAGTTGCAGATCTGAAGTCAGTTGTACTGAATTGCACCAAATCTATAATTCGTGCTATAGATGCCTCTCGTCACCGTGCTATCGCAATATCCATGATTATTGAGATGTTTCTTTCAATGCAACCTTTGCCATCTGCGTAACACCTTCAAGGCTCTTATTTCCACCAATAAATCCAGACGCATGCACAAATATGCAGCCAGGAATACCAGAAAGCTCAGATAAGGCATCATCACGAAGACCTCTCCATTCTTCTGGCAGTGGCTTTCTCGAGTTGAAGCTTTCCGGTGCTACTGCCACGGCCTGGATTCTCCAGGATCCATCCTTGTCATCATTATATATGACATATTTTATCTCACCTTCAATGCCCATCTCCTTCTCCAATTCATAAATATGATTTTTCCAGGGAACAAATGTCGACAATTTTACCACCTGACCTGATGGATCCACGGACTTTCTGTTTCTAATATCTTCTTGGACATACGATCTTGCTGGAAGCCAGGACTTGATTTGATACTGTAGACAGCCCATAAACTCTGACCCTGTCATATCCATAGCCTGTCTGAATCTCCCCATCGTCTCTGCATCCGAAAGACTTTCATACCATTGCGCATTGAGGTTGCCAACACGAGCAGACAGGTGCGTGTTGTTAATGTATCGTGGAGGCTGAGATGACTCATATTGATTCACCCCATTATCAATGGCGTCCACCGCCTCCATGAACGACTTGTACACCTGTAAATATACTGCTTGTATATCTTCCTCATTTGCTGAATCGCCCATCTCCTTTCTCACAATCTCCTTTCCAAAATGCTTGTAGACCAACCCAGCACTGGAAAGTTTGGTGGAGAACCCATGACCAAATACTTCATCGAACCCCTTCTGATGATGATCATATCGATCCTTTGCGGGATCATATACTCCTCCTACATCTATGACGACATTGAGGGTATCCAACAGCGACGGATCTCTCGATCTAACAACCTCTGCTCCAGCAAACTTTTCAGTCTGTAGCAGTAAGAAACAACCCAGCGCCTCATCGCAATGGAATGTTCCACTATGCGTTCCGATTGTCTTCATTGATTTATGCTTTTTTGTCGCTGCTGCGCCCTGAATATCGTTGTTACTGCCCCTGAGGTTGTTCGACATGCGGCGCTTCAAAGGTGACCCAGAAGGGAAGAAGAGAAGATTTGGCCCTCGTGTCCTGATCAACTTACAGAAATTGAATGATGACATGAAAATAACTGTTTGGAAGGATGCGAGTTGCCCTACGAATAAGATGCTCCTTTGCGCAGCATTTCTCTATTATAATTGCAGAGTTGCTGCTCTGACTTTAGCAGCAAAAGTACACACACAAATGTGTCAATACAATAGTTCCATGCCCAAGAGTATGTTACATACAGAAAGATATGACAAAAATATGTTGATTGAGAAAATTCTTCCGAACAAACAAAACATGAAAATGTCCAACTACATGCAACTCTCCCGGACAGTTTTTTTTCACTTCAGACCTGAGTTGATGACACAATCATAGGAGATTGAACGATCACCTCACTAAAGAATTCAGCTTGGTACAGAATCTTTAGCACTCAAATCAAGCAACACTCTCACCAGCTTAGGCAACAGAGCGCTTCTCTGGGGACTGGTGGTCCTTGGCACCGGTTGGGCGGTGGACCAAGAGGAGGGAGCACTGCACCTGCTTGACGTTGTCGAAAGCGACGAGTCTGATGTAGGCATCTGGGAAAGCCTTGGTGCAAGCCTTGATCTCGGTCACAACCTGGGCTCCATCAGTGCATCCGAACATTGGCAACTTCCACATAGACCAGTAACGGTTATCGAAGTAGTTGCATGTAACTCCTCCAGACATACGTCCAGTGTTGGTGGACTTGACGTAGGCAGTCTCTGGGGAAGAGAACTCCAAGCATGGGGTGTATCCATTGCGGACAATGTAGTCAACCTGCTTGATGATCTCCTCCTCGGAGAGTGGTGGGAGATAAGAGAAGGTCTCGAAGAACTTGTTGTCAATTGGGTTCCACACCTGCATGATGAATAGTTGTTTAGGTCAGACAGGATCACCACAACTCGAGTACGCCATATCACTGCCTAGGTCAAAACGCTCTCTTCCCGATGTGATGTTCTCGCCGCATCCGTGACGATCGCCACAATGTGTTATCCATTATAGTCAATAACTATTATTAATCACATATCCGCGCTAGATCACGACTCGAAGAGGACAAAATCGGTCATCGAGAGCGTAGTAGGAAGTTGAAGGCGGCCCTCCTTATCCATCGACTCCATGGACGCTGATGACGCCCATTGGCCTGCTACATTCACGATCAAACAACAATAACTCACCTGGAAGGCATTGGTCTTCTTGGCAGCAACGTTAGCAGCCTTGAAGGAGACAGCCTTGGAGGCTGGCTTCATGGCAGTGGTGCGAGAAGCAACCACTGGGGCGGAGACGATAGCAGCAGCAATAGCAACCATTTTGATTCTTGAGAATTAAATTGACGACAGGTGCGGGCCAAGCACAAGTTTTAGATTGATTAGTATTAAATGTGAGGGCTCATTTAGAGTGGCATTGCCGTCTTATCCATCGGCGGTGATGACATTGTATTCTGACTTTCTTTTCTCCAAGGATACCAGGATCGAATGCCTGGTCCTTGGTTTCATTTGCTCTCATCATCAGAGTCGCCATCATTGCATTGGTAGAAAGACCGAGTATGTTGTAACGACTTACACGTTAGAATTTGGTCTAGAATCATTCAGGGTTGGTTTCGATGGTGATGTAAGTGCCCCTATGCTGGCTGCCACCATGCTTTTTCTGTCAGTATTCGTGGCATTCATTGGGGGTGGAGGCCCCATTGATCTTGCTGGCGTTGCCACAAATCTCTTTCGCTCCAGTTGCTTCAAATGCTGATGCTCATATGGCCCCACGGTTGACCTCCTCTGAGTGGATGGTGATTGCCTCAAACTTCTTGATGGTGTCGCTGGGAGAGATCTTCTTGGCGTCATTGCAGCAGATGCAGGAACCATGTCCAGGGTGCGTGGAGAGCGGTCTGGAAGCGGTGGCTTGGGTATTCTGGATGGTGTAAAGCCCGGAGTGCTGGCAGCTGATCGGGGATACATTTTTCTAGGTGTCTGAAACTCTCTCATGCCCATGCCACTAGCATTCATGTCCTGCCCATGAGATCCTGAGGATGACCTGGAACGTCGATAGCTATTATTAGATGTCTTGCTAGTGTGAGAGGATGAAGGAGAAGAGCTTTTGCTTCCAGATAGTTGAGTCTCCAATAACTCTCTTCCACTGATGACACTTGCAGTTTTTGTCATCGTAGAATTGCTCCATTCTTTGCTTGTTGATCCTAAACTTTGGTTCAACCTTCTTTGAGACACTTCCGGATCGCCATGTGAATTTCCATTGCTACTGCCTGCGCCTGAGGGATGAGATGGCCTTGAACTTGTGGTCCAACTCTGAGAAGCATCCCAAGGTAGGACAGGTATGGAAAAGTCATTCGAAGAATCTGCAGCGACGGTGTAAACTATAGGACCTTGACTTTTCACGGTGCCACTACTGGTGCTTGTTTGGTTGGTTGCTTTGGAGCTCCTATTTCCACTTTCGACACAACTTTCCAGACAGCGAGATGCTTGGAGGGACATACCACGACTTGGCGCCATCATTTTGTTGGATTTGTCCCACGTTTTCTCATTTGCGAGCGGCATTGATGCTTTTAAAGAATCGATTGCACTTCTTGCTTGCTGATGGATGCCTTCTGGCTCCTCCACAGGATTGAAACTTGCAAAACTTCCGCCTGATGTAAAGGCTGTGCCACAAGAGTTGTGTCTGGACTTTTCGGTTTCATCAGAAGCGGACACAATTTTTAAATCATCTTGAGAGGCCTGGGAAATCTGATGGTTCTCCAAATGGGCACACTGTTCCCCAGAAGACACAACTAGTTCTCTAGATGATTGATCAGGCACCTCCGAGGATGAAGCACTCGCTCCTGATCTGGCACAAGATAATTTGTTCTTTTCAGTAAAACCTGAACATCCGTTGGATCGTTTCGAGGACAAAGATGATTCACTTGACCTGCTGAGGCTTTTCCTCTCAGGACAAGGGAATGATTGGGTTGCTACACTGTCCGCCTTGACAATTCCACTGGACAGTGCGGAGTCCAACTGTAATTTTCGTCGAGCTCCTGATACTTTTTTGACACCGTCAGATCTGCCATCATCGAGATTATACGAGCATCCTGGGCCGCCCTCTGAAACAGCTGTAAAGTTGGATGTGATTTTTGTACTTCTGTCGCCTTGATGGGGATTCAAATCGCGAGTTGCTCCTTCAGAAGTGACATAATTTTCTTGAGACGTTTTAGATACACGTTGCTCAGAGCACCGTGGCTGTTCACTAACATGAACTCTTGGGCAATTCACATTTGCCAGGAAAGGATGGTCTAGTAATGTCGTTGCTGATGGCCTCTCCCTCCAATTGCGATTAAAACAAAGATACAGAAAATCTTTGCACTCTGGAGAGAGATCCTGAGGGATCAAAGGAGGTCCCTTGGACTTTGCAATGTGGAACATTGCAGATACTTGTGATCCATACTGACTCCATGGGGGCTTGCCTGTGGCCATCTCGATAACGGTGCAGGCCACACTCCATATATCCGCCTTTCTCCCATGTCCTGTCTGTGTAATCACCTCAGGTGCCATCCAGTACGGAGTTCCCTTGACACTATTGGCTCCAGATCCAATGGTCACCAGATCCTCAATCTTCTTTGAAGCTCCAAAGTCAGCCAGTTTCACCAATCCAGTATTTTCCACCAATATATTGGCCCCTTTGATATCTCTATGCATGATTCCATTATTATGAAGATATTCTAGGCCAAGTAAGATTTGCTTTGTGTACATCTTGACTACTGGCTCTTTGAATGGTCCAAAGTTTGTCAGCAGAGAAGCAATTGAACCACCAGGAACAAACTCTAAAAAGATGTTGATCAACTTTGCATTCCTTTCAGTACCAATATATCTGACAATATTGGGGTGATCAAGAAGTTTGAGGGTGTCCACCTCAGACTCAAGAGACCTGATATGCTCTGCAACCTTGGCACTGCTTGCTCCACCCGCATGCCCCAAGGATACCTGCTTCACAGCCATCAATCTACCCGTATCATTATCCAAGCCCAGGTATACACTTCCAAAGGCACCCTGCCCTAGCAAATCGCCGCAAGTCCAATTCCTTGGAACTTGATCCTTCGCACGTGTTCCAGACTGACCCCCCTCTGCTAACGTGTGCTTTGAATCCTTTGTTACCACGGCGGCATAGGACATTTTGCTCGAGTCACTTGGCTTCGAGAGACCGCTGGACCTCATATGAACAACTGCATTCCTCATGGGAGATGCTGGATGTTTCCTCTGCTCCTTCAAGGGGGATGATACTCTCAAGCTACCATGCTCGTCAATTGTCGCCAGTCCATCATGATCATCAGACAAGCATCCTGACTTCTCCCCTCTACCCCCATACATCCCGATGTCCGCCTGCACGATCCCATGACAAATTCAGTGATCCACCCCACAAATAACCAGAAAGACTCAAGAACACACCGTCGTCGCAGTCACTCCTCCAGAAATATTTGCTTTGATTCTCTGCCGCTGATCATTTTCATACCCTATGTCGTTCCACTTTGCTCTATACTTTTGCTCAGTCTCTCTGCCATGAACACTCCCCACAGCAGGAGCACTGAAACACTGTCCCATACTTTGTTAGCCAATACCTCCTATTCTGTTGTCCAATTGTACTTTAAAAAAATACAACTTCTATTCCTCTTCGCCAATGACAATCAAGATCAATTCGTTAGATACTCTCGAATACGCTGCAACAACCTATGAACCAAGCATCATATCGGACAGCAGTGGCATCTGACGGTATCAAGACACGTCTGAAATTATTAATGTATCAAAATATATCTGACTATCAACAGAGCACGTGTTGACCCCTGCGCTATTCAGGGATAACAAGAATGACGATCTACTAACGACGTGTAAACCGACAAAGCCTCACTGACCCACAACAGATTGCCTATGCTTTTTTAAGGTTCTCAAGGACGATAGTATATATTTTATATCTACTTCAAGTCGTTTTCAAAGGAATCGTGTCTTGTCGAGGCACTCGGAAATCGGCAATGTCGTTACGATCACGTTTAGGCAATCGCTCTGTCAAATGCAACATTTGACCGAGACGGATGAAACTGAAGACGTGTAGAACGATTCGTCCTTCTGATACAGTATCTTGGCATTTCAACTTGATTAGATGAAACTATGTCATAATGAGAGACCCAGAAGAAGAGCAATATGCTCATCACCATAGGACAAGGCTGCCAGGAAGAGGCATGAACTCTCCATTGCAGGAAGAATACCAGGAGGACAGGGACGTCTATTCGCAACAATCAGAGGATGCGTTCGAAGGAAAAGAAGAAATAGCATCTCATATGCAGCTGTATGCAATATTAGGGATTGGAAAGGAGGCCACGGGGGAAGAGATAAAGAAGGCATACAAAAGCTTGGTGGCCACTCTGCACCCGGATAAGATGCATCATCAGGAGGATGAAGAGGTACGGCAGGCAGCGAAGGAGCATTTCATTCGGATTCAAGAGGCCTATGACATACTGAGCAATCCTGAGACGCGCGATGTGTACGATGTGTATGGGTTGGAAGGAGTTCGGTCTGGGTTGGAGTTGTCTGTGTTTGATGGTTCCTCAATGACGGAGGAAAAGAAGCGACGGTGGGAATTTTATCAAAGTCAGAGGAAGAAGATGGTGGAAGAAGCTATGTCGTCACAGCAAAAGGGGGTGTATATCTTCAAAACGGATGCATCCTCTCTTTTTACACCATATGCGCCTGCCACCATTGTGTCACGAGTGCCTCAGGTGACACATGTTTACATATCCAGTGGCATGGATATACCGATTGGATCATCGGAGGATTCAGGTTTATCGCATTCTGACCAGGACTCTTTGCATCTAGGAGGTATGGTGACTGTGAGGGATGGTATTGGTGGAGGTTCGTTTGTGGCTGGATATCATAGATTTTACTCGAATGGGGCTCAGGGTGCAATTGAGGGGTCTGTGGGATTGCAGACCTTGTTAGGATTTCAAGCATCGATTCCAATGTATTCGGATCAAGATAGTACGATTTTCACATCTGGTGGCTGTTCGTGGAGTCCTGATAGTGGAGTTGCCTTTGATGTGGGTACAACGTGTCAACTGGGTCCACAGACATCAGGGGAGTTTACATGGACAATATTTCCACAAGAACTTTCATCAATGGCCATATCAATCAAACATAAAATAGATTCAACACTCTTCGTCGCCAAAGCTGAGGTAGGAGCCATTACGGGTTTAACAATCAGACTGATTCATCAGCTGACCAACAGTCTATCTGGTAGACTCTCTTTGAAAGCTGGAACCCAGGGAGTTGAATGTGAGGTCGGGGGAAACAGAAGGCTATCTCAAACATCATCTACTGGTATGAGTGTTATAACCGGGCTACAGGGAGTTTTGTTGAGATTGAGGTTCCAAAAGGGGGGCCACAACTTTGAGTTTCCCTTCATCTTGAGTACCATCCTTGATCCATGGATCATTGTATGTGCTCATGTCGTCCCGCCCCTCGCTGTCACTCTTTTCTCACAATTTCTTATGTCTCCTATATACAAAAGATATAGAAGCAAGCGGGCACATCAGGAAGAGGTGATGCGAATAAAGCACATGGAGGCTGACAAGAAAGAGGCCATAACAGCCCAGAATATAATCAAGCCTGTAGCGATTCGTAAAATGGAGAAAGCGATGAAAGAGGATTCCTTAGTAATTCTTAAAGCACTGTACGGAGATTCTAGCCTTGTTTCGGAGATGCAAGTTGAAGTGATGGATAGTGTTCTCAGATCTGGTGCTTTTGAGATCCAAGACACTTTGTCTGTAATAGATGTCACAGTTCCTGTACAATACATGTGTGACAGTGGAAGAGTGATTTTTCATTCTGGCTATCCCAAGGCAAATCTGTTTGGATTTTACGACCCAGTTCCGACCGTGCCCAAGATGCTTTTTGTTCTCTTCAAGAACCAGGGACAGAACATGAAAGCTTGTTTGGAGGACAGGGAAGGGGGCATCCTCCCTACCAAGGGCGTCCCTTTGGAAATTGATTCTTGATTTGTTTACAAATTTCAGAATACATGTATTTATTGAACAAAATTACTTTGAATTCTTCTACTTTTTGTCAATCTTCTTCAGGATGGATTCAATCCATGGTTTGAATTTTGCTACATTCGTGTACCCACCTGGAACATTCTTTCGAGCACAGCCCTCCCCAAATGAAGTGATTCCGTATACAACATCATCTTTGGCGCTCTTGCCTCTGGATATCAATGGTCCCCCCGAGTCACCTTGGCAGGCATCCTTTCCTCCCCGAAGATCTCCAGCACAAATGACTTCTCTTGTCAATTTGTATTTCACTCCATATCCATTACCTACCTCTTTGTTCAACAACTTCTCACATTTTTTTCTTGAAACATACTGTACTCCTACCTCGCGAAGGTTGTTGCTCATATCAACTTCAAATTCGTCTGTTTTGCCATATCCAATCACTTGAAGATTCTTCGGTATACGCTTGTCAGCTGCAGCATTCATAGATACAAGAGCATCAGACACACTCACAATACAATGTTATCTTCTTGATGAAACATACATGATGCTATTTTTGCAATAGGCCAGTTTCTCACAGGAGAATCCAACTCCAAAATTCCAATATCTCCAGTTGGCTGGAGATTATCCCAGGAAGATCCATACATCTTCTCGTAATCAGGATGGTACCATTGTCGCTTGACTTTTCGAGTTGTATATTTTCGCCCATAAATGTCATCGATTTGCCAATTCAAGCTTCCAATCTTCACACCTACGGTGCTATCATCTACGCAATGCCCTGCTGTCAAAATAGCCTTGGGACTGATGAGGACTCCAGAGCAGAATGGACCTTCGTCATCAAAAAGTCTGCATATGACACATTAGATACTATTCATGACTGCTTTCGAGGGATTCATTCAAAATTTTCAACGACGCACAGGGCAGTATATGGATATCGTTCACTGTCTTTGACTCGCTTGCCACCAACAATCCTGCTGTAATTCCCCGCTGTTCCATCTCCCTCGTTCACCGAAGAAGAGCAATTCAAAGATACTCCTACTTGCACTAACCGAGACTGTGTCTCGTGACCTATTCTATTCTCACCACATGCCTCCTCCTGAACATCAATGGGATCAGTCCCTCCAATCCTGAAAACTGCATCATCGCTCTTCTTGCCAGATATGATTGGCAGCGTGTGCCTAGAATTGATCTCACCGCTACATTCAGTGACCAGAAGAATGTCAGTGCGTTATAGCAGGAAACATTAACACGTTATCCAACTACTCGTTCCAGGCTCGTACACCTTTCCCTCCCACATCCCCGCAACCATTCAAGATGGAAACTTTTTACCACTGAAAACATTCTGTTGCTGCTTCAGAGAATCAATTCCATCCCAGTCAATGATATTCCCCCAAAGTACCACGTCAGCGGAGCAGACGGCGAAGCGACCTGTAGAGAGATGATGTGTACAATTGACACGTACTTTACCCTATCTATTCCACATGTTATGCATATTACTGTAAGAAGTGTGAGTAGATAACGCATAGTACCAAACTTCGCGCAGTCTCGAAGGTTCCACCTCAAACGCGTGGAAGCCAACAGGCACGCGAGATATACACGACTTGCAGTAGAATATCGGTTATCGAAATTCTGTTTCTTATTTTCTAATACTACAGGAACTTTTGTATCCCGTGAAATGATCACGGCGTGCCAATGTACAATTTTTGCCGCGAGAAAATGAAGGTGCTACCGGTGCCCAATTGGGCACTGCCCATGCATGGCCATGGGCAATCATCTGCAGAGGTACATAACTGTCCTACAGTCTCGAGCCAGTGCGCCGACTTCTCTTTCAGTTCCACCAGATGATCCGAAGAAGGCGCCCTTGAATCTGTCTCTGCTACAGCTGCGCCTCAGGATTGGTCCCAGTCAGGCCCCTGCATTGAGGTCTGAGGAAGAGGGCCGACTGCCTGCATGTCGTGAAAGGTACAGAAAATGTAGTGGTAATTCAACTCTTGCATTACTACAATTCATTCTGATGGCTTGTTCATCACAAATGTGATGTTCTCGGGATCAAGGTCGCATTATTGGACAACGGTAGAGAGAAACCAAATCCATTTTGAGGCATTTTTGTTGCCAGAGCACAAGCAGAAGGTCGCCTTTGTCTGCAAACATCGACGTCAATGTATTTCTTAGCTGTACGCATGATATTTATAGGACAAAGTGAAAACGTGCTCATCTACACGTGTTCTAATCCTTTATCTTGCAGGTTTGTTAAAAATATGTATTCAATACCAAAGCATGCAGACTGGTTCACAAATGCAGTAAAGGTATGGTGCGACAGAGAATCTTGAATACGATGCGCTTATTAACACGTGATATCTTCATCCTGGTAAAGAAAGTCTGGTCCAGAATGACGAGACCCTTCCTAGAGCAGAAGAAAGATGCAGGCCATCAGGACTAACTGCTTTATGGTATATTTTACGGTGTACATTCCATCGCGTGTTTTGGCAAGACCTTCGAGTGTCGGGTCAATGAGTGCTAAGAAGCATTTTGTCGATCTGCAAAAGTCAACAGAAACCATTCTTGCACTTACTTGTCCCAGGGGAAAGCAGAAAGCAGGGGCAAAAATGAGCAAGCAATGAGAGAAAAACGACTGTGAATACAACCGGCTCTCGAAGTTTCGAGGCAATTTATGCTGAGACGCTTCAGACACACACAAACCACGAACCTAATTCTGGAGACTAACGAGAGCCTTAGCCACCTAGGCTGATCAGCCTCTTCATGATTAATTAATCGCAATATTGCGTGCATGATCATGGTCATGACCAAGATTGGTGAGTGAGCTGGCTCGAGAGATGGTAAGAGATGGGCCATCAGAGTCCGCACCCATCCAATTGCTAGCCAATTGAAACTGCTTATATTCTAAATGTATATATTGTAGCGTTGGCTGTGCAGGCGAGTGCTCTGTATACGAGAGAGGCACGCATGTCATGCAAAAACACTTTATCCGAGGAGAAGGCATACTCATTCTTGAAACTGGTGAAAAATTATATGTAAATGACAGAATCTAATGGAGTTCGGGTAGTGATCCCAGGAGACGTTGTGTTATCGCAACTTCCGAAGGAAGGGATCCTTCAGATGGGCTCTGGTGTATTTGTTTCTGAATCAGGTCTGGATAGTATGGGAGTTATAGCCAACCAAGCAGGTGTGCTGAAGGAAGAGAAGCATGGCAACAGTGCAAGTGTCTGGGTACTATCTCGACAGAAATTGTATTCCCCTAGTGTGGGGGATGCTGTTGTTGGCACAATTGTGCATCGATACACAGAGCATTACGAAGTCGACATAGATTCTACGAGCACTGCGCTGTTGCCTATTCTTGCTTTTGAGAATGCGAGCAAGAGGAATAGGCCAATGCTGAGGGAAGGTGATGTTGTGTATGGGAGGGTGGTCCATGTCGACAAGGGCATACCTCGGTATATACTGAATTGTACCGATGCGTCTGGAAAATCTTCCGGGTATGGACCTCTTTACAACAGCTCTCAGACATCATCTAATAAGAAAGGGATGCTTTATCGGATTTCAACAATCTACGCGAGAGATCTGCTGTTGCAGACATCGTCTTCAGCAGCAGAGCATCGTGTTCCTGGCATTCTCCACATTTTGGGGACTCGAATACCGTTTGAGATTGCGATTGGAATGAATGGATTGTTTTGGATAACTTCAAATTCTTCAAGCAGTGCTTCCAAACAGTATGTAGAGACGTGCATTCTCGGGACTACAATCCAGGCCTGTGAATCTTGCACAAAGCAGGTGGTGGAAGCCTTGCAACGAGAGCCACACGGCAAGGAGGTTGCAGAGAATAGTTCTTCTATGTTCGCGACATTGCTTGCGAGACACGTGCTTGGTCAATTCAAGGCTCAAGTTAATAGTTGGTCATGAATTTAACCGACGTACGGACCTGCATTGCATGGGCAGTCAAACAAGGAGCCTGGTCTGAGACCACTGGTCTGGGCAGGCAGCTTCCTATTCGTGTACCGGCATTATTCTGCGGGCGGGAATCTTCACAAGATGAGTTCAGCTTTGACATCTGGTGTGGCCTCTATCAGTATGCGGCATATACGCCTGGAAGATGGATAAAATAATTCCATAAAATCTGTGAAATAGCCTTAGGAGTGGCTTGGTGGACTAGAACAAGTAGTAGTATGGTTTGCAACTGACGTGGCTTTTGATTGCAAGAACGCGAGGTATCATCAAGAATATCTGTTGTGTTTGAATTCTGAGTTCAGCAGCAATATTTCAGGTCTATTGAAAGGGGGGAATCCAAATCCAAGGCCTCTGCTGTGTTTCTTCATATATAAACGGGAAGAATCCTACATAGATAGAGGGTGCAGATGGAAACGCTGGCAGGGTCAGTGAGTAATTCTGACTCGCCATTGTCAGAGAAAACATTAGACACTAGCATTACAAAAAGTTCGGCCCAAAGTATGCTAAAAAGGAAGATTGAATGCGATGGTGCTCCAGAAAGAAAGAAGAGCAGGCATTCACGCCATCACTTGCTCAGGCATGTGCTTGATTCTTCAATGACTGGTGATGCGGCGCTCAAACATTACGATGGTGTCAGCACGATTGAAGATGCATTAGCTCTAACATCTGCTATGTCCCAGAAGGATCTCCAAACGACTTTTGCCAAGGTATATGGGATGAAAAGCTCAAGCAACAATAACAATTGGCTGAGAAAGAAACTCATGGAGGCTCTTTCTCCTACAGGCTGGAGAGATGCATGGAACCATTATATGAGTAATCCGTTTTCAAACAGGGGCAAAAAGGACAGATTGAGAAAGATTGAACGGGCAGAGAAATTGCAAAAGAGTTACTGCTGTGATGTGATCCCACCTTTGACAGAGTCATTCGCAAAGCACGGCGAAATAGGACAATGGATCAGGTCCCATCATCAAAGAGAATCTACACATGCATCGAACAAAATATCTGACAATTTCCAGGGATGCGTGACATTTCAGAAGCAGTTGCAGCCATGGCCTCAATATCTGCCACACATTAATTCAATGGCACCACTCCACCCAGAACTGTTGCCAGGGATGTCACAGAAAAGGGAATCACCTGTGTTTCCTGATATGCCATCGCTCCCGTTGCAGAAGTCTGACATGGCCACTCGGGAGATTATTGCTCTTTTGTATGATTTGGTTTACAAGAGAAGGGACCAACATCGATGTCTTGAAAATGGCAACAGGTCGAATATGAAAGAGTCCACTGTTGAAGCATCATCTCTGATTTCATCGAGCGAGAGGGGCAATAATTTTTATCCTCCAGTGATGATGACAAATGTGAAGACAGAGCCTTCACCTAGGATAGAGGGTGCTAAGGAACATGCCCCTCTCTTGACAAACTTTCAACCTGATAGTGAGGTGATAGACTTACTTCAGTCTTGGATGAAGAGTAAACAGCAGTAATATATACTTTGTCTTCTAGGTAATGATTTCGATTACTTCAAGGCTAGCAGTGAAATTCATAAAGTTACATTTTTGAATGGAACCCATTGAAGTCGCATTGTCAGAGTGCATGGTTTTGTCCTATCTGGCAGAGCATATTCAGGAACAGGATCTATTGTCCAAGACTTTGTGATATCCCCCATCGATGCATGAGCTATATCATCTAATGGAATCTTCACACTACCAAGAAGATCATCTTTTGAGAACTTGTCATAATCAAAAACCTTCACAGAGAGTACGGACTGCCGTTTAATCTTGAACCATTCTAGTTTGCAGTCATCCCACTTTGGAGAGCACTCCATGTACATGACAGGGGACTTCTTTGTAATATTAGCGCATGAGAATTTCACATATACATCCGATGTTCCCAGAACAATATCAGCTATAGGCATGTTTGATGCTTCGATCAGTGTCACTAGCAATGCTCCAATGGGCTCACTTGTGTGTCCTTTGATCAACTCCAGAGGCCAGTACGTGATTTCAAGGCTCACTTCTCCCCTCCCAGATCCGCACCCTGCCGGGTTACTGAATTCTTCTTCTCCGAGAGGGGCCTTTATTGTGTTCTTTCTTCCTGGATTGGCAGAAATATTTGCCAGTGAGACCTTGGCCCTTCCAATTAAATCAGTTGAACCAACAACTGATGCAGCTCCTTTGACCAAATTCACTCTGAAGAGCTCCTTCATATTCACCATGTCCACGTCAAACATTTTTAGGTGCAAGAATTGGTCCTCTGGTTCTTGAACAAGGAGCCAGTGTGTCTCTTCCCAAATAGGATTCAGAGTATTTGCCTTTTTGGACGTTGTCTCTCTGTCTCCGTTGGGATCAACAAAGAGTTCCAAAAATGGATCAGCAGATCCAAATTTGTCCATTCTAGGAAGCCCATTTCCGGACTTGACGAAGACTTCAATGGCTCCTTTATTCCGCATATACAAATCCAAAAGAGGTCCGGTCTTTTCTTCTGGGAGTATTGGCACGACAATCCGCCTGGGCCACACAAGCATACTTGTGAAGGTTTCTCTCAAAAAGGGATCGAGCCATGCTTTCACAGCTTTTGCTGATAAACTTCCACCAAAAGCAGCTCCAAAATCAAGATGAAATTTGACCAATGGAGGTGTCATCAAGGAGACTGTCGCAGCACCAAAGCCAGGAATCTCAGGCAACAGAGGGGATAACACAATCTTGGCTTCCCCTGACACGGCCAAATCGGTGACTTTAGGCACCATTCGAGTTGCTGAACCACCTGCCATCAGTTCAATGGCCAAAAATATACTCGCATCGCCTGACCATCGGAACCCAACATCAATCTCAATGCTTTCAGAATCACCCTTGTCGGGTACTTGAATAGCCTCTATCCGAAATGGGGAGTCTCCAAACGTCAACTTCTGAAATGATATCTTACGGATAAACGAGGGCCTGTATTCATCCAACATGGGTTCGACTTGATGCTTGATTTCGTCGCAAATGGCTTTATCATAGAATGGCCATGCCTGCCGAATAATGGAATTCAACCACTCCATCTTTTCAACATCCGAAAAGCTCAGCCACAATGGAATGTTATGCAGCAAAAACTGAGTCCCTTTCTTCCCAGGAATCATCCCCAGTCGCTGATTACGCTCATCCTTCCATTTCTGATTTTGGTAGTACATGGCAGTGCCACCAAACCCAACGATCATCCCGACCACAACACTCTTCAACAACTCTGAGGATGCATACAATTTCCAATGCAGAATCGCAGATACAACCAGCGTCAGCCACACTAGCCAGAATGAAGCAACAATTTTGGACCCCTGGATGTTGCTCTTGGCTATCATTACAGTCTGCACCCCAGATTCTTCAACAGCAGTTCTACTAGCACTAGTAGAGTCCGCCCCTCGACCTTGCTCACCTTCCATACCCGATACCTCCACCCTGGAATCGTTTAATTTTATTTCCTCTCTTGATTCGACGGAAGAAATTCTTCCGTGATCATCTGAAACTCCTCCCTGGCGCTTGCTCCGTTTCATCTTGTCTTCAGACTTTGAGAGAGACACTCTATGAATTCAACTGGATTCGCTATACATGGGATCTATCATTAAATTGATACTTATCAATTAGACAAGGGTTTTAGGGAAGAGATAATCGAGGATTGAGCCAATTCAAACTGTACGATGCCGTAGCAACGCAACTCTTGGCGCCCATGCCCACTAGCACTGGTGCTGCAGTACTGCCCAATGATCTCATCGGTCAAAAGCTCTCAAGTTGGTGATCGCTACCCATCAAAGTGATGGATAGCAGTGTGATTTTGTATAACAATTGCCATATGAAGGAAATCTGACATAGAAATCTTCAAGGTACATGTCAGAATCCATGAAGACACCTTGGCACGTCTCAGTGTCTTCAGATTGTGTGCGGACAAGTCCAAGTAGATTTATTGATATCACCGATGGTGATTTAGAAGAATACTGTATAGGTGCGTGATGGACTGGAGGGTATCTTAGGATTGTACTTGTGGTTGACTGCAATATCCTTGGTGTGCAGGGATTTTATCTGACTATCCAGCAAAAGACATCAAGTTGATTTACAGTCTTGGACAAGCCATCTGTAGTGCGAAGAATAGTGAGTTGAAGATCGGTTTGGAGCAAGACTTTGAGTACTTTGCTCGGGCATATGATGGCTTGGAGATGCCAAGGCATCTCAAGTCATTATCTGAGGATGACATTCGTGCTCGAGAAGAAAGGTTTCTTTCAAACATGATGACAGTTTTGATGAAGAACCATTATCATATTTTGACAGAGCAGGAATGGGAGGCAGCTGCAGCAGAAGACTTTCTGTTGACCTTGCCGGTCAATGTAAAGTGGGATTCAATGGATGATTCTTTGTTACATCGCACCGTATGGAAATCTTTTCCAGAGATGAGGGATGCGTATCCTGCTTGTTTAAGGAATAGGATTTTAATTTTTCACAGGGGAGTGACCTGTGCTAAAATGGAGGGCAAATACTTTGCACAGAAGGTGGAGATGTTGATTTCTTTTCTTGTCATCCAGCCAATCCTGAGGCTTCTTTTGTGGACACTGGATAGACTAGGATTACGAAAGATTGAACGATTGAATGCAAATGTTGAGAATTCGTCATCTTTGTACATGCGGCAGTCATCACTCGAGGGCACTACAGACCTGATTCAAGTGCAAGGAGATGATCACGCTGCTTCAATTTGTATTGACAGGCGTACTTTTCACCATATATTTCCAGATGCTCGATCGGTGCTACAATTGATGTTTAAGACCATTCAATTGCAAGAGGCCTGCTGGAAGGATGTGGTTGTTGTGTACAGAATGGCCAATACCTCTGGTACTCGCCATGAATTTGATATCAAGTCATCCATGGCTGACGACGCGATAGAGAGAAATATTGTCTTGAAAAGATTTTCCTCCATTCCCATTGCGGATATGGAGATTGTATTTCCAGAGAAAAACGTACACATGCCTCCAAGTGTACTGGTCAACATTGCCGTCACTCTCCTTGGGGCCATTCTTACACTGATAGCCACAATACGAGGAGGACTGAGTTTGACAAGTTTCTGGACAACTCTCACAATGCTTGGAACTCGACTGGGACAGGTACTGCAGACGAAAAGATCTCAGAAATCAGAGATTGAAAGATCAATGAGCCAACTCCTGTCACAGAGAACTGTTGCGTCACAGAATGCTGCCTTATCATCAATCATCAATGATATGTTTTCCCAGCTGGTCAGACAGGTTGTCTTTGCGTACTTTGTCTTAGTGAAGCATCATGGGAGTACCGTGGCCCAATTGGATGAACGTTGCGAGCATATTCTCAAGCAAACATTTGATTTGTCTATAGACTTCACCTGCCAAGAGGCAATTCAGGTTCTGAAGAAGTGGGGCATCGTCACAGAAGACCCAACAGGACGATTGCTTCCTCTTGAAATTGAAGAGTGCAAAATCAAGCTGACAGATGTTTTGGTAGCATCGTCAGCCCAGCAGAGAAGCACCATTCAGGAAACCCTCAAAGGCCTTGGGCTCCAGTTTGGGTCAACAGTGAAAGAGTCTACGTCATATAGCGTCAGGGCCATTGATGATATAAGGAAAAGTTCTGTGCAAGCCATTCATGGCATTGTGGGATCACGATCGAAGAAACCTGCAGAATCTGAATCCACCCCATGGGGCCATATGGCTGACCAAACGACCAAAGATCAAAGCCAAAAGAATTCAATAAAATCGTTCTTCCTGAGAAGGAGAAGAAAGCATTGAACTGAGCATAGTAGATGAAATATATTGCATTGTCAACATTGAATTTGCATTGCGGAACACCCCACCCACGGTAGCATAGTGCAAATGCTGGTTTCCTTGCTTGTTGGGTTTCCGCTGGGTTTGAACCTTGGAATACTGGTATGATGGTCAGATGATATCAATGCATGTAACCATGTAGATGATGATATGCATTGAGCACTTGCCCTGTAGGTCGGAAACATTTTCTGCAAGAATGTGTACAAGCGGGTTCCAAAGGCCTTTCTGGCCCTATGTGACGAGTCTGCTGATAATAATACTGAAATAGAGTTTCCTCCAGGGGAGAGCAATGTTTCTTTCTTCAAGCAGAGGCTGCTGAAGGACACGTCTCCGGCTCTGTCGGAACCTGACTACGAGAGAGTATGTATCCTTGTGGTGACGTTGCCTTTCATGGATCCATCGAATGATACGCACTGATGCCATCTGATGACATGCAGATTCGATTCATGAACACATTGTTGCGGCAGCTATGGCCTCACTTATCTCCAGCACTGCACAAGGAGATTATAGTTCAATCCAAAGCACCTGTTCAGGAAATGGTCAGGAAAACCCCTCTTCTGAAGAATGTTCGCGTGGATACGATGGATTTAGGAACAAGACCGTTTCGGATTGACTCGGTCAAGTCGTATTCTGTGGGGGAAAATGTGATCATGTTGGAAGCACCACTCTTTTGGGGGGGAGATATAATGGTGCGGGTTGTGTTTGAAGCTGATGTTGCTGGGAAGACGGTGGATATTCCCATTCAAGTTTCCTGCGTGCAATTCAAGGCTCTAGCTCGCATTACTTTGTATCCACTTGTGGAGAAGTTGCCTTGTGTCGGTGGTGTGGCCATGTCACTCCTTGAGCAGCCAACTGTGGATATGGATTTGAGGGTTTTGGACTCTCCAGATTTGCTCAGCATTCCTCCAATGGCCATCATGCGAAAGATTGTGTTGAGTTTGTTGGCTGGAAAGTACCTTATCTATCCCAATGAAATATCTGTCCCGATTATGCCAAACTTTGGCTTTCCTGAGCCTCCAAAAGGGATTCTGAGGATACACATTGCGTATGCCAGGGACCTCAAGTCTTCTTGGCTGGATGAAGTAGATCCTTTCGTTGAGATTGAGGTTCGAAAGGGAAGGAATATGCGCACTAAAGTAGTTGAAAATGCGAGGAACCCAGAGTGGAATGAAACAAAGGAAGTTGTTGTGGATGATTTTGTGTCACAGAAACTCAAGGTCACGGTACATGATGATGATCTCATCACATCGTCATTGGTTGGAGGCGTGCAATTGGAGCTCTCATCAGCACCATTCATTCAAAATCCAAATGAGATGTATCGCATGCTGCTTCCCGTGTATGTTCCAAAAGAAAAGGGTGTGTATCAAACCATAAAAGGGTCAGACATGCGCAGTGCCCACGATGCTGCCTATGTGGAAGACAAAGTGAAAGAAGAGGTTGCCAAAAAGCCTCAGGCCAAACTGCTTATTCCAATGCTCATGAGGAAACGGGCAGCAAAGAAGGCAAGGAAAGAAGCACTGAGCGCATTGACAGATGCCAACCCTGAGCTGGGTCCCAATGACAGTGGCTCCTTTACATCTTTGGCTCAAGGTAATGCACCTGAATCGATGCCAAAAGACGATAAAAAAACAGTGGGTGGCCAAGTATGTCTTGATGTGACATTCATTCCATTCGCAAATAACAGACATGAAGAGAAATCAGAGAAAGATCTGCGGCCAGATTCTATTTTGAAAAGAACAATCACCTTTTCCAAGTCACCAAGATGCAAAGGTGTGCTCTCTGTTCATGTATCCAAAGCTATGTATCTTGGAGATAGCAAGACTACGTATGTAGAATTGGTCGTCACTGACCCATCACGACAACCCAATCCAGATATCAGTATCATGTCACCAAAAGAAGTCAATGAGCAGAATCCCAAATACAACTACAAGGCAGACTTTGTCAACATATCAACACAGTCAACACTGACACTGACTATCTACGAGGTTGCTGGCATGGAAAATATGTTGAGCGCTGGCCTTGGTTTGCTGAGAAAGCGTGAACCTCGAATAGTTGGCTTTGTCATCATTCCAGTCAAGGAAGTGTCCGAGATTGGTCACCAGAGGGGTAAATATACTTTGAGTGGGGCACAATCTGGAGAAGTACATTTGAGCCTGTCCTGGCTTGAATTAGAGCTTGATGACATTTAATGCTATCCCTTTAGAAAGCAAGCTCACCAGCTGGTATAGGCCCATGCATGGCCATGGATCCATCCGGATGTACGGTCAGTCGGGATCGCTGACTGTTATGAAACCAGTGTGCTTGGGACATCAATACTGCGCATAATAACTCTCTTTGTATTTGTTAAAGAAGCGTATACCCATTTAAAGCACATTATTTGCGAAAACCGAGTTTGTTCCGCACGGGCGTGGCCAGGGACAAGGACAAAGCCAAAAGGGTATCGGCACCTGACCATACCCTTGGAGTATCATTCGCTCATCTGATATTCATTTTATGATGAATGGTCGTGGAAACGGGAGAGGGCGAGGGATATCGGGGACAGATGGTGGTCAATCAGCGCCCCAATCGGAGTCAGATGTCGACCCCGCCCAGTTGCTTCAGCTTACAAATATGTTGAAAGAGACGCAAGAAAACCTGAGAAGGCAGGGTGTGGATCCAACACCGGAGAATATGGCTGCATATTTGCTCCAGGCACTTTTGCAGCCCTGTGCTCCACATCAGCACCAGCAGCAAGCTGATTTTGACTACGAAATGGAACCAGAGGATCAGAATGAAAGGGAACCAGAGCCTGATGTTTATTATCCAATACCTTCTAAGGCTAAAGATGTACCTGAAAGACTCTTCAGTATGCTTGAGGATGTGTACAGGGCAAGAGGACTACCATTTCCCCCCATTGTGTCTGAAGGCGCCCTGGCAAAGCGCCGACAAACAAGTGCGGCATTGAATACATCCATCTTGGAGCAAGACAATATGCGAATGGGTTTCCAGCGGCCACCTGACAAAGTGAAGGTGCAGGATAATCCTGACAGGATGATTGACAGGATTGCCAAGGCGAGGATAAGGAACCGGGAAGCACAACAAAGATTCAGGAACAGACGGCGTGAAAAGATTGTTGGGATGGAAACAGATTATACAGATTTATGTGAGATGTGTCGTAAAACTGAAGAAGATAATATTGCCTTGGAACAGAGAGCGCACTATCTATCGCGCATAATCGTCATGAGAGAGATTATTCTGCATTCCCTGACAGGTGAGCCTCCTGAAGAAGGCAGCATGCTTCGCAGTATTCTTGGGGATACAGAGTTTGAAAAAGCGAGTGATTACACACTTGAAGAAGATGGGAAGAAGAGTAGCTCAGAAGGAGCAGACCAAACTGAAGAGCCCATCGAAGAAGTGATGGAGGAAAGGCCTGGCTCTTCTGGTTCGGACGAGATTTATCGAATTGCACAGTCATTGGATGATCCAGAATCATTCTTTTTATACTGGAGGGAGTGGCAGATAGAGATCAAACATACTCTTGCGGAATACGAACAATTCAAGAATAATGAAACACAAGAAGAAATGATTCGCAAATTTGATAAAATGGTGAAAATCTGGGCTGTGAATAGTCGCTTATACCCAAACAATTTTAAAGTAATGGTTGCGGAGCATTCCATATCTGAAGAAGAGGGAGGTATGAGATGGAGAGATATCGCCAGGAGGGTGTTCGAAACTATGCCTGAGGACAAGGTCCAATTGTTGGATGAGTGTTGGGAGAAATTCATGGCAAAAATGACTGACTACTACTCAAGGAGGGTCGATGTTGAACAAAAGCTTGCTCACCAGCAAGATTTGATCAAGGACCACAATCCTGACAACTACTGCTTAAAAACTATGAGCAATAATCACTTGTTATTGGGATATTTGACAGGAACTCTCAATTATTTAAGTGAGAAGACCTGGATTACCAATGTGCGACTGTCATCTGGATGGAATGTTGCAATTGGTGAGTGGAATTCCTGCATCTGTAATGCCCTTGCAGCTCCATATCCTCCCAACTGGGTTGCCATCACCAAAGAAATTGTAGAGATCGGGAAATCGATGAACGTCATTAAGAAAACTGATGATATGGAGAAATGATATACATGCTGTTCTAGCATTTCCGTGATGTGAGCGATTGACGCAAACTGCCAGCTTCAGAAAGGCATGTAACTGACAAGAATCTACAGAGCTCCTTGCATATCTCCCCATCTATATCAATATATATGCTTGGTTCAATCTGCCTTGCAATTGATACTTTACTGGCAGCTGAATTGCAAAATATGACCCTGTGGAAAGGTACCTGCGTGTGTGCTGTCTCACCAACAATACCTGCATGTTCCAAGGCATCTGATACCACTGCCTGCCCTATGTCATCTTCTACTTCACACACCAGAAATACATCCTTCTTTAATCCAATCATCTCTTTCACAACCTCCACTGCCGAGTCCACCAGACTGGCCCCCTGAGTTGACAACTCTTCAGGCGTTCTCTCATGTACAAGTACACCACCGACTGACACAACGATCGATGAAACCCTAGACAGTCGTAGTTCAAGAGAAGAATCGCGTCCTACTCTGTGCAAGTCCTGGAAAGCTTGCTCAGGACTTGCAGGCTCCACTCCTACCCTATCGGAAGCAGTTCTAGCTCCCCCATCTTCATGTAATCCTGTGCACCAATGAGATACATTTTAGAGTACTATGCACAGATCCGTTGTCGAATTAGGTCACGTACTTTTCTTTTGTTTATAGTAAGCATACAGAGCTGCCCCAAGAGCCAAACCCAAAACACCTCCAGAGAGGGATAGTCGAGATAGAAGCCTCTGAGCACACATAATATTTATATAATATATTTATAATAGGAAATTCACATGTTCTGAGATGATTGTTGCGTACCAAGACAAAGGAAAGGAGACGAGAAAAAACCATTACTGCCCATACTACTACTGCAGCGATCCGTGTCTGTAATACCTATTTCAGTAAACAAACTGATTTTATATTGGAAATAGTGTCGAAATAATAGTGTCAAAAATCTGTTAGCATGGGCGAGACAAGCCGGGAAGAGTTGGTTGCGTTGGGAAGGAAAAAGGTACGGCATGTGGCTCACTGGAAAATGAATTGCTGCAAATTCATAACAAATATCTATTATGCTCTAGTTGGAAGAATTCAGGCAGAGGAGGCGTGATGAAGAGAGGCAAAGCAAGGCTTTGTCGTTGCAACTGAAGGAAGAAGCACCAGGGCCACGGGATGAAGATGCAGCAATCGTGACTAGCAATGCCAGGGTGGAGTCTGAGGATGACAATGAATCCGAGAAAATGGCAGCGAATGCAGACCAGGTTTCACTGGCTTCAACGCAGTCTGAAAAGCAGGCTTTGGGAACAGACGTTGCTCAATGTAGTACAGTTGCAGGTAATCCCACGGTACCTAGGGAATCAATGAGCGATCAGGAAGATCCTGCTACAAATCATGACTTTGATAAACCTAGTTGGGGTGGGGTGGAAAGCAGAAGGGATTCAAACTTTGATGAAATTGAACGTGTTGAAGTGGCCAATCTTCAAAACAGCTCTGCTGCAACAGAACAAGATGAGAAAATTCAATTTGATGCTAGTGCTTTCTTGATTCCAAGAGATGATGCCCAAAGAGATCGCGATATGTGCATAGAGGAACTGGATGGAGCAAGCCCTGATGATGTTTCCAAGGATGACGGGGAGGAGGAAGAGGGTGTTGACATCAAGAGCAGTGTGCTCTTTGAGAAAAGGTGCGCGCGATATATATTTGTATGATACATTCACCTTCTTGTTAGTAGGGTCCTTGTGAATCTCGTTATATCTCATTGAATTCTGAATGTGTTCAGGAGGAAATTTGAAAGACTCCAAGAGCATATTGATGCTTTGACTTCAGAGAAGATGGATCTTTCGTTGTGTCTACAGCAACAAACTAATATTGTTCGACGATTAACAGAGGAGAATGAGCGAATGGTTAAGAAGCTGAATGATGCTGCCAGCAAGGAGGAACACCTCCAGGAATTGGTGCTGAATTTGGAGAAAGATAAAAAGGCCATCGAGACTCGTGCGTTGGTTGCTGAGAGAAAACTAGACATCAAAGAAAGGGAGAACAGGGGTCTTACTGCAAAGGTCAAGGTACTTGGGAGTGAACTTGTCACTTTGGAGGAAAATCTCTTCCACGTAAAAGAGAGGATGCAGTCAGAATCCATTCATGAAAAGGGCAGAGATGCAGAGGAGCATCACGTGCGTACCTATCAAAAGGAGAATGACGAGCTACGGAGCGAAATCTGTGTGTTGCAAGATACTATCGGAAAGCTGCAACAAGCATTGAGAGAATCAGAAGTTCAGCGGGCTGCTGCACTTGAAGCTCAAGATGCTCAAAAGCAAGAACTTGTTCAAACAAACAAAGAGAACCGATCATGCCCATTGACTAGGACACTTGCACTGAGATCTATATCAAATTTGAATTCATCAGCTGAAGGAAGAGCGCCTTCGAATGTGTTGCCCGTGGAGACCCAAGCACTGCTCCCCAACAGAGCGTGTCTTCTGAAGAATGATCTCTTCCAGGAAGACATTGAATCGCTTGCAGAACGCGTATATTTTTTGTTAGATAGGAATCTGAGAGATTGATTGCAAGAATGATTTCCCTTTTGTGAGGAATGTGTATCGCGTAGTGGTCAGGCTGACTGGGGTCTGAGCAAGATGGGGTCCATGCGCTGCATGCACTAGCATCGGGGTGTCGACCATTTCGTGTCGAACCCGTCCCAGGCACGGTCATACTGACAAGGATGATCGAAAAGGAATATGGGTACATAGGGTGATGCTATGACAAGCATAGATAGTTCATAAACTTGTTTACATTTTCATACTATTGGTGTAAAAACGGGAAGAGAGAAGAGTTCAGCATGGCAGCAATCACTTGGAGAGTGTTCTTGCTCTCCTTAGTCATGTTGGTATCAAGCCTTTACACTGGTATTGCACGTGCTCAGCACACTACAGGTGCGTTTCAATGCGTCTCGGTCTCTTGTGAAGGTTTAGTATGACCTTATGATGCAATGATGATCAAGATGCAGGGGCTGGATAGGGATCCCCTTCCTTCCCCTTAACATATCTGCATTCTGAATGAAATATGATAGGTACATATTTTATGTTGGTGATTATTTGATTCTTCAGGTAGCTCAAATGCAATAAAAGAGGCGTTGGCCGATAGCATTCGGTTAAGAGCAGAAGCAAGGAAGGCGAGCACCCTTGCCAAGCATGGAGGGAATGTTGGACCACAGGTTACTCCTCAGCCAGCAAAGACCAAGAACTTTGCATTCACAAAGATCGATGTAAACACAGATCCTGCAAATCAGTGATCAGCCAGTGAGTCCCGAGAACAAGCCATTTGTGCATCTCTCTCGGTCAAGAGATGTGTGTCCCTTGCAGCAAGACAAAAGTTTGACGTAGTTTGATCCAGGAGGGTAATGCCGGCAATCAATAGTAATTGAACGTGCACACGGTGCTAATAGATATTGATATGTGAAGGATAGCGAGTGCATTGCAGGCTATAATGTTTATGGCATATCTTGCTCATTTTGATTGATTTGATTCAACTTTGGCCAGTCTCCCTGGTGGCAGTGTAATGAAGTTTCATTTGACATCCAATAATTGCCCTTTGGTAAGAATCTCGTGATGAGACATAGTGCATTTCTTAATCCTGGGATCCTGAATCAGGACCCCTCAGTCAAACTGACTGCAGATCAGTATTGGTCAATTTGCTCGCGTGTGTGACTTCCGCAAGGTCGGACCTCCGAGGGTTGACCAGGCGAGCCAACCCCGATAATAGGCCAATTTTTTCGAATTCGATGGATCCAAAAATGCAAACAATTTTGAATGACACATATTATATCGTAGTTGGGTCAATTAGTTATTGTGGGGTCACTGAGTCTGTTTGTGCGAGAAAGTTAGACACTGCTGGAACTGGGACATTCTGGGGCATACGAACAGCTTTACCGGCACAGATATTTTGATCAATATGCTCAATAAACCAGCAGTCTACTGTATTTATAGCACGATTAATGATATGAATATCATTTTAGAAGGAGTGGGAACAAAATATTAGCATGGGTGGCCTTTCTTCACCCATCAAAACTTTGGTTTTCACTGTGTGGCTGCTCATGGTAGGACTTTGGGCAGCAGAGGCCTTGGTTGCTCCTCGCCAGGAAAGTTTAGTTGAACCGGCAACAAATGAGCTCCAAGAACAGACTCAGGTACGAAGGCCAAATGATAGGAGACTTAGAGAACGAATAATAGCTGATGCTGTGGCTAATGCTGTGGCTGATGTTATCAGGACAAAAGCAGAAGCTAAAGCTACTTCAGCTGTACAGCAGACACAGGTGACCCCATCATCTCCAACAAACACAAAAGAATTTGCATACACTAATATAAGATTTAAATCCTTTGTTAATGAGGATACATTCAGACAAGATGACTCTTTTCTTCAATCTTTACAGGAATCTGCCATGCATGATGCTCATGAGCAGGAGCAAAAAGAGGCAACCAAGGCAGACACACCAGAAGATACTGCCGATGCCGATCTGGAATCTCAACTAAACTTGAAACTCGCGCAGGTGCAGAAGGAAATGAACGAGCTAGAGGAATTGAAGAAAGAACTAGCTGCCAGGAAAGCCAAGGAGGCCTCTTCAACAAACCAGAGGAGGCTCCTATCATCCAACTTGAAGTGGCAAGACAGATTCCAAGACACTGGCATTCGTGGATGGGATCCTATGAAGCTTGTCAATAAGGTATGTACACAACGGGATGCGCCGCTCCTTGATTCCCTCGAAGTATAATGCAATTATGCACTATTATTACTTGCAGAAGAGCGACATGCTTCAAGATGACATTTCTCTTCTCCAGAAAAGGATTGGTGATAAAGCTGCCAGCGTCAATGATCGCCTCATAGACCTCCTCAATTTTGGTACGGAGACACTGGCAGATGTTGTTGCTTCCCAAGGTGACAGGCAGATTGTCAGGAGTGATGCCATGCGAACATTCCTTGATGCAGCGAGGGATGTCCATCTGGGCAATCTAGGCAAATTCCAGAACATGCTCGAATCTGTCATGGACAATCGCGAGAGCAAGTATGAGAAGATACTGGATCGCATCTTCTAGAAAGGTACCCATTCGCGCAGGCATGTGCATTCGATCGCCGGGATTCCTGAGGGCCCTTGCCAATGGCAGGAATGGAACAATAAGCATACTGCACACATGTACAACACACAGATATTGTCAATTTTACACTGTTTGTAATCTTTGTTACTCAAGAGAGAGCAATATGAGCCTTAAAGTAGCAACATTGCAAAAACACAGGCACACTGCTGGAGTGTGTTCGAGTGCATCCAGATTGTGTGGCAGAGGAATACATAGATTTGGAGCAACTATTCCTCTTCTGAAACCTATTACTGCTTCTATGATTAAAGAAGCGGCAACTGGCGTTGAGTTTCCTCTGGTTGAGAAACTATGGTACGTTTTGAGTCTGAAAGAGATGTTTCTGCATCTAGACCGATGCAACACGTATGCTGATTGTTCACGGATTGATCGACAGAGTGCTATATACTTTTAGGGTTGGTGATGAGATGAGATGTATGGGAGCGAGCAACAGAGTGAAGAAAATTGCTTTTGTTGGTGTGAAACTGTATGCTATTGCCTTGTCTGTGGAAGCACAACTGGCGGCGAAAGAGCTGGGCGTGAGAGACAGAGGGAATTTCTTTGAAACTGATGATGATTACTGTTGCGCTCTGGTGGACGGGGCATTTATCAAATCATTGGAATTAGTGCTGGTCAGGAACATTCGAGGGAAGCAATTCATAGATGCTATAGATGATTCCTTGCGACCTCGTTTGGCGCTCTCTGGCGATCTAGGGTCGTTGGAAAAGCTTCAGAACTTTTTTGTCAACATGAGTCTTTCAAAGGGAACAGTCATCAAGATGGCTTTCAGTCAAGACTCAAAGGTGGATATTTGTGTGAGGGAGAGTCGTCCCCCAACATTTGAGAATGTACGACACCTTATTCTAGTATAATTTCATCTCAAGGACTCTAATTTGTGTTACTTGCGTCGTAGGAAATACCTGATCTCTGCATTGAGTCTCCATCTCTATCAAGAGCACTTTTGGAGTTGTATTTGGGTTCAGAGAGTATCATTCCGAAAGCCAAGAAAGAATGGGCAGATGGTGCCAAATCTTTGTTGGAGAGCGAAAAGATTAGGAGAGATACACGCCCGGGAGGATCTGGATAGTCTCTTGGTGCATGGTTTTAACCAGGTGGTGGAGTGGAGATGCACAGTAGTCACCCATGCATGCAGTACGTATACGCTTAAGAATGAGACGGTATGATCTTAAAAAGGATTTTTTAGTATTCTCGAACCGGCGAGTTCGTGCGTCCCATGTACACCCACCTGCAATTCCGTTGTCCTGTTGAGCCTGTCGCCCATCTACGTTGACCGGACAGTATACCCAAAGGAAGGGCGCCTGCCTCGACAAGCGGGTTCCGCACTGTGGGTGTGTCCCAAATATGGTCGTGAGAACAAGATTGAATCTCCTATACAGATATGTTGCTAGGACTGTGAGACAAGTCATTACAAAATTTCATTGAATTTGTAAGACTCCCGCCCCATTCTGTTGATATATCATAGATCCACAAACACTAGGTGAAGTACCCAGCAACAAGCATATTAAACAAGGATGATTCGTACCACTATTGGTCTTCTGGCGATTATTGCAGCTGCCAAGGCTGGATCTGTTGACCAGACAGGTATGTGTTGAATGAGTTTCAATCGATGAGGTGTTGCTTTAGTTTGTCTGGGGAGTTTGTTTCCTAGGCAGGAAACCAACCTCCTGGTGCACCTTGACATATCCTACATCATTCTCCAAACTCCGCAATCATGTGTTTTGGCTGTTCTCGTATGCAGGAATCAATGAAGTTGTTGAGAATATCGGTTCTCAGTTGGCCTCTGTCTTCAGCTCTGGAAATGGACGCCGTCTCAACAAGGCTGATGGGGCATTGATTGCAGATGCCAAAGGATTCCTGGCAGACGCTTTCAACCTGATCAAGGACGTGACCACGAAAGCTGGTGACAGAATGAGGTATACATTCGATGAGATCAAATCAAGCGACAGAATTCTGACAGACATCATGGGGGACTATCTTCCTCACGATTACAAGGATATTTTTGATGGCAGTGTCATTGAAAAGCTGCAGGCAGCTGGGAGCCTTGACGAGGCCTACGAAGTCCTCGAAGAAGCTTCTACAGAATATTGTACTGGACCAGAATATGAAGAATCTGTGAAAGAGCCAACTACGTGCGAAGGCCCCAAGGTTGAGCTGTCGTTCAAGCCAAAAACCTGCACCATTGATTCAAAGACCCACACCATCGACTGTGTTCCAGCTAAGCTAGTCCTTTCCAAGACTCCAGGATCATGTACATTCAAACATCATACTCCATACAAATGGACAGGAAAAGAGTGCAAGATTGAGAAGACTTTCGGGAAAGAGGATGTCGTAACCAAGGGAGGAGATGAGTACTGGCTCTATCTGGACAAGGATGGTGTTGCCAAGCACTAAGCCTATTTCATTCTCTGTACTTTGCTCTTAGTACCTTATTTCATTCAGAATAGATGGACCTACTATTTTGATTCTGTAGTCGATTGTTGTAACAAAAGTTTCTTAACCTTAGAAATGAAACACCTGGTGATATTAGCTAGCAAGGTCAACTTAACATGCGATTTTATATGGTTGCTGACAACGATGTTTTATTTGGTCGACTTTGTTGGTCACAGATTCTATCTTTTCGTTGTCTCTCCATCGCCAGAACCTGCTGCCAACGTTCTGGCGTCAGCTCAGTTTCCCCATAGCTTGTGCAAAGTAATCTCGCAATCTGCGCCAATAAAATTCATGAAAGTAAGATACACTGGTAGTGAATGCATGTATGCCAAAATAAACGCACATTGAGCCAGCAATGGAAAGATCCTTCATCGACATTTCCAGAGCCTTTCTTCCTCGACTCAGCAGTCATATCCCTGAGCAACACCTCTTCTAGTTCCTTGGGAATCGAGAATTCTGAAATTCTTGCGGAAACTAGGTAATCTCTTACCAGCGATATGTCTCTAATTGGTAGCCTAGAGCAGTCTACCATGTTTGTTTTGGCACTTTTAGAAAGAGGAAGCTGAATTTCCCCAACACCTTTCAAAACAGTCCTTCCCTGGGACAAAATCACGGTAGGATAATCCGTCGCCTGATCAATCTGATAAAATTGGAAATCATAAGGTAACTTTTGCGATTGCATGATGGCTTGAAGAGCAGACAGGTTCTTGAGGCCAATTTCTGATAATTCACCAGGTGTCATTGCAGTCTCATCCAACAGTAGAATGCAACCATTGGGCAGCTGTAGTACAGCATCTGACAAAAACAATTGATCCGCAAGCCGAGTTGGGTACCAAAGACTTCTATTCAGTTCAGCACAGGATAGTTCTAGGTTCATGACACATGGCATCAGGTCAGAGAGAATTGATCTGACGGCAGCACAGGACTGTTTGTCACATACTCCAGTGATATTCAAAGATATGATTCCCAAAGCACTTTGATTAGTTTCCCTTGGGCTCGAATGCACACGAGAAATAAGCTGTAAAAGCAAGTATTCTGCAGCAAGATCATCGCCACCAAGCACTTCTGTGAGGCTATGCTTCAGCATTTCTCTTACCTGACCCACGATGCTCTTATCAAAACGACACATGTCGCGCGGGACAGGTGAACTGAGCTTCTTGACCACTATACCATGCAACCTCGGAGCAATTGACGTTGGAATCTGTGATGCATTCGCATCTTGATCTAAATCCATCGTATTGCTTTCCTGTGCCATTCCTGGGACCCTTGAAAGAATCCCATAAACTTCAATAATATCATTCAATTTGACATTTTTCTCGCCATAGATATGAACGACACAAGTGCCTTGAGGTATTTGTTTCAATTGGATCTCCAACGGGCTCGATGCTCTCATTTCCCTGGATTGACCAGGGGTTGGAGTTCGTTTCTGTGGCATAGCAGTGTGAGGCTCTTCGCTTGCGGCGTCAGAGATAAGCTTCATTTCATCTCCATCACAGCAAGACAAAGATCTCTTGTGTCTCAGATGCGTTTCTCTGGAGAAAGTCTGCTGCGCAGATGATGATGCTAGATCATCATGAAGCTTTGTGACCCATTCAGTGCGACCAGGAACTGGAACCACAAGAATAGGTTGTCGCTCGTCGAATTTCTTCTCGCCATGTTCACATATTGTTTGCGTATCCACGATATCCCCATATCGCGTTGATTGCCAGTGCCCGTTGGGGTCCTGAAACTCCGAAACAAAATACTCTGGATTCAACATGTCTTTCACCATACCAATGTACCTCACAAGTGTGTTGTTTGGTATCGAGTCCGTGGAGTTTGCTGTCAAAAAGGGGACCTGCATTTACGGCAGAATTCGTTTCAGTTGAATCAAATGTCTTGGTTTGCACGCTTCCCAGGCAGTGGATCGAAGTATGTATTCAACAAGATCACACCCAAGGACAGGCCGAGACGTCTGATCCCTTCAAACAAAAAACTCATCACATGAGGTTCGTACCATTCCTGGAGATGTTTGAGAGATAATTTCTGCAAAGTATTCCTCAACGCCGTAGTCAGGGGGGTGATTCTGCTTTGCCCGCTGTTCATACAGATTCTTAATCGCAGCCAAAGGTGTCCTTATTGCGGCTTCCATGGCGACCAGAGTGGCATTCACAACAAACAGCCCTTAAATTATCACAATAACCCAATCAATCAGATATTACACAATAGATGAGAAATCTTGGACATCGTACCCATTTAAATTTGAACTTTCCGCAGTACCATCGTCCGGGAGGATCCAGGTACTGCGAATTTCAAAATTTTACTGTATCAGTATCCATCATAGGACACATGAATGTGATGAAACGGAAGGCTGGCTCGTAATATGCAACCAGTTATCTCATGAGGCGCTTGCGAGAAAGCACTTGAGAATCCAAATATCGAGACTGTCCTTGTTGATGGGCAAACCTTGATCCTGCCACCTCCCAATACCTCTAGTTCAGAACTTTGTAGCTGACTCATCTCATTCTTGGCCACCGTGAGAATGTGATTGTGATATGCTGCTCGAGGATCACCACGAACAATGAGCTTGCTGATCTTCCTGTCAGAATTTTCAGGCGTGAGTGACACGCGTAACAAAATGTACTTCATCTTGGTGTCAGCTTCGAAAGGAATGTTGTGTGGAGGGATATCGGATTCCAAGTTTGGCTGTCCCAACACTTTTTGGATGCATTCACGAATGAGCCTGTTCGCTAATGCGTGCTTGCCAGGAATGTGGAAACCATATATATCCAAATCCTGCTTGCTATGTGCACTCAGTTGGTTATCCAGAAAGGAAACATGAAACCACCTTGCATCTTCTAGCTCATCTTGATCACAATTTATTGCTGGTAGGGATAGTCCAGATCGAAAAGCATCGACCTCTTCCTCTGAGACACCAACATGCTTTGCTGCTAGTTGGCCCTCGTTGCTCAATAAATGAAAGCCCGATGGTGCGACTGAAATATTCCTCGTCTGAGCAGTGAAACCAACCATGAGAGACTGGGGAAAAGGCCATGGTTGGCTACTATGATAATCGATTGAATTTGGATCGAGAGTGACATCAGATTCTTCTTTAATTTCTCTCATACACGCAGTTTCCAGGGTTTCTCCTACTTCTACAAAACCTGCAAGCAGGGAGTACCTTCCAAATTTCCACGAGGCTTTCCTTCCCAGAAGAAACCAATCACCATGCATAGCCCCAACAATCACAGCAGGATCTATCCTGGGATACAAAGACCTTGAGGCATTTCTCTTGCCTTTTACCCTTCTTCCATGTCCACTAAGAATAACTTCACTTGCCCGATCACCTATCTTTGAGCAAAATTGAGTATTTGAATGCCAGGTAAAAAGTCCACTGGACAATGCCAGAATCGAGGCATCCTCTGCACACATCTTTGGGCCTTTCTTCCTAACATCAATCGGGAATGCGTGACGAAATCCTGCCGGTACATCCTTGGTATTATAGGCAAAAACTGCAGTTTTATCCTTCATGTCAATCCCTAGAAATATGCAGTCTGGATCCTCATCGTGCAAAGAAACATCTTTAGGAGTCGCTACTGCTGGGATATACAAGGCCGTGTTGCCCTCTGCGTCTACAGGCCTCTCGGAACTACAAAATGAACCCAACTTACCATCTTCATAAGGTACGACCACGGCACATCCATCCAGGAACAGAACCATCTTTGTATCAGGCTGCTGCAACAAGTCAGAAATGGCTGATCCATCCCCCCTCAATGCACCAGCTCTGTCTAGAGGAAGCGAGGAGAAGTGACAAGGTTCCACAACCTGGTGTCCATCTTTGACCGACTTCAAAGAGCCTCCCTCTCCACCTCGATGCCCGCCAAACCCGAGATCCCTGTTATCGCAATTCCCCAGAGGAGCGTGGGGCTGGCATCTTGGCAACTGCCCCCTCAGTCCAGAAAGATCAGGCAATCCTGGGATCGAATGGGATACAAACGATGAACACTGATGCCTTCCTTTCCACAAAAATGCGCTAGAGCCGACACGTTGCGACGCGAACAGCCATCGTGTTTGCCGGAAGTGTTTTGCACCTGTGCCCACCCCACCACGAATAACTCTGAGCAATCGCATGGAAGACGTGTTTTAGGCCCTAATACAACGGATATAGTAGATTCAATGAGATCACTGTGGTAATAAATGAAAATGAGGAACCCATGCACAGCTGTTTCACCAAGGCCAGGCTTCTTCTGGCAGAGTGTTTCCAACTTTTTCCTGGGATATCGACTAATAATTGGCAGGCAATCCCAATATCTACATCCATTGTTGAATCATTGCAAGTATTCTGACCAGCATTGTACGATGGGGTTTCATATGCAATCAGATTGGCCATAAGGCCGATCGATCGGCCCCTCAAGGTGCCCACGTACGTGGTATTCCATAGGACACATCAGAACAATTGATCCATCTTCCTGGGGTCGCCATTGACCACAGTTGTATGAAAAATCATTCATTGTAATAATTTCCATCAGAATGGATAAAGATAGTCCAATCTTTGTTGCGGGTGCAAGGGGCCTTGTAGGAAGTGCCATTGTCCGTCGACTACAGTCTTCTGGATACAAGAATGTCTATTCCCCCAGTAGACAGGAACTAGATTTATCAGATGCAGATCAGGTTAGGAAGTATTTTGAAAGGGTAAAACCAGAATATGTGTTCATTGCAGCCGCGAAAGTGGGCGGGATTCTGGCTAATAACACTCAGCCAGTCGAGTTTCTCCTCGAGAATTTGAAGATTCAGAATACGCTGATCCCAGTATCATACGAATTTGGGGTTACAAAGTTGCTGTTTCTGGGTTCGACGTGTATCTACCCTAAATTCTGTGAGCAGCCGATCAAAGAAAGTGCACTTTTGAGTGGTCCCCTGGAGCCAACAAATGAGGCCTACGCCATTGCAAAGATTGCAGGCATCAAGCTTTGTCAGGCGTATAAAAAGGAATATGGCTTTAATGCAATTTGTGCGCAGCCTACGAATTTGTACGGACCAAATGATAATTTCAGTTCTACAGGGTCACATGTCATACCAGGGCTCATGAGGCGCATCATTGAAGCAAAGGAAGAGAAATTGGAGAAGATCACATGCTGGGGGACAGGCACACCGACCAGGGAATTCTTATACGTCGATGATCTGGCAGATGCGTGTATTTTTTTGATGGATTCATATGATGGCATCGACATTGTGAATGTGGGAACTGGGGATGAAATTTCCATTGCTGATCTCACCAGACTCATTTGTGAAAAAGTTGGGTGGGAAGGAGACATAGAATGGGATACCTCAAAGCCTGACGGTACTCCCAGAAAGGTGTGTGATATCTCCAAGTTGAAGAGTCTCGGTTGGAGTCCCAAGGTGGACCTGGCAAAGGGGATTGAGTTGACGCTGTCCTGGTTCAAAGATCACCAGGATTCTATTCGCACTTGAATATACAGTAGCGCTTGCTTTTCACCAATATTCCATTCTGGTATAGTAAATTTGTTCATATGATGACATCTACATATGTATATACATGTATATATTATGCCAAGGAAGATTTTGGAGCAATTGACATGATTCCTCTCATCATGAATACGTCATGTTGTTTTCACAAGCCAGTGACCTGATGAGGGATTCTTCGACACTGTCATAAAAGTCCTCAGATCCCTGTCCGTCATATGCTTTTGGGATTACAGATTCATCCATCACTTCTCTAAGAGCAGGTAAAATTTTGCCCTTCTTACTGATCACTTTGATTTTCTTCGCTGTATGGGGATCCAAGAGTGGCTTTGCCATACTCCATAGAGCGCTAAAAAAACCTGGTACATTTATAATGAATGCCTTTGCCATCCTCTCTGGGTAGTGGTTTTCAAGCACATCCATCATTTGCTTTCCGAGGTGCACAGCCTCAGAATCAGCAACGTCAGAAAATCGTATACCTTTCATATCGTATATCCTAATGAACTGACCTTTTGGGAATTCTGTTGGGTCGAGCACCTTGGTTATCCATTCAAGGACAAATACGAACTGGTGAATGATTTCCTCTGATTTTCCTGGAACAATGCCTTTCCTTCTGAGTGCCACCATCGTTTCTCTGAACTTTCCCATACCTTCGACAACAACTGGCATACCGTCCTTCGATCGACCAATCACTGCATGAACGTAGTTCTGTTTCAGAACATTGAAATAAGGAATGGGTGCCTGAAGAATACTGTCAACATTGTGTTCAGCCCTCCATTCTGCAGTAGTTCTGAGTCTCTGCATGGCAAAGTGCCGGTCTCCTTTGCAAGCAGCAATGTATCTCCTGAAAAGATCGACATCCACTGATTTACTGATCTGATTGAGTCGCTTTAATTGACTTGCTTCCTCTTCTGTCACGGATATTGACGCCATTGCAATGGGTTCATGCGCTAGCATTTCATACTGTTGCATTCCCAATCTAGATATTCTGACAGATCGCCGTATTGAAGTATCTGCTAAGTTATATAGCCCTGTAGATTGCAAAGACATATTCTTAAATGTACGTGCTGTGTCTCTTTGTTCTGAAACCTCATCTTGTTGACTGCGTCCGTTGCCTGATGTCACCCTCGCTTCTTCTACAATCGCTGACCCATAATAGACTAGAGAAAAAATAACCTCGGAGTCTCTCTGGTTCCTTGAGGAGAACAGAAGCAGGAGTAATAAAATTACCACTAATGCAGCGAAAATAGCAGGTCCTTGAATTCTGAACTGATTCTGGATTGACACCCCAAGCAAAATTGCTAATGATGAAAACACCAAACGCCGTGGTACAATCAATCTGCTCTGAGATTTAGATTCATCTGGTCCCCTTTCCATGGCCATCGAATACTCGATGCTTATGGAGTACTCAGGAAGAAACCTCTCAGTCTCTAGAATTGGCTGTGCTTTCACTCTGTCTTTCTGATAATCTTCATTTCTTCCAACATCAGCTACTCTTACCGAAGCTCGACATGGTCCAAAAGGACTCGAAAAGGTGAACACCACCAAAGTTGTCTCAATTGTCCTTTCTGAAACTGATACAAGTATCTTTTGGCCTTTTGGGGGGAACTCGGAGAGCAAGACGTGTCTAGATGTTCCCTGCGCAGCCGTATCCAATTTTACCACCGTCAGCAGGGTGGGTTCCTTTACAAAAGGCAGTCCATCATTCAGCCAGGAGATGGCGCTTTGTAGTCGTGATCTATGAAATTCCATTTTTTTCATCAACTCTAAAGCCTCCCGTTCACTCCGCATGATGAAACTAGCTGATACTGACCTCACATCAAATGATTCGTCAAAAGCATTTGAAAGCGATCCAGATTTGTCTCGCATGCTCAGCCTCTCTGGAAGAAGCTTCTGTGGTGACAAGAAGCCGAAAACTGTCTTATTCCCAGCCTCCACTTTCGATTCCTCACCTTGCAAAATAGAGATGAAGTAGTGAATGACGAGCTTCCTGCCATCTGATTGAATTTCTTTGATTTTCGAGAATGGAAGCGAGTACATCAACGTGTCAACTTCTCCAGCCTCTACAGACTCCTTATCCACATTCAGTGCGTGGGGGTCCAACAAGGCCACAGAATCAGTTGCTAGCACCAGCAACTTGGCATCTTCTTCTTTCAATAATATCTCACACGAGCTTTCTGTGGCCAGGTGGTCTGTGGTATCTCTATGGAACAGATTAGATAATTTGCTTTGAGCTATTTTCAACCCACTGCCTTGCTTTATTTGATCCATCTTCTCGGTCCCATCTTCCGTCCAAACACTGCAAATAATTAGGGATCTGTGCGCTGATGTGTCCATTTTTGCTTGTGCGAGATTGAACTCTTCGCCAACAGACCAAGTTCACAAATTAACGAGTCTCATAATACACGCGTGAAGGCAACGTTTAAGAACCCTTTAGAAGAATCAACCCTTTAAGAAATGTGATTAAGTTCCACAAACCCAATGCTACAATGGTTCATAGCATTCATCATCCAGAAGAGCCGTACTGCCATGACCGCGGCGAGGGGGGCAGTCCTTAAATAAAACGCAGGCTCCTGTCTTCTTACACACAGGAATTCTACGAGGCTGATGGCAGAATCAAATATTTAAATATGCGTATATAGGTACTCATTATGTCATGGGGTAGTGGTGTAGCAGTGTTGTTCTGTTCGATTTTCTTGCTGTTCGTATTCAAAAGGCTTTTGGTCAAACTGAGGAACACAGGGTCGCAAGAGAACAGCAAACGATCATGTACAAATTTAATGGTCGTTCTAGGATCTGGTGGGTTTCATCGTGTAGTATGTGGTTTTTATTCTGAATATTGTGGCAGAGTTTGTTGGGCATTTTCAACAAATTTTCGTGTTTTTCTTCAAGTGCAGGGGGGCACACGGCTGAGATGATACATCTCTTACATTTTATGGATTTAGAGGACCGATTTACTCCCCGATGCTATGTTGTGGCTGAGACCGATCCGATGAGTGAGGAGAAGGCAAGGCTATTTGAAAAGGACAGACAACAGGATTTTGTGATCGACCATGTTCCAAGAAGCAGAGAAGTTGGGCAGAAATATGCCACGTCGATATTAAGCACTCTACATGCTCTAGTATGCGCTGCCATCCTTGTCGTGCGCCATAGGCCTAGAGTGTTGCTGGTGAATGGACCAGGGACATGCCTCCCTATTGTTTTGTGTTGCAAGGTTCTCTGTAAGTGTCGAGTTGTGTACATTGAGAGTATAGCGCGAGTAAATAAGTTATCTTTGACAGGGAGAATTCTATATATTACGAAATTGGCAGACATTTTTTATGTTCAGTGGGAAGAACTACAGCAGAGGTTCCCCAGGTCAAACTATGTTGGCAGGGTGTATTAGATCAGGTCAAACAACTCTCAATGTTACAGGGTCTTCATTTCATTCTTCTGTAAGTAACATCCTGCACTCCAAGACTGCACACAGTTGATTTGGCTCAACCTCTCCAGCAGAATGGGAAGGAGATGTACTGGCCCTTCCAACTCATAGTTCATTGAAAAAATATTTGTCGTCTTCTCCTTGGATCCGCTATAGGATAGAATGTTATGATTATATCGTGATATGACATTTGAAATATCTGCTAGCAAGCCGGACCTATCAACGCATTGGATGCTCAGCCAATACGACTGTGAATTCGTCAGATCTCCGAGATTGTTGCCATTGAGCAGACTATCAACTGTCACATCATCTGATGGCCCCATCAAGCCGGAGTTGTCCTTCAAAAATTTTAAAATTTTATGCCGAGCGCTTTTTGTCTGTGCAGCATCCAACCACTGCCGATGCCTTCTCACGATATTTGCATTTGCTGGACCCTTATAAGTGATCACCTCCACAACTTCTGCATTGGCGAGCCTATGTTCTGCTGGTACAATTTTACCATTTACCCTTGCTGCGACCATTGTATTTCCTATATCCGTGTGGATATGATATGCAAAGTCTACAACAGATGCTCCTTTGGGTAAGCGCATCACTTGACCTGATGGGGTGAATACAAATACACCCTGCCCAAGCAAATCATCAGTAACACAGGCCACAAATTCTTTTGCCGATAGAGTTCCCAGAAATTCTTCTTGCCATTGCCTGATCGAGTTCAGCCAGTTAATCCTGCGGGTCATTGAGTAAGAGTCTAATTTTTGAGGAGACATGCTCAATCTTCCATTGAACACTATTTGATCCTTCTTTTCCCTGGTAAGCAATCTCCCCCCATTATGACTGGTACCAATTGCTTCAGAGTTGTTCAATTTTTCTTCGACGCTGTCATTTTTTGACCTGGAAATTTCATCTGCACACTGCCATGAATCGATCGCAATCCCAAATTGTGCTAATCTCTCCATCTCCCCAGTCTTTATCTGAATTTCGATTGGAAATAGAGCCTGTGAGTACTTTCCTTTTGTTGCCTTGCCAACGTTTGAGCTATCATTTGGAATGACCAGTCCTGTTGGAATCACCGTAGTATGCAGCGATTGGTAATTGTTGGGCTTTGGGGTGGCTATATAGTCCTTCATTGATCCCGGTATTGGCGCCCAAAACGAGTGGATAAGCCCCATGGCATGATAGCACAGTTGTCGCTCTGATGCAGCTGCACCTGCAGCATCACAAAATGCCGATTTCATAGGATCCAAGATGACTCTGATCTGTGCAATTTCAGAGATCTCGCGAATGGATTTCCCATTGTCATGAAGCTTTCTCCAGATACTGTAAAGAGACTTTCTTGATATTTCAATGTCCACTTTTCGAAGCAAGTCTGTCAAGTATGGATCATCCTCTATCCTCTGCCGTAAGTCATGTGATGCAGCCTCTACTGCTATCCTTTGAGACTCCCATACACGATCCACCGCACGTCTTGTTATTGCATACTGCTGTGGCATTGCATAATAAAAACTAAGCTCCTCTAGCTCTTCTTTGATCGTGTATAGTCCCAAAAGCCTTGCCAGTGGGGAGAAGACCTCTAAGGTTTCCTGAGCAATCCTTCGCTGCTTGCTCTGGGGCATTGATGCCATTGTTCTCATGTTATGCAAACGATCCGCCAGTTTAACTACTATAATGCGCACCTCTTCTGTCATGGCAAGAAACAGGAACTGCAAATCCTGTGCTTTGGTATCAGATTTTGTCAAACAATTGGACTGCTCTCCTGCTACACCCTTGGATCTCTCAGGATGATGGGTGGGAAGCTTACTAAACTTTGTCTCTCCTTCCACAATCCTCTGTACCGATTGGCCAAAATAAAATCCGATTTCTTCTAGCCCAACCGTCTCACCACAGTCTTCAACAGTGTCATGAAGCAATCCAGCAATAAGGGAATCTGAATCCATGCGAAGTTCCGCAAGAATTCGTGTCACCTCTACAGGATGTGTGATAAAAGGCTCACCACTCTTTCTTCGCTGGCCATCATGCGCATCAAACGCAAGGGACAATGCCTCCCTCACCAAACCTCTCTCTTGAGGAGGTATGTACCCAAGCATGGGCATAAGCCTTGTATTCCATAGGTATTCCTCTGTTATATCATTGTATTTCATTCTTTGGTAAAATCCATAGTCTATCCACCCAACAGAAGGACAGTTGTGCGAGACGCATATCCTCTCGTGCCCTCGTTCTCCGTCAGAACACCGTTGGATCAAATGAAACCGTCTCTTGTTCCTTGTGTGCAAGATCAAGGATGTCTCCCTCCTCTCAACGCGCGCCAATGGTGATAACCGAGTATTATATCCTGCGAAGAAGACTCATAGTTCACAGACCCAACATCGAGATTTCAGGTGGGAACAGTAACAGCCGTGAGCAGGGACTGTAAGTGCCACAAATGACACAAATGAAATCATTATGAACATACCTGAAGTTGCTGATGGCGTATTCTGCCCCAACGGACCTCTCGCAGGCCCACCTCGGTTCATCTTCTCTGTCGAGGTCACCTATGCAACTGTTGGAGAACTAGAATCATTTTATCTCCATGACTATTCTGAAAAAGTATTTAATACTTTTTATAATCAAAGGCTCACTACCTTGTCTATCCTGGCATTAGTCGGGGGTACGAAGTTCATTTTGGCATCAGTAACTACTACTCAGTGATCACTGCTACTCATGAGTAGAGAGACTGGGAAAGGTCTGACAGTAATTTGTCATTGTAGTGACCGTACTTGTAGCCCGGATTCAACCATTCTATGGTTTTTCACGCTATGAACACCTTGATGTTGGTGTGAGCAGTCTCATCTGTTGCAGCACAATTACAGTTTGATTTGGTCATCCATGGACTACGAGCCACAAATCTTACAATAAATTGCATTCGTGAGATCAAATGCTGACTGGATCATTTGTCAGGACAACAAAATCACCATCTTTCAAAAGAGTATTCTTTGTGACCTGTTTATTGTTCACGTTGATGAAATCTTGATGTTCACCATCTGACGGCACAGCTAGAATTGTATCCCATAACCCACCTGCTGTAGTTCCTTTCGGAACCCTGATGATGTTACCACTGGGCCAGAGCAACACCATGATGTCTCTTTTAAAGGTTGCATCAAGTTCCACCTCGTTCACATTCGGATTTCTTGTGACTTCGTCCTCCACATCAATGCCCCATTCAATCATGGATCGAAGGAGTTTTATTCTATTATTCATGTAAGCATTATCTTCGTCGCCTTTAGAAATATTTGGTGGGGGGACGGAGCGAGATTCTGGCGTGTTATGATTGTCTTTTTCTGGAAGTTGCAGCAGAACACAGGTTGTCGCAAATTTGTGTCCAAATCTGTCCATCTGGTGGTACTTTCCATCAGAACACAAGGTGAAAAGCTCCAGCGTGACATTCATATCCCCTTGCGAAGGCGAGAAGTATCCTTTCTCTGTCACATATGAGTACAGATGCTCATATAGCTCAGAATCTGCTGTAATTGGAGAACCATTGCCCACAGACTTGTCAGCATAGGATGATGCCACAAGCAACCTACTACCATTCGACTCGGTTTTGATAACTACTCCATCTCTGAGATTTCCACCCTCAGATATTCTGAGTACAGGATGGCCTGGAATGAAAGATGAGAGGCCAACTGCACCCTCCTGCCTATTTGCAGACTTCTCTTTGTAAGCCCAGTGAGCTGCTTTGCCGTACTCTGCTTCTTCATGCATTGTGGATGTCCTTATCTGGACTTCCATAGGTATCCCTCCGGGGCCCAAGACTGCGGTGTGCAGAGACTGATACCCAGAAGGTTTGGGGACAGCAATGTAGTCATCATCTTCACCTGGTACTTTCCTCCAAAGCCTATGAACTGCAGGAAGCACTTTATAACAAATTTCAATCGCTTCTTTTTCACATAATCCACATTTATCATCGACGACCACCCGGAGAGCTCTCAGGTCATACACTTCAGTGAGTGGAACGCCTTTTCTGGCCATCTTCTTGAATGAAGAATACATGCTTTTTATCCTACCCTGCACACTGATTTCCAAATTCGTTGCGATACCCTCGATAATGAGTTCTTGTAGAAGAGCTTTGGCACATCTTTTCAGTACTTCTAAACCTCGCCTGGCACTTGGGGCAAGTCTAATTCGCTCCATATTGAATGTTGACACATCAAATGGCAAAACTGTGGCAATCAAATCCCTGACCTCTATTTGGTCATCTGTCAGAAACGATACAGAATCATGATATGTCAAAAGAACTGAAGCATTCCACTCTCCTTCATCTTGTAGGCTAGCAGTTGACCCCATCAGCTCTGGGATTCTATTGGTGCAACTTTCAAGGTTGCTGGATCTCTCCCTGGCAAGGTCAATATTCATCATAGATATATCTGCGATTGTTTCTATTCCCCACAGCTGTTCTAAGTCTCCACGTAAAGCAACATAAGCTGATGGTTCCAGAACTGCAAAGCACAAATCTTCCAATTCACTCTTCAATGCAAACATCCCTAATCTCTCTGCGAGCGAGCACCAAATCTTCTGGGTTTCCTCTGCCACTGCCCTTTGTTTGTCTGGTTCCAAAGCATACACTGTTCTCATATTATGCAGTCTATCAGCTAACTTGATTACAATGACCAGAGGCTCGGACACCATTGTGACAATCATTGCTCTTAGCTTATCAATCTGCTTTGCAGTTTGCTTCTCCTGTTTCAATCTCAACTTCCGCCTTACCAACTGGTTTGTAGCACTTAGCTGACTCACTTTGGTTACCATTGACATGACATGTTCCCCAAACACCTGTTTAATGTATTCAGGCTGAATTTCGCCATCATCAATGACGTCATGGAGAATTGCCGTGATGACAGCTTCTTCTGCCCTAGCATCTTCTTCGTGTGGTGACAATAAAGCCTCAACAATCAAAGCCGTTTCAATGCAATGGGTGATGTAAGGCTGACCAGTTTTTCGAACCTGCCCTGCATGTGCCTTGGTAGCCATGGCTACGGCCTTTTTGACCCTCTCTCGCCGAAAGAATTTTGACTGAGACACTTCAATTCCAAATAGCTCATCCACGTCAGTATCTTCCGATACATATCCGCTCTCCAAGGCTGTAGCTAACATCAAGGGCTCCATCTGAGCCCAGAGGGAACGAGCACCAGCAATGAACACGCTCCCCATCGCCACCGAAACAACCAGAGCGCTTAGCAAAACAGTTGCTTCATCCGTACTTTGATTCGCAGTCCATGCGAGAAGAGCATCATGGAACCCGTGAAAAGAACCAGGGGACCCTCCCCGAATCTTCCCTGCACTTTTGAACCATCTTTGATAAACATGTATCACCCCCCTCTGACTCTGAAGATATCCCGGAGATATTTGTCCGAAATACTTCCCTCGTGAGGGATGGTATTGTATCCTGGTCCGGCACAGACTTCCCATCCAAACTCGAAGACCAAGAGCCATCTCAGGGCAGCAAGCTGCGTATATTTACGTTGTATCAATCATTCGTAAAGGGTTACAAAATATGAAGAATTACAAAGCCTTGCAATCTGCCAAGTTTTGACTGGCACGAAAAGATAAGGGCGAAAGCGCCTCGTTTTGATTTCCGACTTGCCACTTTGCGGGTTCTCCTTCCTTTTGTTGCTACTACAGTCCAGTGCCACTGCATGCAATGGACCATCTGTATGGCAGTCCTGGGCGCTTCTAGAATACACCTGGAATATGAGATCCCAGGGTATCATGGTGGTTGCCGAACAATCATGATATTATGTTATACATGCTGTGCTATAGTACACGGTGTAGTTGGTATTGACCATGATGGCCACCTGCAGAGTGCATGGCAAGTAATAACAATGGCCTAGCCAGCATACTTGCACAGTCGTGAAATACGCCTTTAAAATGTTATTTATATCTCATGATTGGATCCTGGTGCGTTATACGTGAGTATAACGGGAGGTGAAGTGTCATAGGTTTGTTGGGACTGTGTACGTTTGGTCAGATGAATCGTTCTGACTCTCGTAGCCCTCGGGGGAGCTCGGGTAGTGAAGAAATAACATCGACGTATAGAGCCATGTATGGAGGCCCTAGTGGATCTTCTTTCAGCAGGTACGGATGACTACTGGCTAGTGACTCAACATTCCCACCGTCACAGGTATTTAGACGTATCTTCCTTTGTTCCTGTAGTTGGAAATCATCCATGAGTCCTCAGCTGTCACCAAAGGTGGGGAGTGGGAATCTGAGTAAGGGGAGCGAAGCATTGGAACATGACGTTGAAATGGAGCAGCCCAGTTTGGCTGGTTTAGTGGAAGACCTGCACATCTCACACGTAGTCGGGGAGGAAAAGGTCCAAGAAACAGGAGATTCTTATGGTGGATTTTTGACTCCAATTAGAGATGGCGCTCGTAGCAGGGAAGGGGAGGATGATCTTGATATTCGGGACAGTGTGTCTGTTGCTGTGAGAGATATTTCTGTTCTGACAACCGGCAGTGCTTCAAGCCAGAAAGATGCTCTGCTTTCGCTTGTGACTATTATTAATCAGAGTCATGTCGAAGCTCTCCAGGGGATCCACAGTGCGGGAGGAACACATATTCTTCACATGAACATTTCATCTTCAGATAAGCAAATGCGGCGATTGTGTACAGAGGGTCTTGTAAAAATGATGGAAGTACCAGGAGCTCTGGAAGAACTTTTATCATCGAGAGAAATTTTATCGAGGGTTTTTGGTGCTGCACTTCGTGATTTGCTCTTGTCAGGTGATGCCATCAGTCAAAGATTACTGACAAAAATAGTGTCTTCCGGAGAAGAACGAGTAGAGGCCTGTTGTGCCGAGCACAAAATCATGAACAAATTATTGAAAAAAGTAGAGAAAGACTTTGAGGTGCATCCAGATGCGGAAAGCGGCGCTTTGGAATTGTTGCAATCAATGGTACAATCTGGACGAGAGTATTTTCTCAACTCTGCTGTCTGGAATGGGGCATTAAACACATTAATACCGTTACTGTGCTCAGAGAGAATCAGGAGAAAGGATCATATATTGAAAACTATCTGGACTCTTTGTGCAGGCCAAAGAGATGTGGCTAGGATGTTATGTACACCCAATACAATCAGGGGCCTTTCATCCATATTGGCTGATCCATCATATTCAATGAACACTCAACTCGAGGTTTGCCGTGTACTTTTCAAAATTTGCGCGATATCGAGAAAGGGGAAGGATGTCAAAATTGCTCTGCAAGACTATTGCTTGCCAAGAGTGAGTGAATTGATCCATCAATCAAAATCTGAGCATCAGAAACAAGCAACTTCACCCCAACAGCAGCCATGTGTCATGTCAATTGAACAAAATGTGTGGGCCACATGTGCAGCCATAATATCATTATTAGCTCGAGATTCTACACTGTGCTGTCATATTATATTTCAGGCAGGCGTGCTGCTGCACTGCGTCCGGCTACTCACGGAATCTTGCGAATATAGATTATGCAAACAGCTTCTGGATGCTACTGCATCTTATGCAAGCTGCTCCTGAGGGACAAAGTGTAAACAATCTTTAGTTCAATGATCTACTACAAGACAATACTTTACAGAATTGTTTGGCTAGTTGCAGGCGCCGTTGTCTGATTTGCAACTGCATTTGTTCCGGAATATTCTCTCACCAGATTCCCTTGGTGCTGCTGCCGTGACCATCGCGGAAACTTTCCCCATCACAGGAACGCTGGATGGGCCGAACACACAAGAAAAAGATTCGTTTTCAGGCCCTGGAATCCACGTCGTTCCTGGGTGAAGATAACACTCACGCATATCAAAATCGACCAGAACTCTAATTATACTAAGTAATTCGGTTTAATTCGGATCCATCATGAGCAAAGGTGCGCAATGTGCCACGATCGGCATCCAGACCCTCGTGTGAGGAAGGGACACGAGAATGTGATCAACTTCAATTTTTTGTTTTCACTGAGCGATTGGGTCGGTGCATTGTGGGAAAATTCGTTCTACTACATCCTCTCATGTTTTGTCTACCGTTATGGGTTGTTCTGCAGGTCTTTGCAAGAGCCCAGCGTTGGCGTCAACGCACACTGCCACCTCAACAAGAAAACAGGTGCCATTCATTCCAAGATTCCCAGGTACGCCCGATCTCCTTCCGCGACGTTGGATATGAGACTGCTGAATATAGCTGTGCATGAAGCATGATGGCATGATAATCCTGCACAATGTTGGAATTTCCATGGCAATCAGGAGTGCATATTTTTTTCATTCAATCAACAAGTTTCCAAGTGCATTCTGCAATAAATATGATTGCAGGCCATCGACAGAAGATGACTTATTTGGAGAGTCGTCCGTATGCAATGAGTCGCGGTAGCGCAGTTCAAGCAGTCGTTTCTCCATCTCAGGGAGAGATGGGGACAGCCCATTCATCAGGTGCTGGAACTAGGGTTATGATCATTGGTGGAGATGGATACTGTGGGTGGGCAACAGCGCTTCATTTATCGGCAAGGGGCTATAAAGTGGCGATTGTGGACAATCTTGTGAGAAGGACTTTTGACCTCCAGTTAGGAATGGATACCTTGACCCCAATCTCATCAATCCACGAGCGCGTCAAGAAATGGGCAGAAGTGTCTGGAAACCATATTGATCTCATGGTTGGGGACATCTGTGACTGGGATTTTCTTGAGCAGTCTATGGAGTCGTTCCGTCCCGAAGCTGTCGTGCACTTTGGTGAACAGCGCTCTGCTCCATACTCCATGATTGACCGTACGAGGGCTGTATACACCCAGCAGAACAATGTGATTGGAACAATCAATGTCCTGTACGCAATCAAAGAGATTTGTCCAGACTGTCACCTGGTCAAGCTTGGCACCATGGGAGAATATGGAACTCCAAATATTGATATTGAGGAGGGTTATATTACCATTGAGCACAATGGTCGCACAGATACGTTGCCATATCCAAAGCAAGGAGGCTCTTTTTATCACCTTTCGAAAGTTCATGATTCACATAACATTTTCTTTGCATCTAAAGCATGGGATATAGCTTGCACGGATCTCAACCAAGGAGTGGTGTATGGTGTTCGCACAGAGGAAACAATGGCTGACCCTGCCCTCATTAACAGATACGACTACGATGGAATTTTTGGTACGGCATTGAATCGTTTTGTCGTCCAGGCTGCTGTTGGGCACCCATTGACTGTTTATGGAAAAGGTGGACAGACCAGGGGATTCCTAGACATAAGGGATACTGTTAGATGTGTTCAAATCGCCATTGATAATCCAGCCAACAAAGGAGAAATGCGAGTGTTCAACCAATTTACAGAGCAGTTCAGTGTCAACGACTTGACAAAGATAATAAGCACAGAGGGTGCCAAGTTGGGATTGGATGTGAACATTGTCTCAGTGCCCAACCCCAGAGTTGAGAAGGAAGAACATTACTACAATGCCAAGTGCACCAAACTCAGAGATCTGGGCCTTGAGCCTCACTTGCTGAGTGATGGGCTTATTGATTCCTTGTTAACTTTCGCTTTGGAGCATAAAGACAGGGTCAATATGGATCTCATCAAACCTGCTGTGAACTGGAAGAAGAGTGGGGTTGTGGATGCAATGACAAATGCGGCTGTTTCAAAGTGATTTGAAGGTTCGAACTCTCCGTAAATTCTCATTAGAGAAGTACTATCCGGAATAAAGATGTAAACTAATTTTTCAAAGTAGGAAGGAAACTGTGAAATGAATTTTCAATTGCAGTTGCTATCCAAAACTCCCAAAGCCCATTATTCTGGCAACGTCGCTGTCTTCATCCTCCCTGCCAGTTGGAGGCGATTGTGAGGATTCGGGCTCGTTTAACTCTGCCGATTCTTCCGGGGATTTCCGACGTGCCTCTAACAATTTTGGCTGTTCGTCTTTGCCCATGTGCTGTCCAAGCTTCTTGCATTTTGCATTTTCAAGGCGCTTTCTGACTTCATCCGCCGTGGACCGTTTTACTTCCATGCTCATGCCAAGTGCTCTATTATGATATTTTCCATTTAGATGATCCAAATATGCCAAACTGTCCTGAAATGTACAATCACAGATGTCACAGTGATAACCTCCTTGCTGAGTGGAAGGTGAAGTCAACGACTGAACATGTGAGCGATTCAACCTTGATGTGAGGTCAACTTCGCGTTCTCGAGGCTTGAGCTTTCCTCTCTCTACGATGAGACCGAGGTGCAAAGGGTCCCTTTCTACAAACAGTGGAGCTATTGCGTGAGTTGGCATCAACTTAAGAAGCATGCTAGAGGGCAGGTGACGTACCTAGTCTTTTGCGCTTTCTTGCATCTAATTGGGTTTCTTCGAGTTCTTTATCCTGCAGAAGGTAATGCACATAAAGTAATTGCTTTTTGAACAGCCAAAGATTGAGACTGAGATCAACACAACAGTTCTTTCATATCCAAGGTCTTTTGAGTTCCACTCACCCGAATTGCCCTGTCCTTGGCTTTCTGATGAAAATCAGCTCTATCCCACGTCTTTCTATGGGTATTATCAACCCCTGAAGCTCCTTTTTTGTCGGGCATGGCTGCATAGAACGGACTCTTTGCTTACTTTGTTTTTATCAGTCGCATACAGGCGCCATCGAAACGCATCCAGTGAAATAATAGTGCTACATACTAATTATTATTCAAATGGAAATGCCGGAAGGCTTGTAAAAGGCTCTCTCATGCGATGCGAGCGTCATATTCCGAAATATAGGATTTTGCAACTTGGCAAGTTTGGAAAATGCCTTTGTCTTTGCCATTCGGAAAAGGAGTTGGTAGTCACAAAGTGGTGTCAGAAGTAATGTCAATATGGTAGATGATACAGCAGCCAGAAAAAGCAAACTCGAAGAGTTGATTGAGAAAAAGCGGCAAGAGCAGGACGACGAACGCGAGCGTCAAAGGAGACAGCGCGAGGAAAATATTGCAGATATTGATTTTGGAGACGGGTCAGACGATGATAATTTGGATCCAAGACCTGAGGCACAAGGTATGTTTGACCTGTTCAAGACTCTTCGACAGAGAGTCAGAGTGACCGCAAGCCCCCATCTATGCAGGTGGACAGGTATCGACTGAACATCATGCAGCCAAGCATGATGATGATGAAGAAGAAGAAGGCAATGAGGTACCAAGCCAGAGGGATCTCGATTTCATAGATGATGAAGGTGTTTCACCAGAAGAGAGGATAGACTTTGGAGACGATGAGAATGTTGTCACTTTTGAAGAGGCCGAAGAGGCCAAAGATGAGATGGACGAAAAGTTAGATGGGTTATTCGGACGAGATACGCTGAGAAATTCAGCAGATGCAGAGATAAATACTCAGGCAGAGAATCTGATGGCACAGATGGAAGCTGCCCTTGAGGCAGATCTCGAGGCTTTTTCGAAATCAATTCCCGCATTAAACAAGCTTCGAATGCTTAAAAAGGCGGAAGAAATGTTTTCGATCAGTAGGATGCACGAGCCTTTGATGGCAGGTGGTGTCCTAGGTTTGTTGAAGGGTTGGCTTGAGCCAATGCCTGATGGATCACTGCCTAACAGCAAGATACGGACTGGCGTGCTGTCGATGCTCGAAAAATTAAATATAAATTGCGCAAATGAAGACCACAAAGAACAGCTCAAGCGAAGTGGGGTTGGGAAGTTGGTCATGTTTTTGTCCAAACTACCTGACGAAACTGCTGGAAATCGAAGATTAGCTCAGAGTCTAGTGGAATCCTGGAGTAGACCCATACTTGGATACTCAAGACCTTTGGAAAGTGGATCGATCCAAAGCCGAGATGGACAGGCCAAACCTGCCCAACACCGTCAGGCTAGTAGACACAAAGACACCCAAGATGCAGAGCTGAGCAAACATTCAGAGAGCAGACACGCAATTATCCCTACAGCAGCCGCATTAGATTACACCATCCGTCCTAAAAGCAAAGTCAGTATGCCATCTAAAAGCTCTCGCGCGGGCAAACATTCAGAACCAAAATTACTGAAAAAGTTGCTGAAGAAGAGAAAGTGAAGACTGGTCAGGGATGGATTTGGACACATGAGGCACCAAATCCTGTAATGTTTTAGCCATGTCATAATCAGTCGTCAACTGTGTCATAATCAACGTCGATAATTGCATCGCTAGGATCTACATCCACAGATTGTCCTGTAATAGACATCCCTGCTCCCAATAAGAGATTCATCAGAAACAGCACTCCTATAAGCAGTACACCCAGCTTCAGGAAAGAGGGGATTGCCAAAATACCGATCAATACCCCGGAGATACCTATTGCACTATTCACAGGTGACACCCCATACGCTGCCGATATCTTATCCAAAGTCCCCGTGACAGCAGATACAGCAAGAACAGCAAGAATGAGGCCAATAGATGGAAGGGCACTTCCGATCAGGGCTCCTCCCAGCACAAAGAACGCCAACAGGCCCATTAACGGAGCTAGTATTCCAATAGAATCTGAAAATTGCAGGTCATCTGTTTTCTCTGGTCCTGCGAAACACACACCTCGCCATTTGAGCCTCGGACTTTTAAAAGTGTCCCTGGGGACACTGCCTATCTGAGTACAATGGACATTTACAACTATTGGATCATATCGTCCTTTGAAGACATGCCTCCCTCTGAGAAATGGATACGTACGACGCAAGGTCGCTCTCTCTGTTGGTGCTGTCAACTGTTGGGATACCTGTGAGAATTGAGCAAGCATATCTCGGTACTCCTAACGTATTACACTCGGTATTGAAATCTGTATCTCAAAGATTCCAGCGAAATATACAACTCTACGAGAGCCAGGACATGACACCCCTTTTTGAGATGTCCATCCATCTGGAGACATCTTTTTCTGTTGCAATCAAATGCATATGTTGGATGATATATTTCAGCCTCATCTCCTTCCTGTAACCATGAAGAGCTAGCTACACATGATATCTCTTTCCACCACAAGGATCATCATGCATCATGGGTCTCCACAAGCGCACATGGGGTCCATGGCCCTTTGTAACACATGGGGCTGATGACTTGATGCCATTCCTGGTGGATTTGATGTGTCCACCATCGGAGCGATCTGTACTAGATTTTCCATCAAAAAAATAGAAAATCAATCTACCTGCAGAAGATAGATTGTCATATTGGTCATATGTTGGCACTGCGGAATCTCAGCCGTTCTTTGCGAAGGGGGGCCTTCACAGCAGAACACGCATTCCCGAGTATCCTTATGCATCAATCAGGAGGAATGAACGAATCACAGGAGAGATGCGTCACATCAGACGTCTATGACGTTGGATCGGCGACGAACATCAAATTCCATGACGGGATGGTTCCTAGGGAGACCAAGGAAAAGCTTCTCAATCAAAAAGGGGTGATTATTTGGTTCACAGGTGCGTATGGGGATGGATTTGGCTGCCAGTGTGATCTGGTGTATTGCGTTTGCCAACGGAAACAAAACGTTGGCAAGGCAAGCACTCCAAGAAGGCAAGTCGATGAAGATCTAATCTGTTTGGATTAATCGATGTCTACAGGATTGAGTGGAAGTGGTAAATCTACGGTTGCGTGCACTTTGGAGCACGCGCTAGCGGCAAGGGGCAAGGTTACAGTGCTGCTTGATGGTGATAATGTTCGCCATGGCTTGAACAGTAATCTGGGCTTTAAGGCTGAAGACAGAGAGGAGAATATTAGGAGGATTGGTGAAGTGAGCAAGTTGTTCGCAGAGAGTGGAATAATAACGCTGACCTCTTTCATTTCACCTTACAGAGCAGACAGAGCAAAGGTGCGAGAGAGAATGGCAAAGGGGGACTTTTTGGAGGTATATATGAGAATACCCATTGAAATCTGCGAAGAAAGAGACCCCAAGGGATTGTATAAAGCTGCAAGGGCAGGGAAAATCAAGAACTTCACTGGAATTGATGACCCATATGAGGAGCCTGAGAATCCTGAAATTACATTGGATGCAAAGGACAAGGAAGGTAACATGGCATCTGCCGAAGACATGGCGGCAGAGATAATCAGATATTTGGAAGAAAAGACATATCTTCAAGGTCCATGAGGACTGTCGCAAACAGTGATTAATTGCGTGTACCGCTGGAGCAGGGCAGGTACTATCCTTTCCCCAGAATGGAGGAAACTTTCTATTGATCTTGCATGAGTTGTGCAATTTTATTTATAGAAAATATGTAATACATTTTGCCTCTACCTGAAATCAACTGAAAAATTTCACCTGGTGCTCTTACACGTTGCGCAAGGATTAAGTCACAGGTGCATCAATTGCTGACTTGGTGCCTTGTAATTGATCTCTTGGCCATCAAAAGAGAGTTTTACCTTCCCGGAATATCTGTCCACTTTGAGACCATGGACATCGACATTACACTTGGCCAATCGAAACCAAAGTGGAACAATATGACAAAGTCAATCATGTTTTGATCGTAATAGACTTGCTATCACCCCTGAGCCTAGGATTGAGACAACAATGCCGAGTGACACTTCCGTTGGAATTGTGTGTCCAGTAAAATCTAATATAATCTTCAGGCCGATGAAACCAAGTACCGTAGCAACTGACTTTTCCAAATAAACCAAATTTGTCAATGCAGATGAGACAAAGCCAAACAGTCCCCGCAAGCTCAAGATGGCAAAAATATTTGAGGTGTACACCACAAATGGATCTACTGTGACCCCAAAGACTGCAGGAATCGAATCCACAGCAAAGATCACGTCGGAAATCTCAATTACTAACAGCACAAGAAGTAATGGAGTTCCCACCCTTTTCCCATCAATCGAGGTGAAAAACTTATCTCCGTCATATTCACTTGTGAACTGGAACAGCGACTTTGAAAACTTGACAATCCTGTTGTTGGAAAGATCCTCTTCGTCATCGCCTTCCGACCTGTAGGAGCAAAAATAAATCTTTCTCGTAAATCGAGCCACATTGTCCCGTATTTTTTCGCATCTGTGGTGCATGTACGTACATTAACAGCAAATTGAAAGATGAATATAGCAATATCCCAGAAAACACAAGAAGAATTGGCTTCCATTTCTCGACGGCGTCCGCTCCAAGGATGATGAGAACCAATCGAAGAATCGCTGCAGTTCCTATTCCATATGACAAGACAGTCTTTTGAGACTCTGGTGGAGTTGCAAAATAGCGAAACACGAGAACAAAAACAAACAAATTGTCAACAGATAAACTCTGCTCTAGAAGATATCCAGCAAAATACTCTGCACATAATGACACATGAGGGTCACTGCATACGCGATTAACCTCACAATCATCTGCACAACACACCTTCTGCTTTTGTTTGTCCTAGAACAGCCCAAACAATGCCCCCAAAAGCTGTTGCTCCAATAACAGTCAATGCTGCTGACTCTGCTCCTCGCTCGAACTCAGGCTCCACAATGTCTATCTCCCGTATATCTACTGCACTCCGTTTGTCTTCATCCTTAGCCCTGCATACCTCGAATCCCCTCGAGCAGCGAGAGCTGGGCCTAGACCCGGCCCAAGGGACGCAAAGAGGCAGCCTTCTGCTGACGCATCTAGATTCAGTCAACTGCATACATATTAAACAGTGAAATTTGGAAATAAATCGATCATGCTGCCCAATCTACTCGCAGATGAGGGCGAGAGGATGGACGTGAACACCGAATCACACACTTGAACTAGCTTCTCTCTGGGGAGAGAAGACGCCCATCTCACTGACATAATCCTAATCAAGAGACAATTGCCAAATTGATACTGTAGACCCAACGGAATATGGTAGGAACAGAACTTGATAGGCTCCAACGCCTCGGTGAGTCAAGAACTCTGTCTGAAAACACTCTGCCTGGGCTATTCCTAGTATTCCACCTTCCAAGACATTGTCAAACAAAGAAACAAGATGCCTTTTTTACTCTGCCGATCACGTTGGAAATGCCAGTGTAATCCATGGCAGGAATGGGATGCCAGATAACTGGCATTGCAGTACCTCATGAAGCACACCAAATCCAGAGAGTGACTCTTGAACTCGTTCAATCAGTTGGCATCGAATGAAGAGACTATCACAGAAGTCTATGACCAAATAGAAAGAAGCATCGGAGCATTCATCAGACGGACTGGAACCCCACAGGCAAGCCTTGAAGGTGGTCCTTGGATGTCTGCATTCATCATTTGACCTCACCACATGTACCTTACTCAGCGACTGCAAAGCCCTGTGAAAATCTGCTGGAGAGGAGGAGAGTGCATTTGAAGCCCACCACATGGGGCCCGTGACAGGGGCCCATCTGCACTGGATTTGAAGATCTAGATAACATCGGATGGCATGCATGCAAGTCGAATGATGACGGTAACAACAACCACATCCAAATGCTACATTGTCGCGCAAAACCTCGGGGAAATACATAACAAATAAAAATATAAATATCTCAGGAAAAGTCGAGGCAAAATATTGACACTATTTGCAGTCCTCGTTTGACATTCGTCATTTCACGAGTAGCGGAGGCTGGACCAAGTCCCAGCATTCCAGGTAGACTGGGTCAAAATTCACATTGAAAACTAGTAGTAACAACATCCGAACCATTCTATTTGTCACGAACCACAATTCGACAAGCTTGAGGAGATATCCGTGCGAATAATGGAGTCAAGGTACGCGCCAGTCCCGGACGTGTCAGGCGCTGGATTTGACGGTTTTTTGATGTAATACTTCTTATTGACTGTTGCAGGGATGATATGTCTCATTTGAAGTCGACAGGTGTGTTGAACTGGATACCGGCCGATACGCCGTTTGACGGCATGGGGACGTGTTTGTCGAGCGAGAACGATTTAGGGATATGAGATCGGTTTTCTTTTGCAATTCAAGTTGACAAACTGTCTGAATGATCATAATCTCTGTGCCATGTTGACGCAGATTCAGGGAAAACTGGTGGGCCACTGTCATGGGCCATGAGGCTTGCGAAGGGGAATGGAAGTAAGCCGACCAAAGCTGAGAAGGTTGGAGACAGCGGTAAGCAAGGTGCCTCTGATGTACATCACTCCTCTGAAGTGTCGCAAGGTACGGCGTGATCTTGTATGTAGATAGCTCCTTGGCTCGTGGTCCAAGACTGTTGTCCTTATGGGTTGATAAATTATATTTTTCAATCAAATTCTTGCAGGTTCGACTACATCGAGTGCAATTAAATTTGGAACAATAGATCCAAAGCAGCTGGAATCACCAGAAGCACAAAGGAAATCACACGGTGCTGGCGAACAGAGGACAAGGGCCTCCAAGAGTTCTGAAACTAAAGTTGCCAATGGGCCTCAGGATGGAAAACATTCTGATCGTTCGAAGTCGGGTCTGATGTCATCAAATACTCAACCGCCTTCGTTGGCACAAGGGCCGTACCCTCCAGCGCAGCAATTCTCCGTGCCCTATGTGCAGCAGCCGTATCAAGTTCAAGGAGGAGCATTTCAGCCATTTCTGCAAAATCCTGGTCAGGTGTTTTATCCATCCAATTTTAGACAGCCAGTGTCTGCAGGGTACTATGGAAACACCGTAGTCCCTTTGGGGACCCAGGAAGGCATGCAGAATGCCCAGCCTCAAGAAGCACCTTATCGCCCACCTGGGTCATCCAAAGTGGCACCACCTGTTCGAGAGAAAAAGGTATGATTTATTGGCAACTCTGTATTTTATCAGCGCTGACCAATTCTATACTATTGTGCAGATTTTGAGGATCGAAGATCCCAATACCCATGAAGCTCTTGATCTCAAGGAAATAACAAGCAAGACGAGGACCAAAGAAGCGACTTTGAACGAAGCTCGGCTCGATGTCTCAGGCACCGACCAGCACAAGGAAGCGACGGTCGCGGAGGAGAAAAATAAAGATCTTTCCACTGGGGACGGATCAGAAAAGATGCCAGAATCTGTCGTGGAGCAGGAAGTCAAGTCCTCTGCCAATGCAGATTCTGTTCATGAGGTACGTTGTTGAGCAGTAATTAAGCCGGCGTGAAGGATTTGCCATATCTTTCACGTGACTTGTAGCTGCTAATATCAAACAGATGTAGTCTGGTGACAACTGGCCTGTTTTCCTGGTTCTCATCCTTGAAATCTATCTGACAACTTTTATGAATTGTAGGAAAAAAAGCCTGAATCTGTAAAAGAGACAAATGGGCGAATCCAATATACAAAGGAGTTTTTAATGTCGCTGAAGTCGAAATGTAAGGCCTTGCCTCCATATGTGGAACCAGCAACCCTTTCAGCACTGTTTGCAAAGCAGTCAAACGGTCCGTTTTATTTTTCACCCATCTCTCTGTATTTGTATAGCAAATTGAGTAATCTATCTTGCAATGGGCTTGCAGATCGTGGAGAATGGAAATCAAATAGTGGAAAGGGTCCTCCTCCTCCTCCTCGAGGAAGGGGTACTTCACGCAACAAAAGCTCTGGGGCTGATGCGGATACGTGGGAGAGAGGGAAACCATTGCCTCCTCACCCAGGGTATGGCCGTGGTCCTCCTCCTGGAATGAGAGTGCCAGGACCTCTGCCGGCATTGCACAAATCTGATGCAGCTTACAAAGTAGGTCGAACAAAAGGAGAGGATCCAGAAGAAGAAGCTGCACAGAAGGCTCTGAAATCTATGCTTAACAAAATCACTCCAGAAAACTTCAACAAGATCACTGATCAAATAGTTAAAAAGATAAATGAGCGGAAAAAGGCCAAGACTCTCATGGGATTCATTGACCAGATTTTTGACAAGGCATTGAGAGAGACTACATTCGCAGAACTTTATGCAGACCTAGTATCAAAGTATGTCCATTGCAACATCTCCTTTGTTGAACACAAGTGTCTGAAGGAAATTTCAACTTTTATTTCTGCAGATTGAATCCTGCCCTGCCTGACCTGACTGATGAGGAAGGAAAACCAGTCAACTTTAGACGAGCACTTCTGAACAAGTGTCAAGAAGAATTTGATTATGGTGTCAATGCCATGAAAGCTGTTGCCGAACGCGAGCGTCGTGAAGAAGAGGGCAAGGGGGTTTCCGAGGAAGTTGATGAAAACCAGATGACAGATGAAGACCGTTCTCGGATTGAAGGAAAGGCGGAGAAAATGCGACTGGAAAAAGCTGCCGCTGACGCAGAGGTAAAAGCGAGAAAGCGAATGTTAGGTAACATAATATTCGTGGGACAATTATATAGATTTGGGGTATTAATCGAGGCAGTGATGCATAGTTGTATTAAGCAGTTGTTGGAGGAGGTAAGGCATTACTCGTATCATTATTTTCTGTCATCTCGAAAACTTGAGTATCAACCTCAATTGTTTGCAGACCGAACATCCTAGACCGGAGGACATTGAATGCTTATGTAAATTGTTAGCGACTGTTGGACGTCCCATGGATGCATCAAAGAGAGAAATTAAGCGCCCTGACGGCACTACAATCAAGACGTCTGATATGATGGAGGTGTATTTCCGTCGAATCGAATCCCTGATGAAGAGCAATGTTCTGGATGCTAGACATAGGTTTATGCTGAAAGATCTTAACGATCTACGAAAGCAAAATTGGATAGAGCGTCGAAAGTCGGAGGGCCCAAAGAAGATTGGCGATATTCATCGCGATGCAGCTATCGAAAGGACTAAATCGCAACAATTCGATCGTCAGTCGAAGGGCCGTGAACGCGCTTCTCAGCGCCCGGGTTTCGACAATCGCATCGATGCGCCAATAAGGATTATGAGTTCGACAAAAGTTTCTAATGATACTGACTCACTTCGACCTGGTGGCCGGCCAGGACCCTCCAAGGGGCAGGCTAAGCCCATCGTTATGACTGATGACACTGTTCAGAGGAAAGTCAAGGGGCTTCTGCAAGAGCTCTTCCACAACAAAGACGTAAAAGAGGCTGTAGTCAATTTGGGAGAATTAAGAGAAGCTGGAGCCAAAATGGATATTGTGGTTGATATCGTGTTGACCAGTTCTTTGGAGGGTAAAGGAACTTCTTGGGAGCTCTTAAAAGCCTTCTTGAAGCAGTCGAGGTATGACCCTTGCCAATACAACTAAAGAGATTCTCTTGTGCCATAACAATTTTTTTCTAACTTTGCAGTGATGACAATATTATCTCACGTGACCAATTGCAAAGAGGGTCAAGATCGCTGCTGAACAAATTGGAAGACATTCGTGTCGATGTCCCCAGAGCATCGCAGCAGATGGGGGATACTTTTAGCTTCCTCGTTCATGAAGGTTGCTTGGACATGAATCGGCTAATGGTTGATATCAAAGAAGCAGATATTGAGGAACCCGTCGAAGGGGAAGACACTTTATTGATTGAGAGCGGAACTGCGAAGGATCTTGTAGGGTACATCTGTAAGGGCCTGAAAGACTTGCAAGAAGAAGGCGAACTTTTATTGCAGCTGAAATCGATTGATCTGGGATCTTATTTGCCTGGATACGAGCGAGATGACCCGAGCCAGATTTCTTCTTTTAAGAAGAAGTTCGATATAGAAGACCTGCTTTAATCATACACATACGTGTTCACGTAGATGGTGGAATACATCCAATTGTATGTTGAGATCTTGCATGATAATCTTCCTGTGTAACAAGTGTAGCAATTCATTCATGCCCAAGGATGGGGGCTTGTTTACATTGTGAAAGTGTTTGCGTGTAAGCAACAGAAGCCCATCGCATTACAAGTCAAGCTGGACTGTTGCGTCCTGCATTGCGCCGACGATGAAATAGAGCTAGATTGCATCTATCGAAGGCCAAGATGCTTATCCCTGGTATGTCCTGTCTCAAAAGATCGCGAAATACTGGTTTAGTTTACTTGTGTGACTGAATAGCGATTTTCCCTCTTTTCGCAAACCTTGAAAACAAACGTTCGCGATCTTTCCGTTTCTCCATCAACGTCAGCTGAAGGAATTTCGCGAACAGTAGCAGCGAATTTGAAATTGGATTGGCAATGGAAATCGACGAATCCCTTGGGTCAAGAGCGCTGTTCGATGGAATTTTATTGTTGTCAGTCGGATGCAGAATACCATTGCCATATCCTTGCGTTGGAAATTGACATCGTCTGATAAGATTGTTTGAATGGGCATTGATCGGGCTGTAGATATAGTGCGAAAGTATTTATTGTGTTCACACATATATCTGCGTTCTACAACTGGTCGGAATATTTTTAACTCTAGGGTGTCATTGCCTTTCACTGAACATTAGAAGAAGTTTGGAATCAACGTGCCGCTGCGGTGATCCATAGATCAAGTACAATATCGTGACAAAACCTGAATACTAATCCGTTCTGGGTCCACGCATTGGCACTGAACTTTTCGAGAGTGTGAGGTCCTCTCGAAGGTTTTCGAAGTCTAAGGGACACCGCAGGTATATTTCATACATCAACCACATGTACAAGATACGTGGTATCTTCCTGGCCCTGATCCACGGATCCGGACATCTGGTTGGCCGGTGCACTGTATATATGCTGTGGTACGTACCAGCTAGTCCGATCAGATATTTGCATCGATGCATGTACATGTGCGCGAGCGAGCGTGGGGAGTCCCTGGAAACTCATGCATGCATTGTTGAAGGGAAAGTCACAAATTGATATTCTACTATTGGTTGAAATTGAAATATTCTTAGCCATGTATCAATGGATTCCCGATCGTAAATGTATGCGTAGCAACTTGCGGATACAGTGGCGCTCTGGTGCAGGTGTTGTTTTACAGACTTTTATGAGTCAGAAAGCAGTGCGGTTTTGTCACAAGGAAAAATCGGTTCGACAATATAGTTTTATCGTCGAACAGAGCCATAAACCTCCTTCTCAACGATCTAAGAGAGTGAAATGCTCTTCTCAGAGACCTCTGAGAGAGGCAAAACCAACGGGACCCGAGGTGAGTTGCTCAGGATCTCTGCAGGCGATTGAAAATTGGTAATGGTGCATCGAATAACCTTTTTGGTACTGAATATGGGAGAATGGTAATTGGACGTTTGGGTTCCTCTCATTTGTGCAGGGAATCATTCTTTTTGGGTTTCCTCCAAAAGAAGTCGAATCTGTGAGAACGTGGCTCTCAGGGGTAAATTTAAGGGTTGTCTCAGGAGATGGTATATTGAGAAGGTCTTCTCCTGTCTCTGAGGCGTTGCACTTGCTGACGAGTTCTGTTATACCAGTGGAAGAAGAGGGTGAAATGCTCACTTTCTTCACCAGAGTGGTACTTTTTAGTGGTCTTTCAGGAGAAGAAATGCAAGGACTTGTTGAGGTTTGGGAGGATGCTCTAAGTACGTGAAATGGCATTTGATTGAATATATTCGCGTACCTTCATATATATTTTCGTGGACAGGTGATGGGCAGATTTCATATGGATACATAACCACCCATATGATGGAGGATAGTATTGAGAGAGTGTTGATCAAAATCATATCCGCTTCTGATGAAAATGACATGAAAAATCTGTCTACCAGATAATTTATTGTGTACGAGTCATGTATCCTTGCGAACGGAGATGGCTGCAGTTGTTCAAATTTGAATTTTCCCTCTCTTCTCCTAAGAAATTGTATCAAGTATCTACCTCCTGCTTTTCTGACTTTATCTGCTGCAGAATTTAGGCGACTTTGGCGTCCGATCAACTCAGGAAGAAGTTTCCCGTATTCCCGTATTTGAGTATATTTACAGCTGAACACATGCAACTTTGTTTTTTTCCGGGCTAGCATCTATAGAGGTAGCCCTTTAGCATCTAGATGCATGAAGCTGTATCCATGTGATCTAAATTCACAATAATTAAAAAAGAGTACCAGTCTTTGTAACTCAAATCCATCTAGGTACCTAGATGATTCCAAGACTGTCCATCCATATTCCTGACAAGAGCAAACAAATTACGTAAGCAAGAAGGATCCAATATCGCTCAGAGATATTATTCCCTCCAATTTCTTTGTCTCTGGATTAACAACTAGTAATCTACGGACTCCAGGGATAGACAGCCTCTCCACAACTGTCTTTAATGGGTCGGAATTGGTGCAAGCATGTATTCGCTGCTTCCCTGGCACTGAGGAATTGTCTTGGATGGAAGTCTGACTAGCCGAGGGACTCGCACCCTCCCATGTTTGTGGAGTATTGTTAGACAATAAGGATGGCGGGGATGGCTGAGACGCAAGAGCCAAGACTTGACCAACTGTCACATCTTCAAATTGCAAACGGCTGTATGCATTTGACTTGGCGAGCATCGTTATATCAGATTTGGCATATATATCCACCAGCACACCAGCGTCATTTACAACTGGCAAGCAGCTAAAACCTCCTTCCAAAAGCATACTAAATGCTTGATACAAAGGAGTTGAGTGTTTCACTGTCACCAAATTTGCGACTTTCCGTTGCATAGAGACCTCTGTGCCAGACTGGTTAGAAGCCTCTTGAACGACCACTGTGCTATCTTGCGACCACGTTCCAATGGGAAGGGAATCAAGAGGTCTAGCTAACAAAGGCAAAGATGCAAGGGAAGATCTAAAGTGCCTCAATAGACAGCCCAAAACTCCTCCCAGGGTTGCATTGTGTAACACCTCCTGGGTCTCCTCTGATGAAACAGGCTCGAAAACGGTGTTGACAATTGGAGCGAGGCTGCAATGGTTTTTGAGAAGTATATTCACCACATCTTGCAACGTATCATTCGGGGCTATGCTTATCAGTTGTTTGGATAACCGACCTTGAATTGCAAGTTCTTCTCTCAAACCTCTGATGGTATGTTGATCCATCTCAGCCTCACTCATAGGATTGCTGGAAGTTGAGACAAGATTTCGCATTTGCTGCAATGTTGTTATGAAATCTGTTGCAGAAATCATTCCACATATGGATCCTTTTCTAGTATCAAACAAGGGAGCAGAAGCCGTGCCCTGCTCATGCAGGGCATGAAATGCTTGTCTAAGAGGTAGATCAATGTCCAAAAGGACAACCTTCCCACTTTCTGGTATAAGCTCGGATGCTGTGTGATGCGTCAAAAACTCCTTGATCTTTCCCTTGGAGAAGAAGGGCTCCTTTTCCTGCATTCAACATTGAATAGATGAGGAGATGAACAATGTCAAACTTCCTTATCACCGACATACCTGCTCTAGCGCGACAGATGCGGCAGCTCCTTGAGATTTGGTAAACGCATCAGTTGTTTCATACGCACTGTCCTTTAGAAACCCTGTATTGTCAAATCCCTGGCTGGATGGCTCCTGCAGATTGCCAGTTTGGGAGCTTGTAGCTTGTTCTGTGTTTTGACTGCGGAAGAAATACATTGATTAATGGCAAAACCTTCATCGTTCACATCAAAAGATAAGGCTACATACATCTCAGGTTTCCTAACGAAAAGCCAATTGTTGACATTGCCAAGGGGATCAGGCATAAATGGCTGTGCCTCATCATGCCTCCATTCTCCATCTACAATGAATTTGTACTGGTGGTACCTGCACGGCCAAAAAAAAACATGTCAGGCGCTTGATCACTCAACCTACTTCTCATCGACTGGAGCATTATATATCGTACCCCGGAGGCAGATGAACTATGACAGAAAAGACACCAGGCTGACCGTCCTCAGGAACCATTGGCACCGTCTCCACCCATCTCGTGAAGGACCCGCACAAATGAACCTATTTCATCAAACAACATTCAATTAGTTACCGTCACGACACGCCAGCCATCGGCCAACACTGAACGACCAACCACACAGGTGTGCAGCACGTTCCCGTCCAAGTTTCTGACAACGTAGACGTACCTGATTACCTCCAAGTCGCCAGACAAACTTTGTTGGTGCAAAATAACTCATTCCTTTCGTATAATCGTGCTACAACTGAATGCTGTCTGACCTATTCCGGTTCATGCTTCAGGACTACACGCTCTGTTTTCCAAAGGGTTGGTCGAGTCAATAGTCTTTCGTATTTATTTTAGTTTTAAAAACATCCAGCCCCGCAGCAGATGATGCCCTTGACAATGCTGGATAGTACAATGGAGCAGTGACTATCGGTCTCGAGGCCTCATGAGCACCTTCCTTGACATCAAGCCTCTTCAGGCAAGTTCTACACCTCGATCGAGGGTGAGTGCACCCAATCCAGAGAGCATTAAAGGATTCCTCTGTCAGGGTTGGTGTGGGGAAAGTTTGATGCTGATGGCACTCTGAATCAGCTACAGATGCGCTGGAAAACCTCTGTCTGGGAGGGTTTACACAGCAGACTGACATTTCTGTCTGTAATGCCACCATATCCCATTGACTCATTGCACTGGTCCATAGAGAGACATAAGCATTCAAGATAATTTTGAAAAGGAAGTCGCGAGTGTTGCTTGTCTCTTGTTGCAGAGAAATAGTACTACTGGGTGCAAACATGAGAATCGACGTCTGGGATATCGAGAAGAGTGGCAGGAAAGAGAACGTCATCTTTGATAGGGGCTATCCAAAAGATTTTGAGAGCGTTTTTACTGTGGGCAAGGCGATTGGATCCGGTGGCTTTGGACGGGTTCGAGTTATTACGGAAAAGAGCAGTGGCCATGATTATGCATGCAAGAGCATTAGAAAACGACTTGATGTGCCAAATGTGTCGATACAGAGACAAGAGCAGCATCTGCTTGGCATTGACAGGGAAATCAAGGTTTTAAGGCTACTGAGGGGTACCCTGAGTGTGGTCTACCTGAAAGGTGTTTGGGAGGATGAGGAAGATGTACACATTGTCATGGAATACTGCAAAGGTGGCGAATTGTACAATAGCATAGGTCGACAGCCATATACGGAAGAAAGGGTCTCTGTCTACATGAGATCAGTCCTGCAAATGCTGTCACAATGCCATGCGCACAAAATTCTGCACAGAGACATCAAACCTGGTAATTTCCTGCTTCTATCGACGGAGGAAAACTCTCCTCTGAAAGCTATTGATTTTGGATTGGCTGCATTCTTTGATCCGAGAGAATTACCTAGAACAGACTTGGGGTTGGATGGAACTCCATGGTGCGTGATGAAGATATGTTGTCTGCATTATCTTGCACTGCCCTGTGTATTTTGTGAACAAACAGTAGAAAGATTTTATTCTGATCATTTGAATGGTTTGTGCAGGTTTATGGCACCCGAGGTACTGAATTCGGAGACATATCCTTCTTCTGATGTGTGGAGTGCAGGCGTAATGTGCTATCAATTACTGTGTGGCTATTTGCCATTTGACGATGTTCAAAACAAGAAATCCCCCTCATTGTCTGTTGTTTGGAAGTCTATTCTAACAGAAGATCTATCTTTTAAGGGCTCGGCTTGGAAAAATGTGAGCAACGAGGCAAAAGATTTTGTTGCAATGCTGCTAAACCGAGATCAGGCGGCACGGCCATCAGCAAAACAAGCTTTAGGTCATTCATGGCTACAGAATAGCTTCCATCAAGGAAAAGCAAGAAAGTTGGATGACACGGTGGTTCAGCGTATTCAGGTATGTATTCTGCGGAGATATTTGCCATGTCTGTATGCTGACTGCAGCAACTCATTTTGCAGAGGTTTGGACAAATCAATCTCCTCCAAAGAACCATTTTGGAATTGATCGCATCAGAACTGCTTACATTGAGACCTCAGAGCCTTCCAGATCCAACTATGAGGGGAAAAAGAAGGTCTAGCCCATCGGGGTCCATCCTGTCATCAGGCTCTTCATCCCGTGCTGAAGATTCCCAGCACGGGGGGGATGGCATGTTATTCCCTTTGAGCCCATCCAAAGGGAAGAATTTTCTGGGACAACAGTCTATGTCTCCACAAAGTCTATCTCCATTGGAATTATCTCACGTTCCCAAGATTGTGAATAAGAAGGGCAAAAAGGCTGCAACTATACATGGAGGTAGGGAGTACTGGAGGATCCTGCGACAGGCATCTGATTTAGCTCTACAAGGATCGGGTCATGGCAGATCCGACTATCTTCACACCGTTTCTCGAACACCACAAGAAAAGATGGAGCAGAGGAAGGCAGCAAGGCTCAGTTTGGACACGTCAGTGCACGGAGCAAGAAATGCGTACTTGTCTCAACAGGGGCACCCATCATTCTCTGGAAATCAAAGTTTGCCGAGCCTTAAAAATCAGCCATTAGATTTAGCCGAAACTGAAACTCCATCATTTCCAGAAATTCACGAAGGTAGAGAAGCTAAAGACATTTTAGAAGAAGGAGGACGTGGAAGAAGCTTTGCCTTGCAGGCATTAGAGGCAACCGGTCAGGAAAGAGAGCACGGGATCAATTATCCAGAGACGGAGACAAAGATAGTGGATACGATGTCAAAAGAAACATCAATCACGGATCCCAAAACACTAGAAAAATTGATGGGAGAACTCAAGTTCCGTAAAGGGAAAGCAATAACAAAGGAATCCTTGATTTCAGGGTTGAGCAGGCTTGGATACGAGGTCCAGCCAGAAGAGGTATCTTCCCTCATGGAAATGCTCGACTTGAATAAAAATGACACAATAGAAGCTTCGGAATTTGTCGCATCACAGATTGATTGGAGAGATTTACAAAGGAACAACAAAGATCTCTGGATTGAGTGTGCCAGGCGTGCATTTGAGGACCTGGATTCCCGCTCAGCCGGCCATATTACAGTTGAAAATATAGTGTCTTCACTGCGCAATAAACTTCCAGAAGAAGAAATCAACTATGCAGTGGAGAATGCTCTTGTCGAGTCTGGCGTAATGGATCCTGAGCAGGTGGATTTTGAAGGATTCCTGAAAATGGTTCAGATGGGGTCACGTGCTTCCTTGGACAGTCTGGATCAGTATGATCCGAGAATTAGAGACTGATAAATATCCTTGTCTCTTCGCTGGCTGAAGATGGAAAGCCTAGACAGAAGATACGAAGAACATTGCAAGGTGACATGTTTCAGCATGCAAAGCAACATATATTGGATCTTGTCCCTATATCTGGAGTGGATACTGTCATATGATACCCAGGTCTTTCGTAAGTCTGGATCACTATACCATGATAGTGCGCAGATGTTGGCTAGCCATGGTGTACTGCAGTACCTGACAAGGAGAAAGATCTCCAGGACACCGGTGCCAATGTCCAGTGAAGTCTTTCACACAGTTGAATGAAGTAGTGATACTGATTGCCTATTTATTTATTGTGTAATAAATTATCACATGATGAATGTCTTGGGCAAGTCCATGGTCTTGCAGAAGGGCTGCGGAACGCACTCTACGGCAGTAATCTGCTCCTGAATTGGAACATGTCCATTGACAAGCAAGAAATGTTATCAAGACTAAGTATCGAGCCAAATGAAGAGCAGCGGCGGATAGAGAGCGCCGAGGCCTCCGTTATCGAGCCTTTTGCCCAGGCATATGAGGGGTGGGAAGTACGTTTTCCGATTATTTATATCCAGATTTCTTTGTACATGTAATGTATTCAATATCTAATTGGCAAATTGGGAACCATTTGCAGGCCAAGCACCCCAACGTATTGGAGAACTTTGAGCAGCTAGAGAGCCTCGCCCAGGGCAAGTTGGTCACCGTGTTTCTAGATTACGACGGGACGCTTACTCCTATCGTGAATAATCCTGATCGAGCATATTTATCAGAGGCTGCGCGGGATGTCGTGCGTCGGCTGGCCCACGTCTTCCCTACCGCAATTATCAGTGGGAGAGGTAGAAAGAAAGTAGAAGAATTTGTTCAGTTGACAGAATTATACTATGCTGGTAGCCATGGGATGGACATCGCTGCTCCGAAAGGCTCGGATGTGAGTCTAGAGTATCGACCTGCGGAGAAATACGAGGCATTGATGCAAATGGTCAAACGGAGACTGGAGGATGCTACTGGTCACATTCAAGGATCCTCAATAGAAGACAACACGTACTGCATCAGTGTCCATTTTAGAAATTGTCACCCGGATTCTTTTGAAGAAATAATGAAATCTGTTGAACGTGTAGTAGATCAGGAACCGCAGATATTTTTCACAAGGGGGCGAAAAGTGTTGGAAGTCCGCCCATGCATTGATTGGAACAAAGGGTCAGCTCTTGTACATCTGCTTTCTATGCTCGGTATAGCCGATGAAGACGTATTTTGTATATATATTGGAGACGATCGAACGGATGAAGATGCATTCCAGGTTCTGTCAGATAGAAGGCTTGGAGCTGGCATCCTCGTGTCCAACAAAGTTAAACAAACGAAAGGGATCTGGTCAGTAAGGAACACAGACGAAGTGAGGAAACTCCTAGAAAGGCTTGCAAACTATGGAAACTCGGGTAAGTTTGCCTGCCCTGTTGTTTGGGTTTCTCTGGAAGGCTTTTTTTTTTTTTTAACGTATAGTATTGCTTCAACTCGTGCAGAAAGGAACTTGTGGCATACAAAGAGTGGTTGCAAAGGCTGGAAAATCACAAGAGATTGAGATTAAGTGACACAAATAATGATCATCGAGAGCCGAGTGTCATGTAATTGAACAGTTGCACATTCCTTTGGTTTGGGGCCAACTGATACTTGATGGAGTTTTGTTCCGCAGAATGCTTGAACATCTTTCTGTGACAGTGCCCCAGTCGCTTCTTATGAAACCATCACAATGTCGATGGGTCGGGAAGGTGTTGGTCCTGGCACAACACAGAGAGTGTTGGATGCCGACTGACAGTTGCATCCAATCGATTGGATATATATCCGGTCCAGCAGATGCTTTTATGGTCACATGATCACGTGACGACGGACTCCACACAGAGCCTCTGTGACAGAGGTCATGAGCTGTAGACTTTATCATCTTCATGGTACTATACTCTAAATCAATATAATCAAATAGAATAAAATTGTTAACCCTCCTATAGACATTCAATCGACGTGGAGTTCATGACTAGTACGTTAACTGACGAGTTACCTGAGCATTGAGTAGCCAGTGTCCAGGCTGAACCTTACAGATTGCTTATAAAAGATCGATAAATTAGATATAATTTATCTTTTGGCCAAGTAGATCGAGCGAACAGATCAGGATTGTTATCCTTTCTGGGCAGATCTACCAACTGCAACAAACCAACTTTGGCTCGACACTGGTATACGCGTGCTTCTCATTCTGTTCCTGTTTTAAACTAATATATGATTCTTGATTTTTCAGGATATCAAGTATCGCGACTATTGACGTATAGTGGGCTGCTCGTGCTTGCAGTCACTGTGCAAGGTAGGTAGCAGTGCTTGTGTGATATGCATACGGATGTTGTGCAGCAACTTATCAAGCAATCAATTGGTCAAATGTAGGCTTTGGTCCTGAATTTTACTCCTGTGATCCTGTAAGCTGCCAAGGAACGTGTCACTGCCCTTCCCTATCACCTCCAGGTGGACAAGTCCCTCAGAGCATTCCTCAGTTTGTCCTCATCACCCATGATGACGCCATCTCTCCTCTAGCGAATACTGTTGTCCGATCTGTCACAGATGGTTTCAAAAATCCAAATGGATGCAACGTGGTAGCGACGTGGTTCACAACTTCAACTGGCTCACACTGTGATCTTGCCAAGTCTTTGTATGATGAGAATCATGAGATTGCGTTGCACACCGTGAATCATAAATCGCTTTTGCCGACTTTGGCTGACATGGAGAACGAAATTATAGGTGCTAGGCAGGACATGGCAGCTTGTGGAATTCCTAGCGAAGAAATGGTTGGATTCAGATCTCCCTACTTGATCCACAATCCATCCGTGAGAAGTATACTCCACAAGTACAATCTCCTGTACGATTCCTCAATCATTGATTTCATTGGTAGTCAGTCAACGACGACAAAGAATTTTGGAAACAGGCTTTGGCCTTACACCATGGATTCGGGGATCATCCAGAACTGTGCTTGGACAGCACCAGCTGGATCTTGCACAGAGGATGAAGTGTATCCAGGGATGTGGGAGGTTCCCCTGTGGCCTCTATTAAACGATACTGTTGACAAACCTAACAATGGTAAGCATCATGAGTATGGTTGTTGTCGTGTTATTAAAATACCCTTACCTGTTGTCGGTGATTTCTACTGCAGCCTACAGTATGGATCCTGGACCAGGATTTGGCGGGGATCTTTACACAACATTGGTAACAAATTTCGATGAAGCATACAGTGGCAACAGAGCGCCTTTCCCACTCTTCACGCATGCACAGTGGTTTACAGATGAAAATATTGCAGCGACTCGAAAGTTTATTGATTATGCTCTCAGTAAAGGAGATGTCTACTTTGTGACAATCAAAGAACTGCTTCGTTGGATGCAGAATCCTGTCTCTGCCACCGACTACAGAAATACGGCTGATTGTAAGCCAGTAGATGTTCAGCCGCCTGTGAAAAAGATGTGTCAAGTTTATATCGTACAACCTGGAGACTATTTGGAATCAATTGCTGGGAAATTCGGTGTCTTAAATGTGAATGACTTGACAATGATAAACCCAATTTTGCAGACTCAGACTTTGCAGCCAGGGGACAGAGTAAATATTCCACCTTGGGATGACACCTGTCCTCCAAGTTCCGAGATAGAAGCAATCCATACGTCAACAGAGGAAGGATCCGTAAATAAAGCTCCAGTTCCGAGCGTGGATGGACAAGAAGGAACTCCAGATACCCCAGACACTGGGGCAGAAGCGACAGAACCAAAAGAGCCTTTGAGCCCAGGAGATGATGAAATGCCCTCAGATCAAATGCCTACTCAACATTCTGTGACAGAAAATGAAAGCAATATTTGTCAAATCTGGACCGTATCTAGTGGAGAAAATATACAAGGCATATCAAGAGCAACAGGTTCCTCTGTCGAGTCAATCAACGTCTTGAATGGACTGGAAACAGAAAGCCTCTCCGTTGGGCAAAGACTCAAAATACCCCCTTATGCCGCATGCTGCGATGTCAATGCATGTGGGGCAATATCTTCACCACCGGAAGAGATTGGCACGAGAGTAGATATCAGTATGAAGCTGGTGGGAAGTCAAAATGTTGATGATCGAGTTCTTGAGCAAACCAAATCTGTCATGGCAAGCGAACTGAACATTCCAGCTGAGGCTATTTCAGCACAAGTTTTGTCTAGGAGAAGACGAAGAAGAAATCTTAGACAGGATGATAGCAAAGCAACGACCGTTGTTTTCTCAATTGCCACTAGCACGCCAAGGAGATTGCACAGAAAAGTTTCAGAGGAATTAAGGTATGCATCACTGGAGCTGTCGTTCTTGCTTTATCCGCCCATTATCTTCATATCAAACACATTATCTTCTTCATGTTTCGCGAAGTAGAATGAATATCAACTTTTAACTTTGTAGGTCTGGAGATCTTGAATCTATTTTGTCTGGGTTGGGCTACTCAATGATCAGTATGCCAGTTGTCAAATCATATGAAGACGGAGTGGAAGTATTTCCTGGGACTGAAATGAATGCCCAAGAAACAACTAATGCTTCGACATTTTGGACCACTCCCATTATCATTGGGGTTGCCGTTGGAGGCTCTGTTGCACTCCTCGCTGCAAGTTGTCTCATCATCTATTGCCTTTTGCACAGAAGGCGAAAGTCCATCACAACCCAACAATCAGTCGAGACGCAAAATCTCCCATCAAGAGCTCCAATGGCAGAAGTTTCTTTGAGGACATCCCATTCAAAGAAATTGGATCCTTGCGAAATTGTTGTTAACACGGGTTTTGACACACCAACAACCCCAAACAAGAGGACAGCTTTCAGGTGATGGTTTCTTTCTTTTTTCCTTCGCACTCATTCTCGACAGTTCCATAGTATGTAAACAATGTTACAAAGAGCTTTTGAGGCAAAAATTGTGGTACGCTGTCGTGGAACTATTATTGCTTGATGCTTTGCAGCGCTGCATGCTAGCATGCCGTTTCAGACGCGTCAGCATCATTTGCATCATAGTGGCAGGCAGACGATTGATCCTCGCCATCACCTTCATCATAGTGTCGCATTAGATCTCCCCGTTTATTGAATTAACTCACAATTGAATTCATTTTAAAGCGTCGAATACAATTGAAAGAGCATATTGCGTCCACGCCACGGGAATAGACTCAACGAGGAATAAGAAACTTGGTTTGTTTCTTGTCAAAGAAGAACGCTACTGTATCTGAATACGTCTCCGTAAATATGTGTGGTAAGAATATTTCAGCGTAATTGTGGGTTTATTTCGCCAGAATACTCAATCTGCGCGGATGACTCGGCACAGATCTGTATTGCCGTTGGGCGAGGAAATAACTTTCTGACTGGATTCTACTGGTTGCAGGAATTTTTGGCTTTTATTTTTATGATGTACGTGCAAAGAAGCAGTCTTTCGAGCGTTTTGCGCATTGAAATTGCCTGTCCATGAACGAGTTCCAGCAACCTCTGGGACCAACTACTTTTACGAATCCTTTGCAGGTCCGACATTCCAAAAAGCAAATCATGGACACTTTATTCGAAGGTCTTCGAAGACTCGAATATCGTGGGTACGACTCCGCTGGAATATCGCTGGATCTTCCCGTACAGGTAAGTAGAGAGATTTGGTCCTTGTCAAAATGGACAAAATTGATCCTTTTGTTGTCTGTATAGAGCCCAGACGAAAGCAATGAAGTGAATAAACCTGTTGTAATCAAAGCGAAAGGAAAGGTTGCTGATCTAGTTGCACTGGTGTCTGAGGAAATGGATAGTCTTCAGATCGACCAGGATGCATGTGTGACTACTCATGCTGGTATTGCACACACAAGGTGGGCAACACATGGGCCCCCGTGTGCCACAAATTCGCATCCCCACGTTTCATCCAGTAATCATGAGTTTGTGTTAGTTCATAACGGTACGATAACAAATTATAGAGCTCTCAAAGAGTTCCTAGTAAAAGAAGGGGAAGAATTCAGCACCGAGACAGATACAGAAGTCATTCCAAAACTATGCAATTTCTTGTATGGAAAATTACCAGAACCAATACCTTTCCCTCAGCTGGTTTGCGAAGTGGTTAAGCAGCTTGAAGGGGCTTACGCATTGTTGATTAAATCCTCAGTATATCCAGGAGAGCTAGTTGCATGCAGGCGGGGCTCACCCCTGATCCTGGGAATGAAATATGGCATCCAAGGGGGCCCGGCTCCCAAATCACCTGTTTCACCTAACACTCCTTTGACACCAAAGCTGACAGGGTCAACTGCATCTGCACCGCATTTCCCGGATCAAAGTGGAGGGACACTGGACAATTCTTCCTATGGACTAGAACTATTCCTAGCTTCTGAAGCATCTGCCGTTGTGGAACACACGAAACAGTAAGTCCTTTTTATCCTCTCTGTGAATTAACTTGATTTATCCACATATTTTGGTGTATGCAGGGTGATTTACTTGGAGGACAATGATATAGTGCATATGAGAAAAGGAGAGTACACTGTGTATAACTGGAATGATGTTGATTCAGCCTCTGTCGAGGTCCGAAGGACGATCCAGACGCTCACGATGGAAGTTGGTCAGATAATGAAGGGTGGTTACGACCATTACATGCAGAAAGAGATATTTGAGCAGGCAGAGACCATTGCTCAAACAATGCAAGGCCGTATCAAAGCAACTCCATTATCTCCTATCAAGTTTGGCGTGCCCAATGTTGACAGACTTCTTTATCCGAGGGTAAGATTGGGAGGGCTTGTTGATTTTGTTTCCACGATAAGACGAAGTCGCCGGATTATATTCATTGGCTGTGGAACATCTTATCATGCTGCACTCTGCTCCAGGCAGACAATGGAGGAACTCACACAGATGCCTGTTGTGCTGGAATTAGCCGGAGATATCCTTGATAGAAGATGCCCAATATTCCGTGATGATACATGCGTGTTTGTAAGCCAGAGTGGCGAAACTGCAGATACGATGCGAGCAATGGAGTATGCCAAGGAAAGTGGGGCATTATGTGTGGGGATTACAAATACAGTTGGCTCAGCAATTGCAAGAAGCAGTCACTGTGGTATCCATATCAATGCTGGTGCGGAAATAGGAGTCGCAAGTACGAAAGCATACACTTCACAAATTGTTGCAATCACCATGATGGCTATTGTTTTGGCAGATGACCAAATAAGCAAGAGGAGAAGAATCAATGAGATTGTCGATTCTTTGTTGGAACTTCCTGATGCAATCAAAAAATGCCTGCTGTTAAATGAGGCGATAAGATCCCTGGCAGAGAGTCTAAAGACAGAGAATTCACTTCTCATGTTTGGAAGAGGTCGCAATTATGCAACTGCCGTGGAGGCTGCTTTGAAAGTGAAAGAGGTATCATACATGCATAGCGAGGGAATCAATGCCGGAGAAATGAAGCATGGACCTTTGGCTCTTGTTGACGAACACATGCCAATTATAGTTGTTGCAACAAAGGACGAGATGCATGGGAAAATGCAAGGAGTTATACAGCAGCTCATGGCCAGAAATGCAAGGTTGATCATCATCTGTAATGAGGATGAGATAGACATTTTAGATATGGTAGGGGATAGGTACCCACTTATTATGGTGCCTAATACGGATGAGGCCCTGCAGCCAGTAGTAAACATTATCCCATTACAGCTATTGTCCTACCATCTCACGTTATTGAGAGGTTTCAATGTAGATCAGCCAAGAAACTTGGCCAAAAGCGTCACTGTGACTGAGGAATAGTAAAAATGTTTTTTTAAAACGTGATTCCTAAGGCAACAAGGAATCTTCAGATATTTTTGCATCAGTCCTGATGATTCTAGAGCAATATCATGTCCTCCCTGCACGGCAGTTGACAAGCATTCGTTTTGGTTTGGAATAGGGTACATGCGACGTTTCAGATACAGAGATACAGTTTATACTCTGGAAATGCAGGGGGGACATTGCAGTCGCAGCAACGCCCAGATATACGTGTACAAATATCTTCTGAGTACACGCATCTATTTTCAACTGAAGAAATGGTCTTGTGTCCAGTTTGCATACATAATGTCCCACTGATATCACCATTTCTGCATTTTCATGTGTAACAAGTGTAAAGAATCCAATTACTTCAAGATCCTCTAAAGCCAGATATCGGTAGATGTAGATGTTGTTGTTGGCACTAGTACCACAGTACTGTGATGCAAGTTGGGGCCTCAAGGTCACGATACAAATGCAGCTTACACACGTGCCAGTGCTCGCAAATAATTCGACAAGGGCAAGCAATTGAAAAATATTGCCATTAGTCTTCCAAAATCGCACTCTAGAATCATCGCACCCTAGAATGAGAACGTTCTCGCGGGAAACAGCGCAGCAGCAGTTACAGTGACGTGTTCCGTACGGTGCGGATGCGAAGGATGCCACGCATATCAAGATTTGTCCTTTATTTCTTCCTTTTATGTTTTGGATCGGACTTGGTGGACGGTACGGTATCTTCTGCTCCGAACGAATGGCTGGCTCTCAGAGAAACTTCGTTAAAGACACTGTCTCATTCTGCAGCGCGTCGGCTCGGATCCAACCGGTCAAAAATAGGAAAACATTCTAGATCTTTGAAGCAAGAAGGCTTGTTTCCTCCCGGAGTTGCAGGCATTGTCGTTAACAGTGAAAGTGAGCTTGCGGAGGCCTTCAGAAACAAGGAGAGGTTCATCAAGCTACGTTCTCATATAATTCTCTCAGGCGATTACGCTGGTGATAAAGCACTGCTTCCTTCGATCAAAGCCTCCGTAACAATTGAAGCTGATTGTCCCACGCCCTATGATGGAAAATGTATGATAAATGCCCAAGGGTTGGGGCAAATTTTCTTTGCAGATAACTCAGCATTTCTTGCAGGTGTTGAGATGTCATTCAACAACATCATTTTTATGAATGGATATGCTTCGAGTTCCCAAGGTGGTGCCCTTGGAAATCAAGGAGCCATGTCCCTAACTTTCACAAACTGTGACTTTGTGGAGAACTCAGCAGGTGCTGGTGGAGCTCTCTCTTTTGTCGAGGGAGCTTTCCCCGTATTGCAAGGATGTAAACTAGTTAAAAATGCTGCTGCCACTGATGGATCCGGGTCTGGAACAGGTGGCGCAATTATCATGACAGGTGCTGGGGCATTCTCAAACTGTAGATTTGAGGGCAATACAGCCCAGAATGGAGGCGCTGTTGGCATTGGTGGCTCTGCTAAATCTATCTTTTTTGATAATTGTGATTTTGTGGTAGGTAAAATATTTCGTTGTTGAGCAAAATATCTGCGGAGAGTGACACACTGAGCTTTTGGTATTTGCATGCAGGACAACGATGCAGAAATTTTTGGCAATGATATCTACATGGAAAGTTGGGTTGCGACAGTCGCGTATTTTAATCCTTTCCCTCCACAGGCAGATGTTTACACAAATCCATTAAATATTCAGCCGCTATCTCTAATGCCGCCGATGTTCTATCCAGATGCCGTGGTCTCTCCACCTCCAGCTCCACCAAATCCACCCAGTCCACCTCCTCCAGCTCCACCAGCCCCTCCAAACAGAAAAGACTGGATTTATACAGAAGATCAACTATGGGATGCTTTGAACAACGGTAATACAACGATTACCTTGGGGGCACATATTCAATTTGCTCAGCAGGGCAGATGGGCTTTCACGCCCCCTCCTCCAATCTTATCCGAGGTCAGGGTCTATTCCATGTGCGAGGGCTATGGGTCCACATGCATTATAGACATGGCAGGTTCCCGCTTCCCGCTATTTGATGTAAGGACCGGAGGGATCATTGAAGTATATAACGTTAGAATGATGAATGCAGCAACTACAGGAGACGGTGGAGTGGTTCAGCTTAGTGCACCGCAAAGGGCAATTTTTGATTCATGTGCTTTTGTGGGGAATTATGCAGCTAATGGTGGGGCAATCAATATAAAGGGTTCCCAGAATTCAATCATGTTCAGGAATTGTGAATTCAATTTGAATTGGGCCGATTCAAAAGGTGGGGCAGTGTACCTTGTAGGGTCAGCAGTACACTTTGATGGATCCTCATTCTACCTCAATCAGGCCAACAGTGGAGGAGCTATTGCAATGGGCCCTGGGTCGACTGCATATATCTTAAATGCGAATTTCACGAATAACAAAGCAGCAAAGTGGGGCCAGGATGTTTTCCTGACCACACCAGTGGGATCAAAAATTTATCTCAACCAATGGCCTCCAGAGAAGGTAATGCAAGTCTTCCCTCGCCAATCTGTGATTGAATGGTATTATGCGCCACCACCCATGCCACCTTCGCCGCCCTCACCTCCACCCAATTTCAAGAGGGCACCATATCCGCCTCCTGGGCCCCTGCCCCCTGCCAGGCAAAAGAATCCACCACCAAGGTACGATCAAACACACAAATGATACTTCAACGTGCTGTATAAGTCTTCAATAATCTCTATACTTTGTGCAGTCCGCCCAACCCTCCCCCTTTCCCGCCCCCAGCACCTCCTTCTCCTCCAATGGACAACTTGGTTAAAGGGCCTCCTATCATGTGGGGGGCGATCTATACAACTGGTATGCTAGTCATCCTCATGGTTTTTCTCATCTACGCAGCAATAAACCATAAAAAATATTTCCCTCGCGTGAGAAATCCAGAGGAGTTGCGTGCAAGACTTGCAGGAGAATATGAGGCATCATCAGATGAAGACATTTCTGTTGCTGGTTACTCTGACATCAGTGATATTGACGAAGATTTGGCGCTTGCTGAAATATATCATGAACAGAAAAGGGAAGAAGAAATTCTCGGTTCCATAGCACATGAAGAGGCCCTGGAAGCTCCATTAGAGGCAAATATTGATGCATTGAAGCAATACAGAAAGCATGAAAAGACAATGTAAATCAATCCCTCCCATCCTTCGAATTCAATCCTCCAATCTGCCTCAAGTGATGAAGTGATCTATGAAGCAACGATCTTGAAATGAGGCACACATTGTGACATGTTCCAGCATGCTGGGCATGTACAGATGATCATCTGTCATGACAGGGTCATTTGACATTCTCGTTGACCAGAAAATCCCATCAGTTGACGCGCATATGGCCTTCTACTCGGGTAACATCAGCTCACCATCAACAAAGCAACTCTTATTATGAAATAATTTTCCTCTAATTACTATCCGGGGATATGGAGCAGGCAAACGGGGAAGATTGCCAGACTACCCGTGGGAGCCTTTTTGAGTCTCGCCCCGATATAGAAGCGATAGACAAGCTTCTGAGAGAGCAAGAATCCATAGAAGAAAGAAAAAGGGAGGAGAACTCGAAGAAATGTATCCTCGATCAGGAGGTACGCAACTGCGTGAATGGTTTCTCGTTGGCAACCAATTCTCCGCTGACAAAATTTGCAAATGTATGCAGGCGACTCTACTAAGTGAGCTACTGCACCAAGCATTAAAGAGAGTACAGGAGCTTGACTCGGAGATTGGCACAACAATGTCTCAAATCTTCGAACGGCAGAAGTATAACACAGCAGTAGAGACTTTGTTTGATGAAGAAGCAGACAAGGGAAAGAAGATGAGTGAAACTCTCAGATCGATGGAGATACATGAGGCTGAACAAGTGCGCCTCATTGATGCGATTACTGATCATCTGGATAGTAGAGGGATTTCAATTACGTGACTCTTTGAGTTGCTTTTGATAGAATCACATGTGGAAGAATGTTTAGGATGTATTGGGGTATGCTGAAATCAAACTCATGTGAGATGTTTTACTCGCTATCGGAATCAAATGTAACCTTTGTAGCTTTTTGAGTGAAATCAACTTCTCTAAAATGCGCACCATATACTTTACTCTCCTTCTTTTTGACGGTGGTTCCGAATGCCAGAAGTTCCTCTGGGACTTTTTGATTGGCCTCTGATAGGACATTTATTAGTTCTCCTGCTCGTGGCTTGTCTCTTGCCCCTACAAACATCGTGTGAGATATTCCAGATTTTCCAGCCCTCCCAGTTCTTCCAATTCTGTGAACATAATCCTCTATTGTCAAAGGAAAAGAATAGTTGATGACAACTTCAACATTAGGAATATCCAGGCCACGTGCTGCCACATCAGTGGCCACAAGGAGAGGTATTTCTCCTGATTTAAACGACGAGACTGCTGCTGTCCTCTGCGCCTGGGATATGTCTCCATGGACTGCTGCAGTATTCCAACCTCTTCTTTGTAGCAGAGACTCCACCCGAACAGCCTCTTTCTTATATAACACAAAGACCAACACTCTATTTTTTCTTGATGCATGGTACTTTTTGAGCAAATCATCCAGTAGACGGTCCCGAAGTCCATGTTCAACGACCTGAACTATTTGTTTCACAGTATGGCTAGCTGACAATTCTTCTGACCCCACAGTCACTCTTGCTGGATCACACAAAAATTCAGATGCCAATTTTTGAATCGATGATGGCCATGTTGCTGAGAACATCAGAGTTTGGCGGTCTGCCCTGATGTTTTCACAAATACTACGTATGTGAGGCTCAAACCCTAAATCTAACATTCTGTCAGCCTCATCAAGGACCAAGTATGATACCTCACTCAAGGAACAAGTTCCATCGCCAATCATATCCTCTAGACGACCAGGTGTAGCTACAACAATACTTACACCAGATTTCATGATTTTCGCTTGATCCCTTTTGGGCACACCGCCAAACAAACAAGCGCATCTGATGCCAACTTTTTGTCCTGCATCCTCAAGTACAGAACCTATTTGCTGAGCAAGCTCTCTTGTCGGAGCAAGGACAAGAGCCACTGGGCTCCGACCACTAACGAGACCAGCGTCTACCTGAGCTTGAATATGCTTGATCGCTGGCAAGCCGAAGGCTAGAGTCTTACCACTTCCAGTAGCTGCAATCCCCACCAGGTCTCTCCCAGATAAAGCAATCGGAAGGCACTGTGATTGGATCGGCGAGGGCGTAGAAAAGTTTCTCACCGCATATAGCTCATCATCTGATAGATTGGAGTGCGCAAACTTGGCAATCGGCTTTATGTCACAATTCTTGACTGCGATTCTTCTGGTCTCTCTGAATTCACTCACCTCTGGATTCGCTAAATTCCTCACTTCCTCTGATTCAGTATACAGATCTTTAATTATGGGTTTACTTTCAGCCGCTAACTGCCTGTTTCCGACAAGGGCCAGCATCTTCTCGCCACCTGCATGCTTGACCTTGGCTGCAAGGGGTTGTGGGGTTTCAACCTTTGATCTCTTCTCTTTTCTCTCCTTCTTCTCCTTGGATGATTTTTTTGATTTTCTCTTCTTCTTCTTTTCAGGATCCTGACCCATGTTGTTCCAATTGTCTTTGCACGAGATTCTTGCTATGGCCAAAGTGCAAACGAGTTCAGCGCTTTGAGCATGTCTACAGGATATAGAGGTACGACATGAATTGAAGCTTTTATGTATCTAACGATCATACAATTAGCGGGGTCGATGGGATGGAAAGCAGAATATTGGAACTCATGCATGCGTTGCTCAGAACTCACATTGAAGGGATTCAAACGATTTCCGCTACAGGCTGTAATGGAAGAATGTTTCACTAAATTAAATTTGATTTGATGCAGTGCTGCGAGTGACTACACGAGTGTGCGTCAAAGGTACATTGGCAGTTTGCTTAATTAGCCACTTTTTGTGTGTACTGATGATGGGGATATCCCGGGCTCGAGATCACAGGTCTGGACTGGGTTACAAGTCGATGCATTCCGGCAGAGATGTGATTACTATGCAATCATTTGGAGAGCATTTGGTATCTTCCAATCACTAGGTCAGTAGACAGGTTTCACAATCCCACCTCCGTGACACCAATATTCAACATCCAATTCAAAATCTATATGTACTTACAATGTACTCAACGAGAAAAGATGATGTACACTTGGATATTAGAAAGCATGTGTGGTTGCATCTATGAGATATCTGCCGTTCCTGAGGTGAATCCTGGGTGTTCATATCTGTATCGACCATCAGGGGCGATACCAAAGCCCTTTGGATCGGTGAAGACATTCTCCAAAAGTTGGCTCATATCAGGCTTTGGAGATTCGTCAGCAAACTCCACAGCATCATCAACTTGGGCAAGCACCTCTTTCTCAATCTCCTTGATCTCCTCTTCAGTGGCAATGCCATTCTTCAACAAGTAATCTTTCATACGTGGAATAGGATCTCGCTTTTGATAATGCTCCTTTTCTTCTTTGGATCGCAATTCATCAGGGTCAGCGAGAGAATGGCCTCTGAAACGATATGTCTCGCATTCAATCAGAGTTGGTCCTTCACCTCGGCGAGCTCTTGCAATCGCTTCCATAGCTACTTCTCTCACTTTTAATACATCCATTCCATCCACATGTACACCTGGCATGCCAAATGCATTTCCCTTCTTATAAATATGCGGTTCCGAGTCACCATAGGAACTGCCAGTCGCACGTGAATGGCTCATACCAATAGCCCACTTGTTATTCTCCACGACAAAGATGCATGGAAGCTTGTACAATGAGGCCATATTCAAAGACTCATAAAATTGTCCCACATTACAGGTTCCATCTCCAAAGAAGTTGACAGCCACGCTGTCGCAATCCTCCTCTCCAAGAACTCTTCTTCTGTAGGCACAGGAAAAGGCCGCTCCCAGTCCAACAGGGATACCCTCCCCGATGAAAGCATATCCTCCCAGAAGACCATGCTCCTTGTCAAACATATGCATGGAACCACCCTGCCCACGGCATACTCCAGTCTTCTTTCCAAACAACTCTGCCATGACCTTCCTGGCAGATACACCTTTTGACAAGGCATGCACGTGATCACGGTACGTAGAAGACACATAGTCATCTTTTCGCAAACAAGCCTTGATCACCCCTGCAGGAAGCGATGTTCGTCACAATGTTCTATCAGTCATAAACCCAAACCTAAGAGAAAAACCGTACCAGTCGAAACAGCCTCCTGTCCCGAGTACAGATGTACAAAACCAAACATTTTCCCTCTGTAATACATCTGTGCACACATCTCTTCGAATTCCCTTCCAAGAACCATGTCTCTGTAGAGTTCCTTCGCATCTTCTGCGCTGATCTTCTGCTGTCCTTGGGACTTCTGCGGAGCAGCCGCTGCGTGGACTCTTGTGGTTGCTCTGACAGCCACATTTCTCTTTCTACTGCAAAATCTGTTGGCCGTAGTCGCAATCGTGAACTGGGATGGAACAGCCAGAACTGACACTTGTTGGCGCACCGAAGTGCTAGCACTCCTGGAAGTCACTGTGATTGGCCGCATTTCTGATGTGGCGCAGACTTTTATTCCACTTCGATCGAAATGTGTTGAAAATTTTCTTGTTTACCTTGCTCCTTCACGAGTGAGCAAGCAATCGCAGGTACATCATTGAGCGAACTTCCTCGACAGTGTGTAGTGTCCTCGATCAACTCAGTCTTTTGAAGGGCACTGTTTCTGGAGTCCAGAGTGTTCGGGGCGCATGTCATTCCGGATAAGCGATGCCGGTGATGGGAACATGACTCATGCCGTGACATGCTCATTCGGAGGCAGAATCATGCGTCTATACATGATCCGTTGTCGCTGATTTCAGTATGTGGAGGGATTAGAATTCTTTTGTACTGATGGGGATGGAGAAGACAACGGCTTTAGTGACTGGAGGGACAAGTGGGATTGGATATGCCTGTGCTCTTCAACTGGCTAGTAGGGATATTCGAGTCATACTGGGTGCGAGAGATAAAGAGAAGGGAGAAAACGCAGTCAGAAAGATCAAAGAAGAGGTACATGGGGCAGATGTACACCTTGGGCCAGTGCTGGACCTCTCCAAGCAGGATTCCATCAGGAACTTTGTGAAAAAGTACAAGTGGCCTCTCCATGTTCTCGTGAACAATGCTGGCGTGAATAGATCAGATGATCAGCAGTATCAAGGCATTGTTCCTCATATTGTTCAGGTAAATTTTCTCGGTCCATTCTTGTTGACGAGGTTACTGGAGAGAAAGATGATGAAGCATGCGGGGAGAGCTCGTGTTCAATCCAGAGTAGTGAATGTTTCCTCCGTGATGCATAGGTTGACTAAATATCAGGGAGCAAAGTATTTCTTACAAGGGTCCAATCCAGCGTCACTGTACGCAGATAGTAAATTTGCTAATGTTCTGTTCACCTCAGAGCTTGACTCCAGGTGGGGCCCACTTGGGATACGATCAGTTGCAGTAGATCCAGGATCAGTGGTTACAGGAATTTGGAAAGGTAGCAGATGGGAACGCGGACCATGGTCTTGGATATTAAATAGTCTATTTGCTCCAGCTAGTGACGGGGCAGCGTCTGTGGTTCACGCAGCCACAGTTGATCAGAATGACAGCCCATTTCACAAAGGCCTACCACGGAAAATGCGAGATCGGCAATCACGCAGCTCAAATAGCTTCAGATATTATGCAAGAGGTGCATTTTCCTGGCCGACATTGACACACATGCCAAGCACAGCAACAATCAGTGATCATGGAATCATTGCAAAGATGATGGCTGTCAATGCACTCATACACGCAGCTATCGATTCGCCGCTTCGCCGACTTTTATTCAATAGAGTGGGTTGCAAAACCATCCCAGTGCAGGCAAACAAAGCAGCTTATGATGCAGAGCAAGCAGAGCAGTTGTGGAAAATGTCAACCAAGCTGGTAGGACTGAAACAATGATTTTGCCTTCACCATCCACTACGACTGTCTATTCAAGCATTTGCATACCATCGCGAGCAATGAAGGATTCTCTAGCGCCGCCGCGACCCGCTCTTTGTCATTCAGCTGCTTGTTTACTGCAACCTCAGTTGCATGGCTCCCTGGAGAGAGGGTCACATCCAATTTAAACCTTTCGGGTAAGCTTTTAGACAGTTTTACTCTAATGCATAGACCAATTAACGTTGCCATGGAACAATGCTCAACAGTTGGAGTGAATTGTACTCGAACTGTACCAAAGTTGTCGTCAACTTGTATGTCTTTATCTGACACAACGTTCAACTGCTCCAACGAGTAAGGATGTTCTGGATCTACTATATCTCTTATATGCTGAAATAAAAAACACAAAGCGTAAAAGTGAGATAGGTTAAGTTCGGAGTAAGGGATTAGTCGAACAAAAGAACTCACCTCGTAAATTTCCTGAGAGTCAATCAACTCTCGAACGTCCTCCCGAACATCCTGGGTTCCACTCTCCTGCTTACCAATTAAAAGGTTGATTATCTTCCAGAATTCAAATAACAATGTCAGGAATGACGCACTCTCGTCGTAGTTTTCTTCTCATGGATAACTGGACTTGGATTGATGAGTTGGTTCATTACAACAGTATATATTCCTCGATTTTTACATTACCATTCTTAATGAGTTTTTCTATGAGACCGAAGTAGCTGCACCAAGGTTTCATTGAGCAGAAAGCGTGATTCTGAAGCACCAGTATGCATACTGTGCATCCTCTCACCCTTGCAAGCGATCGCGATCCTTTCTGAAGGTATGGTCATGTGTTTTGAAATTGGTCAATCATGAGAAATGACTTAGAGCATCCTTGAAACTAACCCGCCACATGAAAGCCCTGCTCAAAACTAGTTCAATCTCCCTTTCAGTCCAACCTTCTGTTGGACAATGTTGGAGGAACATGATGATTCCCTGGAAATCCTTTTCCCCAAGTTCAGGAGCCCAACTGAGAAGAAATGAGGACAGGACATATATCAGAAAATCTTTGAGCGCTGGGCCTTCTGACAAATATGTATCCCAAATTCTAATACCAAGGTTGAATGGGAGTTCTCTAAGCAGCAAACAGTTTACCCACCTAAATGCAAACTGCATGTAATGTACTCCCTCTAAAGAAAAATGCTTTGCTATGGATCCCTCGACCCTGGAGACGAGCTCCTCCACATGGAATAACGTCCTCTGAATACCAGGCTGAGCATATGTATAATGATCTTGGATACCATCAAGTAGCTTGCAAAGGCACCAGTACGAATCCGCTTCAATATCTAATATTTCGTCATCAGAGAGTACATTTATATTCACATTGTCTATACTGCTGCTGCAATGCCTCTCAGATGTAAAGATTGCCAGAAAAGGAGTTGCCAAATCATTTATTCCCTGAACATATCCACTTGCAGGATGTCGGATACCCCAAATGAGTAAAATGCGCTCCAATGACTTTTGTATTCTGCTTTGATGAAAAAATGGCACATTAGGTGCTGTCCTTGGAACATCAACCACAACTTGTCGGAATGCATTCTCTTCATCACTTGCTTGTGAGATACCTGATACATCTGAAATATTTGAGATGGCCGCAATGCTATCATAGTAATCTGGCACAAAGTTCTTGTATTCCTTTCGTTTCCTAATGAGAACCTGCTCTCGCAAGTCCCTATTAGGGGGAACATATCCCAAAAGCAAACGCCAGCACACAGGTCTGAATTCTGGTGGTATACCACTCCATGATAGCTCGCGGAGTTGCTCGATGTCAACAATCTTCTCATCCAATAGTTTTGCAAACTTCTCCGTTCTTGGCGCGCTCATACTTCTATACGCAGATACTGAGACGTCTTCTGACTGCCTTTCCAAGCTTGCAGAAATCATATCAGCCTTCGATGTGGTTGCACTCCGTGCTGTATTGAGGTGTGGTACCTCAAGCATTGCGTCAGAAGAGTCTCTTCGAAGTTTCTACGTCAAAATACTGATGTCACGTGAAGCATACTCGTGGGATCGGTCAAACCAAAACATGCGCAGACATCGGGACCTTGAAATCGGGTATTTGAGTACTTACCTGCATATCTGACTCATATTTTACATCTATATGAGATCCATTACTGTACTCGTCATTTCCAGAGGCATCCTGACCTGAATTGAGAGTCTCCCCAACTGCCCGAGACGAGTGTATTCTCCCAGGAAATCCCCTCAATTCGAAATTGCTGCATCAAGATGGATACGTATTTCCTAATACAATCCTTGATTTGGCTGCCTTCGTCAAATGGAAGTCTTCCGGCAACCTGAACAAACCCAGAACTACGTACCTTTGCCCTCCAAGGCTTTCGGGAGTAGAATCGCCCGTTTGTTGCGAATTAAGCCCTTGCATATAACTTATATCTGTATGTAAAAGTGCATCCTGGCGGATCGGGTTTGTAGCCGTGCCTAGATGAGCTCCCCAATGGAGGCTCTCATTGGTCTGGAGAATTCAATGGAGGGACTCACAGGCATGCTTTTTCCTTGTGGAACATAGGGATCAACGCTTTGAGAAAGAGTGAAAGGAGATCATGCTTCTTCTCATATGACTCATTCATTCCTGTAGTTAGGCTACGCCGGAGACCAAAAAGTCAACCTTGATTCTACAGAAATCTCAGTGGGATAGAGCGACCTCTCCTCTCACAGATTTTCAAACCAGGATCTCTAGTGAGACATGGGGGAGAATCGAATGCCGCTGGGAAGTGTTCCTCCAGATCCAAAACAAAGACAAAGGAGCTCGGCGCAAAATGGTGTATTCCATCCGGAACAACTGCAAGGCAACAAAGTCAGGGCCGGGTTTGAATCAGACTCTGATGTCGATAGCACCTTTGGGAAGGGCTATGGAATGTCTTGCACATTCCTGGACGAATCACTGAATCAAAATATGAATTATGCTTCCCCCTCAGCAAGAGGTTTTGATGGAGGGGGAAGTGGAGAACTAGGGACCAGATCAGCTGCTGCCAGTTGTGTAGTGCCCCCTTCTTCTACATCAGCACTGAGCTGGAGAGTCATGAACACGCACGACTCTCACATCCTTGAATCTGATACAGCAATACATGATTATCCTGAAATTTCAGGTGATCTGCTCGTTTTGAAAAGGAAGGCGAAGAGAAATGTTTCAACACGAACTGAGCGTGGGAAACAAGGGAGGCTGAGATGTGGTTACGTAAACACCGTACTGAATATGCCTTGGTCAGCACCTTCGATGATGGAGGGCTACGACTATGAAGCCACAAGTAATGTGTCCAAATTTGATGTAGTTGCTCGGATTCGACCTTTGAATGATCTTGAAATCTCGTTAGGAGCTGAAACATGCATGGATATTGTGCAGCAAGAGCAAGATGGGGACCTCCTCAGAGTTTTTCGCACATCTTCCAGGGAGAGACAACCTCTAGAAAAAAATATCAGCTCATTGGTGCAAAATAATTTTTCTTTCAGATCTTGTATCGCCCCTGATGAGGGTCAGGACGTGGTGTTTGACAAGTGTGGACTACCAAAATTGATTGATGATGCTCTGGATGGAATTAACGTCACCATCTTCGCGGTACGTCTCTCTCACAAGATGCTGAATAAGGTGTATCGTGCTATAACGAAACGTTTCAATATACAGTACGGGCAAACTGGATCGGGAAAAACATTTACAATTCATGGTAGCCAGCCCAGGGATAATGCAGGTCTCAGCACAAAGGGTTCTGATTGCAATGGTATTATTCCCAACTCACTTAGATACTTATTCAAAAAGATACATGAAGTAAACGGCACGGCTATATCCTGTGGAGCTTCTTACTCAGAGATTTATAATGAGGCTATCTATGACCTGCTCATCACAATGGGAAACAGCCCCTTGCGGTTAAAATGGGCAGCGGGAGAAGGCTTTTGTGCACCGGATTTACATATACAGCCTTGCAACACGCTGGAAGACGCTGAAGCTGTTGTATCTCTAGGCAATCGCCGCAGGCGCCAGCGTGCCCACCTTTTGAATACATCATCCAGCAGAAGTCACACCATACTCACATTATATCTACATCGCTCTACGCAAGGGCCTGAAACATATAGATCAGGTAAAATCAATTTTGTTGATCTCGCTGGAAGCGAAAAATTGAAAGAAACCTGCTCTGAGGGTTTGACTGCAACAAAGGAAACTACACATATCAACAAGTCTCTTTTCCTTCTTGGGAAAGTCATTTGCGCACTAGCTTCTGGACAGTCCAAGAATCTAATACCTTATCGAGAATCAAAATTGACAAAAATGCTCTTTGGCTCCATGGTCAGTCCATCCAAATGCCTCATGATAGCATGCTGCTCTCCAAGGTGTGTGTCTCAAAAGCCTTCTGTAACCACCTGTTTCTCTTCTCCTACAGCTATAAAATGCTATGCAGCGACAGCCATGTAGACGAAAGCATTAAAACATTGCAATATGCAGCAAAAGCTAGAAATATTGCCTCTGTACCAATTGTACATTCCAATCCAGGCGAAACAACTATTGCTGCCTTGGAGCGAGAAATCAAAATCCTCAGAACAGAGATCAGTCTACTCAAAGCCAGAGGTCCAAGAAATATGTAGAGACCACATCTTGTTGAAGTTCGAGGAAAAAAAAGCCATCTATCAATGTATATATCTGCATCGATCAGTCAGGCAATCTGTGAAAAAGCATCGAGCACATCTGCCAAGAATGAACTCATAATCTTGATGCCTTGCTTGAAGGCCTCCTAGGAGGGGTCGACTCAACCAGGCTGGTACCCTAGGGAAAATGGCACTCTCTATCAAACAACCCCTTCCATGGGTGATGGATCTCTATTTCAGCCGATGCCCAAAAGATACTTGCCATGCAGTGGGGTTCCGCTGTGTCAGCAATGAAATATATTGACAGTCACATCAAAACATATATTCATACAAAACCTTTCATCAGGAAACCATCTCGTGTATTTGCAGCCAGTAACAAGACAAGCATGGAGGTAAGAGGCCAGGTTCATGTCTGCTGAAGAAACCCTGTGATCAGGTTCATCTCTATCGCACTAATATTACACTCATTGTAAATTTATAGGATCATCAATCATACATTGACAGCCACAGCATCCAGCAGCGCGTGGAAGACGTGATCAACGACGTGGTGAAGAGCAAACCAGCTCAGCCTTTTGTTCACATGGTATGCATGCATGCTTGTTTGATATCAAAAAGAAGGAAGATAATTGGAACAAGTACTGATTACCTGGGCCAATGTGTGGTGTAGGCTGACTCTCTCAGGAAACTGGTTGGGGCAAGCATTGTGAAAGTCGAAGCTCGGCAGATATTCGACTCACGTGGAAATCCAACAGTGGAGGCTGATGTTACGACCCACAAGGGAACTTTCAGGGCCGCCGTTCCATCAGGGGCTTCAACAGGAATCCATGAGGCCGTCGAGCTTCGTGACGGAGGCAGGTATGTTTTGTCCCTTGTGTTTCTTGTACTTTCTCTGTTTCTTGTGCGTGTTGGACTGTATTAGATTATCTGGTTTTGTATTGTGATGGTTGTAGCGATTACATGGGAAAAGGAGTATCCAAGGCCGTGGATAATGTGAACACTATTTTGGCACCAGCCCTTGTTGGGATGGACCCAACCAAGCAAACAGAGATTGACGATAAGATGATCGAATTGGATGGAACTCCAAACAAAGCCAAGATAGGTGCAAATGCTATTCTGGCTGTTTCTTTGGCGGTGGCTCGCGCTGGAGCTGCAGAGAAGGGAGTTCCTCTGTACAAACACATCTCGGAACTCTCAGGGAACAGCAAAATGATCCTGCCTGTGCCAGCTTTCAATATCATCAACGGGGGAATGCATGCAGGAAATGCTCTTGCATTCCAGGAGTTTATGATCATGCCAACAGGAGCATCTTCCTTTGCTGAGGCCATGAAGATGGGTACTGAGGTTTACCACAACCTGAAGACTATTATCAAGAAGAAGTATGGCTTGGACGCATGCAATGTGGGAGATGAGGGAGGATTTGCTCCAGGAATTGAGAGTAATGAGGAAGGTCTCATTCTTGTTGTTGAGGCCATTGAAAAAGCTGGGTACACGGGAAAGGTCAAGATTGCTATGGATTGCGCAGCATCTGAATTCTATGATGGAGATTCCAAAACATATGATCTTGCCTTCAAATCCAAGGACAACGATGGATCACAAAAGAAAAGTGGATCAGAGATGAAGGCCTTTTATGAAGACATGGCCTCCAAGTACCCCATCATCTCCATCGAAGATCCATTTGACCAGGATGACTGGGATTCTTATGCTGAGATGACTGCTGGAGGAATGGCTCAGATCGTTGGTGACGATCTGCTGTGCACCAATCCAACTCGTGTGCAGACTGCCATTGACAAAAAGGCCTGCGATGCCTTGCTTCTCAAGGTAAACCAAATTGGAAGTGTCAGCGAGTCCATCAAGGCTGTCAACATGTCTAAGCAGGCAGGATGGGGTGTCATGACCTCACACAGGTCCGGAGAGACTGAAGATACTTTCATCGCTGACTTAGCCGTCGGACTTTCAACAGGTCAGATTAAAACAGGAGCTCCTTGCCGCTCAGAGCGCCTTGCAAAATACAACCAACTTTTGAGAATTGAGCAGGAGCTTGGTGACAATGCGGTCTATGCAGGAGAGATCTGGAAGCATATTCCACAGGCATAAAATCTTGAAAGGAGTTGAGGAAGCCTTCCATTCCAAATTCGATCATGTGTTTTTTGTTGGAATCTTCGTAGAAGGAGTCTTTTCCAGGCAGCGAAACACCAGCGCAGGCATTTTGAATAAGGTTGTCAAGTAAAACCTTCTCGTATGTAATATATCGAATATGAAATTTTCACAGAAGTGATTTTATCCCTGTGTGCTGCGCAAGTCTGACCAAAAGAGGGCTTTGGCGCAAGAGAATTCATGGCTAGTTCTTCAGTTGTTTTGGCTACGGCTGGGTATGATCATACAATAAGGTACTTGAAATACTCATAAATCACGATATTCATGCCTGGCGGAATCCTGGATCATATATAGGGCGAACTTGCACCGCGAAACCCTTCGACTCGCTGCTGGGGTCCCCCCTCGCAAACTTTACATCGAATGCCGTTTCTCATGCTAATGTATCCACATGGTAATGCTGTAGATTTTGGGAGGCGACAACGGGCATTTGTTACAGGACATTGCAGTATCCGGATAGCCAAGTGAACACACTGCAAATTGCAGCAGACAAGAGCCTTGTTGCTGCTGCTGGAAATCCTCATGTTAGGTTATACGAGGTGAATTCTAACAATGCTCAGCCGATTGTGTCATATGACGGACATTCAGCAAGTGTTACTACAGTTGGTTTCGAGAAGAACGGAACATGGATGTACAGTTCAAGTGAAGATGGAACTGTAAAAATTTGGGATTTGCGAGCACCGGGACCACAGAGAGAGTTTGAGCACAAGTCCGCAGTCAATCATGTGATTCTTCATCCAATAAATCAGCACGAGCTGATTTCAGGTGATCAGAATGGTAATATAAGGGTTTGGGATCTCACAGCGGGGGCTTGTTCTTGTGAGCTGGTTCCTGAGGTAGGAGTTCCAGTGAGGTCACTGACAATAGCTCCAGATGGGTCTTTACTGGTCGCGGCAAACAACTCAGGAACATGCTATGTCTGGAAAACGCTTCAAGGTATGAACACTACTACACAGTTTGAGCCTTTACACAAGTTAAAGGCTCATGGTACATACATTCTGAAGTGTCTGTTGAGTCCGGATGTAAGACAGTTAGCGACAGCGTCAGCGGACAAAACAATAAAGTTATGGAATTTGGATGGTTTTACACTTGATAGAACTCTTACTGGACATCAGAGATGGGTGTGGGACTGTGTATTTTCAGTGGATGCAGCTTACTTGGTGACGGCAAGCTCTGACTGCTCTGCTAGATTATGGGATCTATCATCGGGTGATGCTATTCGGGTATACAGTGGGCATCATAAAGCATGTGTTGCATGTGCTCTAAACGACAGTGCTCTTGATGGATCTGTTTGAATGCATTATTTTGATTTAAAATACACATGTACTATTAGTTGTTATTAAAACAGGCTACTCAAATGCCTAGCAGGTCTATTGACTACATTTTAGATGCATCCTTCTTCCCTAGAATCTCCCAAGTACTTGGGGCAAGCGGGCGAGTTTACGGTCTTGCACGAGAAACCATGGAGCGAAATGAAAATGCAGCGGTGAAAAGATGTCACAGATTCGTCAAAGTATCTTGGTTATTCGGACAAATGGTTGTGCTACATCTGCAGACCATTTCTTTTTGGATGCATCAGGATCTGTGATACGTCTCAGTTATCCTTGTAAGAACTGCGTTGCTAAGGTTGCCTTAACCTCTCAATCAGCTTATAATGTGAATTACGAATCTTGGGCTTGAACGCTTGGCGCAGCTTTCCCTTTCGGTTGACTGTCCTTTTTCGGATCCCTGCTCTGCTGTCCTTTCTTGGGTCCCGGCTTTGCTGTTTTCCCTGAATGTTTGGCGTGATGAGGAGCATTCTGTGACAATCCAGGAGGTGGTGCAGCTGTCGAAATCTCTCCGTGGGGCTTCTTCTTGGAGTCCTTTTTCTTTTTGTGCCTCATAGCCGGCTTCTGTCCATCCTGATGTCTGCTTTTCGAAGGACCGGCTGCAGTTGAAGGTGGAGGGCCATCCTGTGGCTGTGTTATATTCTTATTCTTGCTATCCCTTCCTCTCCTCCCTCTTCCTCTACTATGGGGTCTGTGTGCCCTAGACTTGCCTGAGCTGCCTTTGATCTGATTGATTGATTGTTGAGTTTGCAAACTTGACTCAGGATCAACGCAGCCATCGATTGTGCTTGGCAACAAGATATCACCAAACTGGAGGGCATGTGAAGCATTTCTTTCTGCTGTGTTGATTGTATCCAATCCACCTAACAGGAGGCCCAAGCCACCTGTATGCATCTTTCCTGCATCAGAACCAAATGTCATCAATGGCTGCTGTGGTCCCTGGCCATCCCCATTTGGCATTGAAGAGAACAGTCCAGGAGGATGCTCTGTTTTACTGAAAGAATATGCAGAGTCAGAGTCTGTCTGTGGATTATCATTGAAGCTTGGTTCATTCTCACCAAAGGATATCGGGTGCAAAGAGAGCCCTTGCAAAGAAGGAGGGATGACATTTCTAGTTATTTCCCCCGAATATGCTTCTTCGAATTCTGAGGAAGATTTTGGCACATCGCTGATATCTGAAAGATCAGTTTCCTTCCTTATCAGAGAGCTTTCACTTCTATCCAGAGGGGCAGCACTGGTTGAGTGCTCCACATCATTGCTGGCAATCTTTTCCCTCGAACTACTATGCCTTTTGAGAATTTTCGATGGTTTTATTGCTTTTGAGGGCCCTTCCACGATGGTTGACTCTGCTGGGGTCTTGCTGACCACCTGAAAGTCTGGTTTGCTGAGCTCCTGAGCCTCTTCTTTTTCTTTTGAGACAGTCTCGTCTACTTCTTTAGGTGACTTTACTCGAGGTGGCGGCGGCGGCGGTGGCGGAGGAGGTGGAGGAGGAGGTGGTGGCGGTGGTGGTGGAGGCTGGGCAATTGAAGAAAGATTTTGATCAGAGTTCATATCAGCATCTGAATGGGGAGCGATACGACGAAAATCTTCCGGCCTTCTTGTATGATGACGTATATAATGAGGTTCTTTTTGATACCTAGCATCATACCTGTCCTTCTGAGGGAGAAACGAGTCTCCATTCATTCCTCCAGAAGCAAATCTTGAGTGGTCGCCAGCCCCCCTGTTGTGCAAACGGCCTTCAAATCTCGAGGGCCCCTTATAACTGTGATAGTCACCGTAATGTTCACGAAAATTACTTTCTGATTCACTCGGGCGATAGTGTGGAACTCTATAATGTTCGTCAAAGGACTCCATATCCTCTGGGTGCAGTCCCTTGCTTCTACCGTAGAATCGACCTTGGTTCATTGATTCCTCCTGATCCCTTGCGTAATCATCATCATAGTATCCATAGTGTCCTCTATACTCAGAACGATACGGATCTCTGTCCATTCTCCTATATTCGTTCCTCCTCACTCCATGACCATCACGATGCGGTGATTCTCCTGGTACCCTACCCTCCCAAGTTGGCTCTCTGTAACCTTGTTGTGAAGAAGGCTCCCTTGCATCTCTCCCTTCCGGATAACGACGCTCTGGCGTTGCACCCAAGTTAGGAAATTGCTCCCGGCTAGCCAGCTCGAGATTCTTCTGCCTCTCTTCTGGCAATCCTGCGCCGCCCCATGCAGGTGATGGCCGAGCTGGAATCACCCTTGGTGGCATACGGCTCCCATCATCCTGTGTCTCATGCTGAGATTCTTGATTATTCGCTTCTCCACCCGCCCACGTCGATGAGATCCCCCCAAAATACGCAGATGATTCATTTCCATTGTTTTCCTTTTTCTGACTGGGCAGGTTCACTGGCTTGGGTGCTGTCACCTTCCCCAAAGAAACCATACGCCTCTGTCTTCCACTGGCATTCATTTTTCTCTAACTACTATTCGCTCCCTAGAAATAGTCGAGAGTACCTGCAAATTCGCATAGCATGGGGTCAAAAATATACCAGCAGTGGCAACCAGACCTGGACTAGTCGTGTACGACAGCCACGACTCTCAAGTTGGATGGATAGACTATTCCATGCATCAAAATACACCCCAAAACCATTGCAGTGCTACTTCTAGCCATACAAACCCCAAACCACTCGCTGATACACACCACGGATCTCCCCTTCAAAATTACCATTCACCTCTCCAGCCCTTTCAACTTGAGAGGTCCTCTTTACCACAATAAACAAATATAACCTCGTCCAGTAGTATCCCCAAGTGAAATACGCACCTACTCCCCAAAGAATGCCTTGCCAAAAATCGCCCACGGGCCTTTCAATCTCTTTCCAAGAGCTCACTAGGTAGCCCAGGTTAGATACAAAGTCCACTTTTATCAATATATGTAAATCAATGGTGCAAATTGAAACCAACTGCGCTCTATGGTTCTGTAGAACAGTTCTGGAGGCGACACTGTGGCAAAACGAATCAGCCAAGCCTTGCGTTCTAGAACACCAATCCAAGGGCAGATATTGAGAAATTTACTTCTCTTAATTCATAGAAATAGGCATCAGCGGTGTTGATCTGTAATCATGATGATGAGGACCACGGCGTGGCATCCAATTGGGCTGCAGGCAGCCCTCTCGGAGAGGGCTCAGATCAAGTCAACTTGAAATCCTTCAAAAGGGCATTGAAGCATCTCATGAAATGAAGAAGAGTGCTGTCAGAATCTTGAATAGTCGGTTCTGAATACAAATATTGGACTATTTGTGAGAAAAATACAAGCAACAGGCAGACTGTCGCACTCGGTGTTTATTTATGATACGAGACTGCGGCTTTACTGGATGAAGGATACAGAAGATTCGGCTATACTTCATTTGGAAGTAGGTGATAGCCTTGCTAGTAGTAGCAATACAAAGGGTAGAGGTAACCGGAGGAAGTTTCCAGTGGTGGACTCTGACCAAGTTCGGACTCTTGTGGACAAGACTCCACTCTCGGGAGAAGCGAATGAACCCGAGTTGGTGTTTCGAACTCCCTGTACGGTATCTGGATTGGGTGCAGGGTGTAGCAGTGGAATTCTAGGGTTTGTGTTTGGATTTGGTGGGTACTGGCTCAAAGAGAGACGCAGAGGGGTATTGAAGCAGGCTCTCAAAGGTGGATTGGGTTCTGCGAAAACATTTGCTGTATTAGGAGGTTTGTATACAGGAGTGACGTGTTTTATGACGAGACTGAGGAAGAAGAGTGATGCCTTGAATTCTGGAGCTGCTGGATGCTCCACTGGGTTAGTACTTGGATGGAGCAGCGGAGGGCATGTTGCTGCAATTCAGAATTGTATCATGTTTGGACTGTTCTCGTATTTTTTGGACAATGTTTCTGATGGGGATGCAGTTGCCTCTGAAATTGGTGCAAGTCACTGTGCGGGGAGACGGAAGCTGTTGCCCAGAGATCAATCAATGTCAGCTAAAGAATGGTTACAGCCCTGCCTGTCAATCTCTTATTTCAATTTATTTTCACCATATTTCTCGGAATCATGAATGCATCAACTATATCTTCTGTAACAGATGCCCGTGCATGCTGATGTCTTGTGACAATGTCTATGAGGAGGCTAGAGAGAATGGATTTGATTTCTACGGTTAGCATCTCACCAGATGAATATCGTTTTCCAATATCTGATAGTTCGGCATCATCTTCCATGAAAAAGTTGAGCCATTTCCAAGAAACATCGGTATCTAAATTTGCACCCTTCTCCCTGTGCTCTTCAACTGTGACACCTCCCCCACTAAAGACATATTTGTTTACTTTGTTCTTTATGGTTTTGGGATCATCTGATACATAAATAGCCGATGATTCGTCTGAGGCACTCATCTTGCCATTCTCTCCTTGCATTGCAGGGAAAAACCTTGCCTCTATCAAGGCTGGTTTCAAAAATCCAAGACGCGGGGCAACATCTCTAGTCATTCTAAAATATGGATCCTGGTCAATAGCACATGGTATCAGACAACGAATATCCTTTCGTGTGCCGAACATGTGAGGAAATGACGTTGGGAATGATGGTGCTGCTTGCACAGCTGGAAATGAAATCTTCCCAATGTAGTCGTCTGTTGAGAATCCAAATATCCCTCGTATTTGATTCATCGTGACACATCTTTGTAAAGATACTACATTTCTGTAGAACTCGCCTCCCATATACTCGAAATCTGAGAAGATGAATGTCTTTGAAACATCAAATCCACATGCAATAATGTCTTTAATATTCTCTCTTGCTAATTTCCTTGCCTGCTCGATGGTCAGATTTTTCCATAAATACTTCTCATCGTCCGTCACTTGGATTACTAGTGGTACGTTAAATGCATCCTGAAGCCATTTCGTGAACATGAAAGGGATCAAGTGTCCCAAGTGCAGGGCTTCAGAGGATGGACCCTGGAGAGCAAAAAAGTCACCTGTTCGTTTAGATACCCAACCGAAAGCTCGTTTCAAACAAGTTCAAAACTCACCCTGCCCGTGTAGAGGTAGAAAGGCTCTCCTTTCTCGTATGCGTCCAGCAATTCCTCCAAGTCCCTGTGCGCAAAGAAGACTCTTCGCTTCAAAAATGGATGGCTTGGCACGCCAGTTACCTTTTCAATCCTTTCAATCAGTTCCTGATGAATGATTTGACATCCAAACTGTTCGACAAGCTTATTGTAATCAATTCTTCCGTCTGCGCCTCCACTCACGTCCCAAGGAGTCACCACTTGTTCTGTGCTCTTCTGATCCTCCATGGCTCGTGCTTTCGCCCAGAAAGAAATCTGCGTACTCAAAGAATTAATGTTTTTGCATCTGTGTGTCTTTGGATAGCGCTGCCTTTATTCGAATTCCTTACGCATGGACTGCCACATCTGTAGTACGGATGGGGTTTTCATCCAGTGTGCTGACTGGATGAAAATGGGCCCCTTCAACGCTCTTGCCACCATCTCGGAAGGTGCACATGACTTCAAATCATGAAGTAGGTATGTCACGAACAGTGGGTCATCGCGGGTTCCCTCAGAGATCATCGTATCGAACTCTGTGACACACCTGCTAGAGTGCTCCCTTTTGCAATTCCAGGAGATGTGATATCCTCACGCACCTAGTCCTCTGTAGTCTTACAGTGTATTAGAAGACGAATAGTGTCCAATGATTGATGCAATTCCTTTCTATGATTCAGGAATAAGGACTTCAGCAGACTTGATAGCCTTTCCAAAAGTCATCAGGGAGAGTTGTTCTGATATAAGCATTTTTCTCAATGCCTGCCGATTCTACGCCTGTTGTCCGTGCAATCCATGAATCAATGGATATCATTCATGGAGTTTCAATTTTGGAGTGCCGGTGATTCATGTTGTTGTCGTCCATCAAAGAAATCACCTGATATCAAATCATGATAATGAGGGGCGCTCATGAGCTCGAGCGTTGACCATCGGTCCTTAGGGTCAGCATTCCCTAAGAGCCCGACTGCAACCGGATCAAAAGGATATATCATTACTTGATAGTCTTTTAAGGAGTCCTGTGTCCGTTTGAAACCAGATAAGATACTGCCGTGCCACGGAATCGTGAAACACATTCCATCCCAAAAGTCAACAAAGCAACGCATTTCACTCTTCGAATACATTTCAGATATATCGGTGCATAAAATAGGCCATAAATAATATGAGTTCTCGCATTTCTGAAGCGAGAAAGATTGTGTACGTGAATGATCATCATGCGCTGCTCAGCAAGCTGTTGCTGAAGGCGGAGAAGTCCCCAGACTCCTTGGAACGGATGCTCGCGGTGACTAGACTGGTACTCACATTTATATCTCAAATAGTCAAGCCTGGGAAAAGATCTCAGGATATCCCTACTGTGGTGCTGGGAGAGCATTATTTATCACACAGGGAAATGGGAGAAGAGTTGCACAGGGGGGATCATACGAGGTCGTATCTTCAGGAATTGTGTGCCTATGATCCGGTAGAGGCACCTATTAGACCACGTACATACTACGATGAAGGTCATTCAGAAGTAGCGACGTGCACTGTGCGTGTGATACCGCGAGCATGTGCCAAGCTCAGGCGGGAAGGCATACTTTTGGGAGGGACTGGTCAATCATACATTGAGATTGCAATGGAAGGTCAGGGAAAGATTCGTTATCCACGCCACGACGAGGAGTATGAGTTTGAATTGCCTTCTGTTATTTTAAATGATCCGTTAGCTGGAAAATGTACCATTGATTTGGATGGTGTTGTGGAGATTGATTGTCAGGCGACAGGCTTGCGCACAGAGCTGAAATTCAAGCCGTGGAGAGGCGAATACGTCAAAGGTGAAGTGAAGAGTCTTTTAGGAAGTGGTATGCAGACTGTGGCACATATCGAAGGGCATTGGGATGCAGATGTATCTGTTCACAGCGTCACTGGTGATGCCACTGGAGTTGTCTTTTCGACATCAGAAGACCCACCAAAACTGCAGATTCCCCCCATGATCAACCTGGCAGATCCGGGGCCTCAAACAATAAGGAGATTATGGGTGTCTATCCTTGAAAGTATTTTATATTGTGAGCAACAGAATATGACTGGCAGTTCAGCCAAAAAATTGAATGAAGTTGTGACAAGCATCTCATCATTGCTCAGAAAATCCCTCATGTATGAGGTTCCCGAGAATCCTCAAGGGTGCGCTTGATCTGTTGAATGTTGTTCTCATATCTGTACTATAATGAGATCACTAATGATTTCATATCATCTGTAGGCGGTCTGCTGTGCCAGTCTCAGGGAAGGGCGATGAGCCTGGATCACAACTTGCAACAGCTCTTGACAATAGGCCAATACCACCCGTCTGCAAGATCCAACGAGGGATGGGAAGGTTTCTTACATATCAGCTTTTTTATTCTGTCCAAACTATATCATTTCAGGCTTTGGAGCGCGAAAAGTCAATTTTGCCGACCAACTCGAGGGTCCCACAACAATCCTCATAACCTTTCATTCACAGCAATGCATGCTTTCATGGCAAAAGTGCTCCTTCGCCTGAAAAAGCAGCTGAATTCATCAAAGACATAAGAAATCTTACTGGAATGAGAAAGTGTTGTGAGCATAAGATCATAAAACAGGTTGACTTTGGTCATTGACATGAACACAGACAAGAAGAGTTCAGGTATTCCTTTCAGGGAAAATGTTTCATACCGTGTAACAAACAAAGACATTAATCTACGTAGATAATGAATCTTCGTTCCAACCAGCGAGGGTCTACAGGCCTGCCACACATACATGCAATCTATCAATCTGCAATGTATACGGATCGATCCACAGATTCTGTTTCAACAGAACGTTAACGTTCTGAGAACAATCCAAGAAGATCACGTCATGCATGCATGGCGCTCAATGAAACTGGACAGAATTTGCGGATCAAAATGGAACAGAATGCCTTGTTGGACTCCACTATAAATTCACATAAATCTAGTTAATACTCAGATGTAGGATTCACGGGATATTATTGCTCAAGGTGGTTGCAGAGAAGTATATCTGCTCCCGTCAGTTCTGATCGGGAGACAGTTTGGAGAGCAGGATGCCCTTACATTGCCGAACACGCTACTGGAAACAATTCATTAAAACTCTCAAGTCTGTCTTGGGTCGCCAGAAAGGTACAGTCGCATTTGTTGAAAAAAAGAAAGTGCTACAACATGTCATCATGAACCTTGCTTTGTAGACACATATATCGACCTCTCTTTTCTAATTCTGGCTCTTGTGACGTATGGAGTACTATTTTTTGGGCTTGGCAAAGTATTTCTCCCATCCAATGAAGGTTGGGCGGCCCTACTCCTCTGGGCAGGGGCAATTCTTGGTGGATACATTGCAAACGTTTGTTTCCTGCCACGGATTGTTGGGATGCTTGTCGCAGGAATGGTGTTAATCAATATCCCATGGAGTGCTATAGATTCATTTCCTTACAAATGGGGTGTGCAATTTCGTGCCGCTGCGTTGGCCACAATATTTCTTCGTTGCGGTCTGGAACTAAGCTTTCCTGCTTTGAAGAAATTCAAGTACCCATCTGGTAAGTTGGCCATCATTCCGGGGCTTTTAGAGGCTGTTTTTGATGCTGGTTTAGGTGTCGCGTTTTTTGGAATGCCTTTTACCCTCTCTCTCACGATGGGGTTCATATTGAAAGCAGTTGGTCCTGGACTGATTGTACCACAAATGTTTCGGTTGCAACAGCAGGGGCTGGGCACCGACCAAGACATTCCTATCGTTATAGTGATCGCTGCTTCTTTTGATGATATTGTGGCGATAACTGGCTATGCCATTTTCAGTACGATAGCCATTCAGCCAGATGAGAGTTCGCCAGAGTCTGTAAACTCTGCTTGGTCCATTGCATCTGGCCCAGTCCAGGTTATTCTTGGAGTGATATCGGGGATTTTGGGTGGCTATGTCTTATCTATTACTCGTATATGGAACACACAGCTTAAGCGTTTCCTCATTTTATTTTTCACTGGATTGTTTTTGATGTTCTTCTTTGAGTATTGGGAGTTGCTCTCTGGTGGGGCACTTGGAGCACTCTTCACGAGCCTGGTAGGATCAAATTTTTGGGAGAATGGCTCTCCAAAATGGTTTTCTCATGGGCCCAGTTTTGTGTATGGTCCAGAGTGTGAGAGATGGATGAGCCTGATATGGAGATGGGTCATGGAACCAATGCTGTTTTCTACAGTGGGCGCACTTTTGAACTTTAATCAGATTGCGGGAGGAACAGTGCCCAAAGCTATTGCTATTGTGTGTCTAGGTGTTGTCGTGAGAATGCTGATTACATTCATGACCATGTGTGGTTCTGGTTTCTCAATCAAAGAAAAACTATTTTTTGCCTTTGCTTGGACCCCCAAAGCAACAGTGCAAGCTGCGCTATCAGCAGCGCCGCTGACATTGATACAGAAATATAAAGAGGGAGCGGAGGATTATGATACCTGGGTGCAGTGGGGAAACGATATACTCACGACAGGGCTTTTTGCAATCCTCATATGTGGGACCTTGGGCACTCTTGTTGCCCATGTCAGCTCAAAAGTTTTGCTTCAACAAGGCACAAAGTCTAGACTTTCGATCGAGGAACACAGCAAGGTGTCCAAAAGAAAAAGTGATGAGTCTCAGAGGATAGAAGAGGTAGATACTGCGGACGGTATCCACAGAATACCAATTCCACAAGGTAGCTCCAAGCCACTCCAAAGAACCAGGTCAGCAGATGAGATTGATGCAAGCGTACCTTCAAGCAGCCTTTCTCGCTTGATACCTGGAAGAGATCTAGCAATGATTGAAGAATATGTGGATGCAATAGAACAGCTTACATGTGCGACACATGCCAAAGAGCACGATGTTCCAAGGGAGGAACTTTTGAGATTGTCGGGGCATGTTCTCTCCATTCAAAAGGTGTGTTTCCTTGCAGTCACGTGGTTTCAATATTGTACCGCAGCCTGATGACTTGTCGTGTTGTGCATACAGAGAATCGAACAAGAGATTGGAGATCGTGAGCCATCTGTGAGGGAGCTCTTTAGATCGGCAATTCGTCGACGGAGTATGCAGCCTCAGAAGAGTGTGACCCAACCCGCTCCATCAACCAATGCCACCGACCATGGATGACTCAGGCCAGAGAGCTCTCTCGAGATGGACCCCGAGACTAGCATCTTCCACGCGTAGAGCCAATGTTTCAGATGTATAACAATTCTTGTAAAGAAACTATCTTTTTGCTAACATTGCGCAAGCAAAATGAGTGCAAGCACGAAATTCTTGTACTTTCTGATCGGACTCATCTTCTGCCTTGGACGTGCCCGAGGTGGTGAAGCTCCAACCGTTGCCCTTATCAAGGAATTGGACAAGAATAATTTCGAAGAGTTCGTCTCCAACAGTCAATACGCACTGGTGAGCGAATCTGCCTGATTTACTGTACTTGTTTGTCCAAGATTTCTCACTTGCTGTCATGCTTCTTCTGTTACAGGTTGAATTTTACGCTAACTGGTGTGGATATTGCCAGGTATCGCAATCAACTGCTGTGAAAAACCATAATTGCAGATAAACATTTGGTCTTTTATGCAGGAGTTTGCACCAATTTACGAGGAAGCGGCACGAAGGCTTGCAGAACTGAACACCTCCATCTTGGTCGGCAAGGTGGATGCTCCAGAGAATGAGGACTTGGCTGATCAATATGAGATCGATGGACTACCAACAGTTCGATGGTTTGTCAGTGGAAAGGACGAGCATGAGTATTCCGGTAGCCATAATATGTAAGGCAAAATGTTTGTACCCAACAAAAGTCTCTTTCTTGACTTGGTACTCACTGAATTTCATGTGTTGGGCGCAGCGATTCCTTCATGAGATGGATTAAAAAAGTGATGACTACTCCAGCGGAGGAAATCAATACAGAGGAAGATCTTGAAAGATCTCAGGAGAATGCACTCTCGATAATTGGTGTCTTTGATGAATATTCGGGAGAGATCTACGAAGGATTCATGGGCCGTGCGTGTTACGATGACAGATATAAACATCGAAATAGATAGATACTCATTATATTTTTTATGCCAAATGTGCTGCAGTTGCCATGTTCAGTGAAGATGTGGTGTTTTATCGGACTACCAACAGGGATCTTGTGCAGGTTGAAAAGACTCCAGGTAGGAATAATACCTGATTTTGCTGCCAGGTGGCCATGTATCTGAATAAGATGTCATCTATTTACAGGTCTTGTGTTCAGCAAAAACATTTCTGGGCATCCTTTTGAAGTCATCAGAAAAGCATTGCTGGTTAAGGGTATGTAATTTGTTCCCTGCTTCACCATTGTCACAGTTGTACATCTCTATTCATTAGCTAAGACACATGATGCTGGAATGCAGAGGATGAATTGGCTGAGAATGAAATCTATGATTTCATAGATGCACACAAATATCCGGATTATTTCACGTTTGAGGCAGATACACTGGAGAATATGACAGAAACGCTGGAAAAAGTGGATAGAGAATTCCACGTGCGTAGGTTTTGTGGAGACCAGTTCCCCTGGTCCTGAAATATTTAATAAATACTTACATGGCTCATTGTACTTTGCTGCAGATCCATCTAGTAGTGAATGAGGAGTCACTGAGGGATGCCAACTTTTTGGAACTGGTCAGGGAAGCTGGTAAAGGTGTACGTGAAGGCCTAATCAAGTAGTATCAATACATTGTCTTTTCTCACTGAACGACATGCTATGATTACAATGTAGGTTCAATCCAAATGTGTTCTGATCCTCTCGATTTTGGATGCGAAATCGCCACTAATGGACTCATTCCAGGTTAAGAATATCAGTAGTATTCAGGTAATCTAACCTTGCTCGAGAAGACACACATTCACTCTATGACGCACTGACTGGGTATCTTTCCACATATCTGCAGATTTTTGCTGCACAAATGCAATCTATCCGGAAATACAGCATGGACCCCCTTGACCCGAAGAAGTTTGATCCTGATACTGTGATTGCTTTTTCAAAGAGCATTACCTCTGGCAATACAAAATATCGTCAGTATGCGTCAGGTCTGTTCTCCTTGTTCCTGATGCATTATAATAGAAAAGTATCGGTTTCTGAGACATATATTTCGATGATATGCAGGGAAAATACCGGAGAATCAGTCTGAAAATGGAATAACCCTTGTGGTTCGAGACACATTGGATGCAATCGCCAAAGATCCAAGAAAAGATGTTCTCATGCATGTGTATCAACCAGAAGATGACGAATCAATTTATATCAACTCTGATTTGGAAAATCTTGCCAAGGCGTTAGCGAATATCTCATCCATTGTACTGTCAAAGTTTGATGCCTCTGTCAATGAGCACAAGGACATTGACTATTCATTCGAGGTATGTTCTTGCGATCGAAACTCGTGATCGACGCCATTATCATGTTATGTAAGTTTGAACTACTATGTCCCTCGCAGGAGCTTCCAAAAATTGTCTTGTTCCCAGCCAAACAAAATGCAGAGCCAATAGTCATGGACACAACTGAAGGAGCAGACATCCAGGTATGACAAACTCATTCACCAGAGTATGTGTGCACCGTACCTGTCTACCTTTACCATTTGAGTATCTTTATGCAGAGTATGGCTACATTTGTCGAAGAACATGCGGCAATCAAGTTCAATTTGCCCAGCTTAGAACAGTACATTCGTGAGGATGAATATGATGAGTACTCAGCCACGGAGGAAGATGATGACAATGTCGCTGATGCTGATGCCAGTGGATCTCACGATGAATTATAGTCATCCAAATGATCCTAGTATGTATTCAGAATTATATATGTAATTATCTGATTGATATCCTGGTCAAAGGATACCTTTTGGCACTCTCGTCACAATGGGTATTCAAGTGCGTGTTTGTCTCTTTACCCTTTGAACCCAATACTCGCACATATTTAATAAAGAACTATTTTAATTGCATCAGGGTCTCACAAAGTTGATTCAGGATCACGCACCAGCTGCGTTGAAAGAGCAAAAATTTGAAAATTATTTTGGAAGGAAGATTGCTGTGGATGCTTCAATGCACATATATTCCTTCTTAGTGCGTGATAAAATCACATTGAAAGCTTTTTAGATAGCATCCAGGTCATAATCTTACGTTGCTTTGTGTTTTATGCAGGTCGCGGTTGGGCGTACTGGCGACCAGCTATTGACAAATGAAACTGGCGATGTTACAAGGTAGGATGCCTCGGATGCGTGTAGTGCAGATAGCAAAGTCGTGATATAACACATGTGTACGTGTAGTCATATTCTGGGCATGTTTTTCCGGACGACAAGGATGTTGGAAGCAGGTATAAAGCCAATGTATGTGACCATTGCTGTTAAAGTGTTTCATGTTGCTCCCACTTCTGAGGCATAGGATTTCTCTTGGTGTAGATTCGTATTCGAAGGAAAAGCCCCAGATTTAAAAAAGGAAGAGTTGGCCAAAAGAAGTGCAAGGAGAGAAGGCGCGAATGCTGAATTGGAGGCTGCCAAGGAGGCTGGGGACAAGGAAGGAATAGAAAAGTTTTCAAAGCGGACGATTCGGGTCACACGAGAGCACAATGAGGATTGCAAGAAGCTCCTGAGATTGATGGGGATACCAGTGATTGATGCTCCGTCAGAAGCTGAGGCGCAGTGCGCCCAACTTTGCAAAGAAGGCCATGTCTATGGAATTTCCACCGAGGATATGGACTCATTGACGCTAGGAACTCCCAAGTTGCTACGTCATCTAATGGCTCCAGCTGCCCAAAAAGTATCTGTTCTAGAATTTGACCATGATATGATATTGAAGGAGCTCGATTTGACAAATGATGAGTTTATTGACCTTTGCATTCTCTGTGGGTGTGACTACACATCCAAAATTCAAGGTATTGGTCCTGTGAGGGCGTTGCAACTGATTCGAAAGCACAAATGTATCGAAAGGATTCTCGAGGAATTGGATCCTAACAAGTATAAAATTCCTCAGGACTTTCCATACAAGGAAGCAAGAGAGCTTTTCAAAAGTCCAGACGTCCTGAAGCAAAGTGACATTCCTCCTCTCAAATGGAGAACTCCTGATGAAGAAGGTTTAATGGAATTTCTTGTGAAAGAGAAACATTTCGATGGTAAGAGAGTCAAGTCTGCCCTGACTAGAATAGCTGCTGCAAAGAGCAAGAGCACTCAAGGGCGTCTAGAAAGTTTTTTCGGACCTGTCTCTGTGAAACAAAGTTCCCGAAAGCGAGAGGCAAGCAAGCCGGCCACAAGCAAGGCGACTGCCAAGAAAAAGTCGAAATTAGGGAAAATCGGTGGAAGAAAAAATTGAATGGAATGCAGCTAGGTCGTTGATTACAGAAGGCCAAGATGATGAGCTAGCTCATAGACATCAGTCTAGACACTGCACTCGTGTCCAGCGCTGGAGATCTCCGCGGAGATCTAGATCTCCTCAATCCTGTTGGGTACGTACCCACTCTCCAGCGCAAGCCGATGCGAACATACAAGATATCCCAGCCTTTGCACGACGCATGCAAATATTAAAGATTTTTCATTTGCTTAAAATAGTAATCAACGGATACACAACGAAAGAGGGAGGTCCACCGTTGTTGGTAACAGACATTCGTAGATCTCCGTCAGGCGCAACACGGTATCGCACCCTGACGCTGCTCACATACATTTACCACTCGTGTGTCATTAAAAGTATCTAAAAGGTACGTTTACATGTTTGTATGAGAGAAAGGTGTGATTCCATCTGTATGTGAAGCAACGACGATGATACTGTGTAACGGTCGGGTAACCGCTCTGGTTGCAGCATTTTGAGCACGAGACACGAAGGAACATTTTGGGCTTGTGATGCTCCTTCAAATGATCGTTAATATCATGTTGAATTTATTGAAGCTCAGCAGAGGCGTGAGTTGCATCCTCACCATCCTTTTTTGTCAGGGTCTTGTCGTAGTGCTCTCTGCCCCTGATCAGGTTCCACAAGATGACATTGTACAGAGGGGATTTTGTGAGCGATATACCGTTGAAGCTGGAGAAAGCGCATTGAGCATTGCGCAAAAGTTCCATGTCGAGTACGAAGACTTTGTTATAGCTCTCAAAGATTGTATTGGTTATGAGGAGGGAACATTTCTGCAAGTAGGGCAACAAGTTTGTCTCCCTCCTTACTCTCCGGCTTGTAGGTTTGTCTCAGAAGTCGATAAAAATGATAAATGCAAGTTGTATGAAGTTCAACATGGCGATACCCTAGCAAAGATAGCAGAGTATTTTGACATTGGCCTTGAAGACCTGGCTTCTTTGAATTTGCTTAATCTGACCACCACAGTCGTGCCTGGGATGAATCTATTGCTTACCTGGGACCAAAGCTGTCCTGAAACTCTTCTGCCAACTCAGAGTGATGTAAATTCATGCCAATATGGAGACTGTGATGTTGAGGAATCTCTGGGTTGCAAAATTCACATTGCAGCTGAAGGAGAGAGTCTGGAGACTATATCTGCTCTTTATAATCTGACTTTAGAAATTTTAGTCCAAAATAATCCCAACCATCAGAAGATTGAGCCTGGTGGGGAAATTTATATCCCTCAAGGGGGTGAAGGGTGTCAGGAGCAAGATCAAGTGAGGCCGTACGTGACTTGTATGAGGAAATGTCGTCATCGACTGTCTACCTATCTTTTTTGACTGTTCATTCGATATTGTAGGACTTCTGAAGCTGTTCCTGTGGAGGTACTTGCCCCAAAACCCTCGGACCCAGTTTCCACTGATGTTCCTCAGAGTGGACCTGACCCTCCTTCTTCTGTTTTAACCCCCCCAAACCTTGGGGTAACGCCTGACTTGTCCCATGAAGAAAAACTTGTGGTTGATATGATGATCAATCGTATGACCAAGAAAGAGTTTCAGCAAAAGCAAATGGAGTACTCAGTCAACTTGGCATTCTCCACTAAAGTGCCAGTCTCATCTGTGAATATCCGATTCGGTGCGCTATATCTTTTTCACATGAAAGCACCAAGATACCTTGATGCCTAACTAAATGTATTTGTATGTGTCTTGCAGTCCTTCCGGTGACAGGTGAGGTACAGGGTAGGAAATTGCTGTCCGAAAGTCAACTGAAAGTAGATACTGCAATATTTGGAAACAAATCTCGAATTTACGACAATTTGGCGTCATCAATAGACAACGGCGCATTGATAATGCAGATGAGAGAAGACAATTTCGACATTTTGAAAATTACAGTGGTGTATCCAGAGGATGAGATGCAGGTCCTCTACAATCCAGGCGAACTCCCAATGGAGAGTGAGAGCAGCAGCAGTTCATTACCACTCCCAATGGGTGCACTCATCGGAATAGCTGCGGGTGGAGCTGTCATGATTGTTTTAGTAGTAGTCTTGTGCTGCTGTGCATCTGCCAGGAAAAGACAGAAAGCCCTTGTGCAGAAGGAAAAGATGCAGAAACAAATCACTGAAAACTCCACTGGTTCAAAACAATCTTCCAAGACAAAAATAGACCTCCAAGCATTCTCTCCATACAATGGTGATGTTTTGGGTACTAACATAGTAATACCTGTAGATCTGTCAGGAAAACCAATCAAGCCATACATAACAGGTGCAGACAGTGGCCAGGCCAATGGTAAGAGTGAGACTGCTGTGCCCCAAGAATTCCCTGATCGAGTATATCGATATCAAGAAGCTGGCAAATTTAGGGTACATGACCGAATACAAAGCCCCCAGAGGGCTGCTAGTCACCATGCTCTCCTGAAAGAGGAGACGAAAGGCCCAGCAACTGGCCAGCGCAACGAGAGAACAAAAAGCAACTCAAAATTACCTGCAGCAAGCAACACACCTAGGGTGTCAAGTTTATCTCGATATATGGAGCTGTAAAATGTGTTTTGAATACCTACTCGGCAACTCCCTCTCAACGCGAATGTGCGCCTCTACATTCACAAGTCTCATCACAGGAGAAGTTCATGACCTCGTGGCCCTGGATTCCAGGCAACGCGTTAAGCTCGATGCGCACATACGTGGCAATCGGCGCAAGGAAAGATACTTTCTTTTATTAAGAAAATTATTAGAAGTATTTTCTTCGAGGTTATCATCAAAGGTACGATATTCAGGAACCCTGAGTGCCCAACGCGATGGCGGTTGGCCTGCTGCGTCAAGGCGGCAAAGAGTGTTCAAATGGGATCTACAACGTCTCAGAACGTATTGAAATTTCTAAAAGTTGGTGAGAATGTCTTAACAAAGCGTGAAATGAATTGTGCCGTGCAGACGAGGGATGAGATCTGTAGCATTTGCGCTTGCTTTCTGTGCAGTTACTGGAGTTCTTGCTCAAACTCGTGCGTTTTGTTTATTATATGAATACATAGATGAATAAAAGTGAAATTTGAGAGGAAATACCTCGCTAAGGTGACGTTTTCTAACCTGAAGCACTGTGGCTCTGCAGCCGTATGTCCTACCTACGTGGTTCAGGCAGGGGACTCCTTGTACAGTATTCAGCAGAAATTTGATATTCTGTCACCAGGTATGTTCAATATCTTTGAGTATCGATATCAAGGGCGTATTTTACCTCGTGAGTATGTCTTGCAATGTAGATGACTTGACAAATGCCCTTCTGGCCTGTGGACAGCAGACTGACCTCCTCCAAATTGGTCAGGAGATTTGTCTCCCAGGTGCAGACAAACCTGGGTGCGCAAATGTGAGGTCATACAATAATGATGACAACTGCAAGGTGTACATTGTTCAGCAGGGTGATACCATTGAGTCTGTTGCAAACAGTTTGGACATATTCCGTGATACTCTCGACAATTTGAACAAGGATGTGCAAGCCGGGGGTATTTTGCAGCCAAACAAGTACTTGAAACTCCCTCCTTGGTCCAATCAGTGTGGCGATCCCAACAAGTCAGGCGAGTCATGCAGGCTCTACATCGTGAACAGTGGTGATTTCATTGCTGGCATTGCAGCTGCCTATGGAGTGACAGTTGATGACCTCCTCTCCGTTAATCCTGGGCTGGACGCGAACTCCGTTCTTCAAAATAGTCAACCTATCAAGATTCCACCCTTCCCTGCGAGTTGCGGGGCTGGAGTTCCATCCAAACCTCCCACTGACACAGTTTTGAAATGCAGGGGTTACAGAGTCCAGCAAGGTGACAATATTCAGCAGATTGCGCAAGCTTTCAAAACAACAGTGAATGACATCACTGCTGTCAATCCTGAATTGTCTGGAGGTGCATTAGTGCAACCTGGTACAATTGTCAAGATCCCCCCATATGATAACACGTGTGACAAACCAATCTTGGTTCAGATTGATAATGCAGGAGCCAACCCACCCCCTAGCGGTGGTGCGACACCAGTACCAGTCCCAGTCCCAGTGACAAATCCTTCGCCAGTTCCAATCCCAGTTAGCAGACCATCTCCTGTGCCAGTGCCAGTCACGGTGCCATCCCCATCGCCATCGCCATCCCCGTCCCCGTCCCCATCTCCCTCTCCAGCACCCGAACCAATCGCATCAGAACCTGAATCTGCAGATTCCCCAGCGCCAGCCGTTGTCATTGCTTTGGCACCAGAGATTGCTCCAACTCCTGCCCCAAGTAGTTCTCCAGGAGTGCACATAGTGGCATCTGCAGCCATGAGCATTCTTGTATTCTTGTTCTTTTGATGGTATCAGTAATGGATTTTATTTTACTTGAGTAAGAGCAAGTGTCTGTAATAGGGAATATCTAAACATCAATGGCGCATCCCGGTGTATCTATGCCTATGCCACCATGCTGCCTAGAGCTGTAGGTATATTCTTCCATGCATCTGCAATATGGTGCGATCAAAGATTTGGGTTGCACCCCACATGAATGGGGTTATAACTGGTACATAATGGTACCCGAAGTCAAGTGCACTTCTAGAAAGTATCAAGAGAAAATTCATGCAGGGTGTTGCTTTCTTGCAAGAGAGCTTGAATCCGTCTCAAGATGAAACCTGCACTTCACACTTTATGCCTGGTCTATGTAGTGTCCTAATCCCTCCCTGTTCACTCATCTCTTCCTCAATGACAGCATGCCTGTGATATCTACCGCTCATTTGTCTCGGGCACTTGGAGACCTCCAATCAGCACAGCACAGCAGTCCATCTTCAATGGCCATCTAGTCCCTTCCTTGGATCGAGCCGACCGGATCTGCATAATGCGAGCAACGACGGTTTGGCGCCCGTCATCATCCACGAAGCACGAGACTCGTATAGAATTACAATCCAATGAGTGTTTCAATTTCATAAGATTAAAACTTTGAGTTCCGAAGGTCCGAAAACTCTATCTATTCAGGCGTTAACCTGGTAGGTGCTGACACGAGCAGTTGCTGTGTGTCTTAGTCACGATACTATCTCTTGTTGTAACCGCCACAAGCAACAATATTTATTCTCGCAATGGCTCATAGTGAGAATATGAACGAAGACATAGGTACGTCTGGAGGCGATCCTGAATACCGTGACACTTCCCCGGGCTGGACGCGGTTTCCCCGTCAAGTCCGTAGGAGGCGCGGTTCATTGCAAGGACCCTTCGAACAACGTCTGATTAAACAATTACACAATCTTTAGATGCAGGAGAGGAGTTGCCTGACCTGCTGGTGGCGAACACCGACGTCACCATACAGTCTCCAATTGACGAATACTACCAGAACCTTGCGTTAAGGCTGGAGGAGCTCAAGACCGAGTTTACGAAAGTTGAGGCGAAAACAGGCAATGAACAGACTTTTGAAGATTACATTCAAGGTGATCGGGAGTTTGCCGAGGGTGTTCAACAGAATAGCCAGCGATATTACGATGCACTCAAAGTTCTTAGGGCTGACACACAAATATTTTATCCAGTTCCCAGTGAAGTGTATCGGGACGAATGGGACGATGTCATCATGGATGATACTATGGAATATACACATTGTCGATATACTCCAGTCGTCACAGAAGATGCCCGTGACTTTGGAATTGATGGATACACTTTAAGACTGCAACGAGAAGACAGGAGGATTCGCTTATTGATTTGCGTAACATTGTACAACGAAGATCAAGATACTCTTCGGAAGACATTGTTGGGCATATGTGATAATTTGGAAGTTTTGTACGAAAAGTTCACTCTTGCTGATGGAAGAAAGGGGCTGGATTGGCAAGAAGTTGCAGTGTGCATAATACAGGATGGCTTGCCCATGGCAGATCAATCTGTCATCGCTGCAGCAACGGTGCAAGGATTTTTTTCCCCTGTTGTTCTTCAAAATGATGTGCTTGGGACACCAACATCCTTGCACTTGTTTGAATACACTGCCAGATACAAGAAGCATGCAGGTATTGACAATTATCCCCCATTGCAGGTAGTTTTTGCAACCAAATCAAAGAACAAAGGAAAATTGGACTCTCACTGTTGGTTTTTTGACGCCTTCTCTTATTTAATTCAGCCCGAATACTGTGTATTGTTTGATGCTGGGACAAGGCCCATGCCGAATGCATTGAAGGCAGTCTGTACACATTTTCAAAGGTATCCTAATGTTGGAGCACTTACAGGGGAACTCAAGGTTGAGAGGCCATACAGAACTTTCCTTGCTTCCGTTCAATTCTGTGAGTGGAAGGTATCTCACTTGTTGCAGAAACCAATCGAGTCCATCTGTGGATTTCTTACTGTCTTGCCTGGGGCTTTCTCAGCTTTTCGATGGTTGGCAATTGATGGAGAGCCCCTTCGAAGGTATTTCTATGGTCTCTACTCCCAAGCAGAGCTGAATGCTTTTGAAGCCAACATGTATCTGGCAGAGGATAGGATTTTGTGTCTTGAAGTGGTTGCAAAGAAGGGATGCCAGTATAGATTAGAGTATGTCAAAGAGGCTGTTGCTGAGGCAGATCCAGTCACAAGGCTCGTAAATTTGATGAAGCAGAGACGTCGATGGCTGAATGGCACATTTTTTGCCATGCTCTATGCGTTGGGTAATATGAGCCGAATCTGGTCGGAATCTGGACACTCGTTCATGCGGAAGCTTGTCCTCACCACTGAATTCATCTATTTGACATTGGTGACTTTGGTAGGAACATGGTTTGGCATCGGTATCTTCTTTGTGATGCTTACAACTTTACTGGAAGTCGCATTCACTGGACCAGGGTGGCTTCAATCGATTGGTTATGGAGTTGAACTGCTCTATCTGTTCCTCCTTGTGACTGAGTTGATAATCAATCTAAAAAACAAACCTGAACCCGTCGAAAAGGTTCGTCTCCTTTTGTTTCTTCTCTTTTGAGCGAGTATGATCATCATGCTTTTCATTTTGCAGATACATTCATTCTGTGCAATCTACTTTGCGCTTTACATGCTGGTGTTTACTGGTGTCACGATATCATTCTTCATTACAAACTCGACTTTCACTTTTGCAAATGTTTCCTCAGATAAGCTTGGACTGCTTGTTGTCTTGCTGATGAGTGCTATTGGAGGTATTCTCCTGACTGCCTTGCTTCATGGAGATTTAGTGCAAGTGCTATGCTCTGGATTCCAATATTGGCTCATGGTGCCAACATTTTTCAACATTTTGCAAGTCAATGCTTTCTGCAATGCGGATGATATTTCATGGGGGACAAAGAACTTGGACAAGAGGGGAGATCACGAGGCTGTCAAAACTCAGTCAAAGAAGCTTGCATATCGTGTTCGGCCGACTCAGGCATCTCGTGCATTCTGGAAGGCGATGGGAGATCTTCAATCCCATTTATTTGACCAAGAGCAGGTGAAAAAGTACAATGCTAGAAAAGAGGCAAAGTTAAAGGCATTTGCCTCTTACCTTCTCATTGCGTGGGTTGGATCAAATATCATATTGGTTTCAATCATCCTGATTGTCTCAAAAACAACATGGGAAGTTTGTGCTGTGACAGAATCGCAGTTGGCAGTATCAGCAATAAGATCTCAAGCAGATGACTATGATAAAGCCCTAGCAATAGCAGACTTGGTTCAAACAGCAGCAACAATTCTCATGAGAGGATCACAGCTGTATCCATTTGATGGCTTACAAGGCTTTCCGCAAGCGTATCCCATGTTGGTGAGTGGTGATGCTCAAGCAAATGCAGCAAGAGGGTCAAGGGTGACAGTTCTGGCAAATGCTACAGAAATGTTCAACAACCTTGACCAAAGCATGCCTAAATTCGAGGACTGGCTGGCAGAATCAATGGGTATTAATGCATCCGCAACGCTTGAAGAGTTTGAGCAAATATGGATACCAATGCCATCGAACACTACAGGTTTCGATACATCAGTCACCTGCAAAGAGGAAAATGGGTACACCTATTACCTGCAAGCACAGTTCTTACTTCTGATGATCATTGTCTGTTTCCAGGTTGGAGGGTCCATTATCTTTATCATTTTCACCTGGTGGAGAAGGTTCACTGGAGCAGCGTTTGGCACTGGCTTCGGGCGCATTCCAGAAGGCGCATTGGGCTATGATGCAGAGGGAAAGATTTTGGATACAGATGATGAGGATGACTTGGCCTCAGATTTTGAAGTGTCTATTCAGCCCAACAACCTCAGATACATGACTTCCCTTCGAGGAGCACCGTCTTCAGGTGATATGGAAACGGTAACGGATAGTGGAAGCTACACACCCACATCAGATGGAAGCATGAGAGGGATGAGGCGCAGAGGCGGCAGTTCCCCTAGATACATCGATTGATCCTGCTCAATGATTTGTACGAACGCTGGCAAGAAATATAATGTTTTCTGTTTCATCTTGAGTAATAATCTTACATTTACAAGAAATTAGAAGCCACTAAATCCCTTCTTCGCACCATCCCCAGCCGGGATAACACGGAGCACATTGAAACGAACAGTTTTAGACAGTGGTCTACATTGCCCAACTGTGACAATATCACCTTCATTGCATCTAAAGCATGGAGAAATGTGCGCTGAGATATTTGTGTGACGCTTCTCATAGCGCTGGTATTTCTTAATGTAATGAAGATAATCTCTTCGGAGAACTATTGTGCGATGCATCTTAGTGCTCACCACCTTTCCTGAAAGGATTCTTCCTCTGATGGAGACATCACCAGTGAATGGGCACTTTTTATCGATATATTTGCCCTCAATAGCGTCTTTTGGAGTCTTGAATCCTAGACCAACATTCTTATACCACCTATTTCCGTTCTTCCCAGGAATTTTCCCACCCTTTCGCGCGGTCTTCTTATATCTGCAATCAAATAATGACCTGGTCAGATGAGTATGGACGCTGTCGAAAGCCATACGAACATGGAGCAACATGGAGCAAGACGGCGACTCGACCGTCCTGGAAACTCGCATCCGCAGAGATCACACATTCCCCTGACCCATTAATTCAACACTATAAGAAAATAACATCAACATACCCTCGGCTGATTCCAACCTGTCTCTGGAAAGCCTTCTCAGTCTGCATAGCCGCAACATGGGTGTTAGTCATTTGGTAGAGCATATCGCACTGCTTCCAGTATCTCTCTCTCACACAGACTAGTTGATTTTTAATTGGATCAACAATATTCCATATCAAACCATGTATCGCTGTGCCACCCGCCAGCCTCCATGACGGAACAAGGTCTCCAGCCGTCGTGGAGAAGCGGCTTCAACTACACCAAATCATCCCTTAGACGCACCTGATCAGCCATATTTCCTGTTTAACTTTCCTCTAATGCTTGATAAATAACGGAATTTACACTCCTGACTCTAGTTCCCAAGAGTTTGCTTTCTACCTGTGGGCTAGCCCCGTGCAGAAAGCCCAGTCATTCCAGAATCCTCCGATCCAAGTACCTGTCTGATGGGGTTTCTTGTAGATTGGATGGTCCCTCCCATCAAATCTCTCCTTTCATGGGAGACTTGTCCCTTTTCAGCGGATGGATGGACGACGCCTTCCTAGTCTACCACGCAGTGATGTGGCAAAGAAATTCCCAAGATCAAAGCTACTTATTTCCTGTGGTACGCGACCTTGCCATGTGCATGGAGCTCGAGCAGATCTGGGAATATCCATGACAGCTGAGTGAGTATGGGAAGGGCAGAAAAGTTGTTCTATCGGACTTGTTTACGAACGCTTGATGGGTTTAAAAGCTTGCGAATACCTTTCACTGGAGTATATGGCACTTGTTTAGTGAATTGGAGTTTAGATAGTCAGGAGTCAGTGCGGCATTGGTGTAAGAGTGGAGTGCAGGGTTTGAATAGTCTGCAAGGTGGGTTTGATCAGCTTCCGATGTTTCTTCGAACAGCGTGATTGTCCACGCAATGGGTGATATGATAATAATGCTCGAGTGATGCGCAGATGGGATGGATTGCGTGAGTAGAGCTCAACGCCAGTTGCAGGTACTGCAGAGTGTGGAGGAGGAAACTCACAAGGTATGCACCATGGTCAATGGTAGAACATCATATATGCGTCATGAAATGGATTGGGTACCTATTTTTAAATGCTTGTATAGGCAATCAATGAATGGGGGGAAGCGGTGGATGCGGTAGTGATGTATAGAAGACAAAATCATCTGGATCCGTGTGACTCGGAAGGCATCATACGTGGGAATCTGATCGGCATGGAGGTCATCTCGAGAGAAATCAACGATATCATGGGTAATATCATCAATACAAGTGTTTCGGACGACATGGAGCAATGTATTGATGCTGCTGCATGCACCATTGAGAAGTTTCTCGAGCCAAGGAATGATCAGGTTGAGGAAAGGCTAGAGTCGTTTATCCGCTCTTTTTATGGGCGTCTTGGATATAAATACGAGCCTTTTGAATGGCTTTACGAAGGGTTGAGCCCAATACTCCTAACCCATGTTATGCAAACAAGAAAGGGAACACCAGCAGCTCTTGCATTGGCATTGAGTGCAATAGGTTCAAAGGTGGGGATCTATCTTCTACCAATGCCATTAGATGATAGTGATCTAGGTCGACTAGGAGCAATAGACGAGTCACTCGAGCCTTTGCTCGAAACATTACCTTCTGAAGTTGCAAGTAGGCTAAATAGTGCTGGGTGTGGTCCAAATCCTTTGACCTGGATTTTGAGATTGGATGCCGGGCTTGCAGAGAATGCTGCCTTGTATGTAGACTGCAAGGAAGGAATCTTGTTGACAAAGTCAGATATGATGAAGAGGTTCCCATCCATGGGACAGATATCTGCTGCAGACTGGAGACAGCAAAGTCTTTTGAGATCGTGGAATGGATTGATCCAACTCGCCATTCAGGCTCATCAACGACGAGGAGAAAGTGATTGGGTGGCGCACTGGATTTACGTAAAGCTGGCTATGGACCCGTTCGCGCCCGAGTGGGGCATGGTACTGTGACAATGTGGTTTGATGTTTACCTAGGACTGTCCAATCCCATGCCTGGGATGGGCCTTCAGCCAAAGAAACGCGTTCGAATTGAATACGTTTCTTTCCATTTGTACAGTGATACAGAAAAAACTGGAAAATATCTGACCTGGTTGGTTTCTGTAAGACATGGGCGCTTTGCTGCGATTGGCATTGTTGTTGACTGCAGCTTTTGGCTGTGTCACTGCCCAGCTTCCTCAGCAGCTCTCCAATGTGCTTAGCGGGCTAGGCTCGATGATGATTGATACATTTTCTGACACAATTGGAGGTGAATTAGGCTATGCTAAATGCGTTCCTTATGAAATTCCTGCGCAATTCGAGAGTTATCAGGACTTTTGTCGGCACTTGAGTCAGATGGAAGATGAAGAAATTGACAACATTTTCAAAGAAGGAACAGGCCCGCAATCTCCATATGACGCTTTCCCTTTAAAAGGATGTGTATTAGGGTGTATTATAGGAAAAAATAGTTACGAAAGGGGTGCATTGTGGGGCTCTGGATCCTGGAGTGGAAAATGTATACGGAACAACAATGAGCTCAAGAATTTGCTGACACCCATCCCATCTCTTGGGGGCGCTATGACTGTCATGGACACATTTGAATGGAGTGAAATGCTTCCTGTGACTGAGAGATATCCTGGCTCAATCTCTGTCGACTGGTCCTGGTGGGATGCATACAACACGCTTGCATCTAGTGGTAGAATGTCTAGGGTCTGGACATTATCGTATGATGATGTTGTCATCCCAGAGCCTTCTCCCGATGACGGGCCTTTAGGAGAACTCATGGCGGCGTATCCCAAACTGGTCAAAGGATCAAGGGATGAAGTGCGAATGATTGAACCTGGTTTGGTCTTTGGACAACTGTTTCGCAGGCCAAACTCCTATCTGAATCCCCTTCCTGTTCCTGTCGACAGTGGTATACGCTTCGCGATGATTCAAGTGTGTCAGGGCGACAGATATGCCATGAATGGCAATCTGAGAGATTTGTAATGAAAAGGGCCAAGTCCTACGTGGCAATGACTGATGGCCCAAGAGCAAAGGATCAGAGCCATCCCGGTAATATGCTTTTTTCTGAATTGTATTTCGTGAATGGATGTAAAAGCTTGGGCATCTGTGGATCTAGAGCCAGTTTCATTCCTGGTTGAAGAGAAGGTTTGTCCACGCATCTTGCTGTAAGCTTGCGGCATTTCTACCTTTTGTAACACTTTATTGTTGAGATTACCCATATTTGTAATATATAGGTTGAGAAATGTGACTTTTTCTCCAAGTACTGGGAGAAATCGCCATTGCATGTCGAATCCTCTCCAAAAACGCGGGAGCTATTTCAATCTCTCTTTCCTGATTCATTTTTGACCGATGGGAAACTCTAAGGAAATCATTTAGTCCTTGGAAGTGACGTATTGGGTGCGAAATTCGAAAAAGGGGAGCGACATTCCCTGATCGATGCTGAGGAATGGACTGTACAGAGTTTGTTGGAGCAAGGGTGGACACTGCAAGTTCATCAGCCTCAGCGTTTTGAGGACAATCTCTGGAGGTTATGTGCATCTTTGGAGTCGAGTATAGGATGTTTGGTTGGGTGTAATGCGTACATCACCCCTGAAGGGCATCAGGGACTTGCTCCACATTATGATGATGTGTCAATATTTTGCTGTCAGATTTCAGGAAGGAAGAGGTGGAAGCTATACAGCGCAAACCCTCCTTTGGCAAATCATTGCAGTGGGGATTTGGACTCAGAATCACTCGGTATACCTCTGCAAGAGGTGGACATGAGCCCAGGGGACGTGCTGTATCTTCCTCGGGGAGTGATTCACCAGGCAATGGGCACTGATGAGACTTCTGTACATCTTACCATCAGTACGTATCAGAGATGGACTTTTGGGGATTTGGCGTTGAAAGCAGTTGAAGCCATGCTATCGCTTCCTGCGCTGCAGCTTGAATTGCCAGATATTGCTCGAGAGAGTTTGCCAGTGACTCAGGGTCGTGTTTCTGATCTCTCGAATGGGGTACTAACTAATGTTTTCGTCGAGTTAGGAAACCACATGAAATCTCACGGGAATAAGATTTCGATGCATGCCATGAATGCCTTGAAACACGATTTTATGGTGAATCGCTTGCCACCTCATCCCAAACAAGTTGTAGACAAAGGTCCACGTCCAGGGCTCCACGACACCATCGAGGCGGTCCATCGGAAGTTCTTTCATCTCTTTAAAGAGAATCGTACAGATATTTATTCTGAGTATAATGAAAGAACACGTACAGTTGATTTGTCAGGCAGAGAAGATGTGCAATTGAGATTGGTATCAAGCCTGAGAAACAAAAGGCATTCTCACATGATGCCCTCTCCTCATGTCAGCGAAGATGATGGATACGATAAAGAAGGGGAAGAAAATGAGGAAGAAGAGGAAGAAGATGATGAAATTATACTTCCTCAGTCATATGAATCTGTGCTGGGACAACTATTTGAGGGCAACCCAATAGCCGTGAAAAGCCTTCTCCTGAATGATAATGAGGAAAAGCTTTCTTTCGCTAGATTGATGTGGGATTTTGATTTGGTGAAGACCGGCATACAAACTCACAGGAAAAGAAAAGCTGACACCCACAAGACATTTTCTCAAGAGTAGGTCATGCAACAATATATACTGCCATGAACGTGTAAAGGTACACTGTACTTTATTCGATTTACTACATTTGCCATGATTTCTATTTATTCGCACGCATTTCGCGGCACCGTAATTGAACAATTAATTAATTAGTGTAAATTCCAGCACCGCTGATCCCGGTTCATAGTGATCCAGCATTTCCGATATACATTTGTCCCCGGCGAATTGCGACAGGATTTGTCTAGGACAAATTGTCCTCCGAATAGAATCTCTAGCAGCAAATAAAAACAGAAGTTCCTTCACAAGAGTTCCTTCGCAAACAATCAACTTCTGGCCATATCTTTAGATCTATTGTTAACGAAAGTTAACTCGAAGTGTGATGAGTGTTCTGGAGTAGTTCACAACGAATTCCACGGGGTCTAAAACTGGGCCTCTTCTCTGTATGGGATATCCTGGAAGAGATTAAACACCTCCGACGAGTATTTGACTGCCTTATCAGAGAATCAGGGGCCACTTCAGCCAAGCTTGATTCATTGAAATTGTGAGGTGCTGCAGTGGAACACGACCGCAACCTCTCAGCAAGGTGTCCTTAGATCTGACTGCATGAATTAAGACCACTTCCTCACAGGGTCAGAATTTGTCGACTCATTGATTGCTTGGCTCGTGTCTGACGTGGCCGAAGCATCATCTTCATATTAAATCGTGTCACTCTACACTACGATTTTTGCAATAGTGCTTTCCGCTGCCGCCCACGTTTCCTGATAAACTACTGTGATCCCGAGGCATCTACTGCTGATTGACAAAATAGGGTAGCATTTCAACAAACGCGGCGGTTGGTGTCGCACTGCAAGCACAGCCTGCTAATCCATCTATGTAGTGATGTAATAATCACTTCATTGCTGCAGCAAGGAACAGGCATAAACTCCGACATTTGTAGACAAGTTGTCTGTCTCGTCTGTAGCGAATTTCCCCCTTCATTGTCTGTAGCATATTCTTATTCAACAAAAGTGAGAAAGGGAGCACTGACTCTTGCTGCTACTGTCAATCTCTAACGTTTACACCAATCCAATGTTATGCATCCAAATCTGCAATCCGTAACGTTCATCTCACACAGTGACATGTATCCTTAGTAGTAGAGACCTGCAGTCTCATGTGTAAATACCTTTGTCGATCCGTCGAATTCAGCTTATGCATTGGCATGAATGCCTCAGCATGAAAAAGGAAAAATGTATGAGAATTTATAATTGCAAATTCAACGAATAATAACACATGATGCTGGTTTCTCGGTCATCACATCGTCCTTGCGCACCTACAATCAGGGCTGTACACACCCCACAGGTACAGATCCATCGATGTACTGGGAGATCAGTACACTTTAATGGTAGAAATTACGGGTTTGGGACGATTAGGACGATCTGCCAGGCAGAGTCGAAGGAATTCCCTCAAGAGAGTGCCGAGGTTTGTTGATCGACCAAGATTGTTCTTGATTGGTGATAGATGTAGGGGTTCACGTGACGAATGTTAATCAATGGTGTATTTGCAGGATATTAAAGAGATTTCTGAACTTTCAGAGGCTCCGGTGCAATATTCGAAAGAGTTCGTTAGGACGAGGCTCATCACATTTGCTGGGATCGTACTTGGGTACGCGAGTTTTTACCTGACTCGTAATAGTTTGACGTATACAGCTCCAGCCATGTTTGCTGATGCATCTTTGGGAGTGTCGATGACTGATGTACGTGCCTGATATGATATGGGAACCTTCGAACAACAATCAGTGTTTGATGAGAGGATTCATGTATTGCAGATTGGAGCATTGACGTCTCTCTTTCCCATCATGTATGGAATGTCCAAGTTTTTCTCTGGAGTCCTTGGTTCAAAAACGTCTCCCAGAATTCTTCTGGCAGGAGGGCTCATGGCGACTGCGGCAATGAATATTGCTTTTGGCTTCTCTGCATCCATGCTGTGGTTTTCTGTCTTTTGGTCCATGAATGGAATGCTTCAAGGGTTGGGCGCTCCTGGATGTGCTCGAATTCTGACATCTTGGTTTGCAGCGAAAGAGAGGGGGACGTATTGGGGCATGTGGAATATTGCACATAATCTAGGTGGTTTTATTGCTCCTATTCTGGCGGGCACTGCAGCCAAGATGTATGGATGGCAGTGGGGTGCGTGGATACTGTATTGATTGCATGCGTGGCTTGTAATAATCATTATCCGCTCACAATATGCAGGTTTGTTTGCCCCTGGTGTCATTGGAATTACAATGGGTATTCTGGTGTTGTTGGGTGTCAAGGATTCTCCCGAGTCAGCTGGCTTTAGCCCCGTGGAAAGAAGCGATTCCAATAGTAATACTTCATCAACAACCAAAAATGAAGGAAAAAAGGACTCTCTTCTCGATTTATTAGTCAATGATTGCCTCAAGAATCCATTTGTTGTTGGTCTTGCAGTGACCTACTTTTTCATCTATGTTGTACGTCAGGGAGTCACCTCATGGTTTGTATTCTATCTTCTTCAAGTCAAAGAAGTAGCAGATGCTGGAGCAGCTTCTCTTCGAGTGTCTGGACTAGAACTGGGAGGTCTGTTTGGCTCTCTGATAGCTGGGAAAGTGTCTGATATACTGATTTCGCGTTCAAAAGGCGAGGAGGGTACTGTCGGGAAGAGAATTCAGGTAGTGATTGTTTATACAATAGGAATAGCCGCCATGCTGGCCGCGTTCGCCGCAACTCCCGCCTCCATGGGTTCCCTCCAATGGCTCACGGTGTTCATGATTGGCTTCTTCCTCTATGGGCCACAAATGATGATTGGGTTATGTGGAGCTGAGCTGGTCCGACCAGATTCTGTTGGGGCATCTCAAGGATTCCTGGGTTGGGTTGCATATATTGGAGCGGCAAATGCAGGAATTCCATTGTCCATGGTGGTTCAGAACATGGGGTGGGGTGCATACTTCTCAACACTTATGGCTGCCTGTGGGATTGCTATTTTACTTTTGCTACCCATGACAAATGCGAAAAGTTACAGTCAAAATCATAAGACTATGTAATTATATAAAGCAATCAATATAGAATGACATGGGTTTTAGCGTGCTGTTGGACAGGGGAGCATTCGTACCCCATCAATCTTTTCATTTGCAACACTTCGTACTGCTGGAATATGCTTCTCCTTACTTCTCTGGATCAAAGTCCGCAGTAATGGTCGGTAGTTTCCCTGCTGTTGAACGCGTTCAAGCTTGGTTTTTATTGGTCTCAATTTCTTGTGCACAAAGTAGTATGATTCCCCGTGCCCTGAATCAAATTTCAAAAGATACACTGTATCATCATTCCCTTCTAATTTCTTTAATGTTGCTGCCCTGTACGCCTCAACAAGTCCATCTTTCCCAGTATCTCTGTCGTCACAGAAGCCTGTTGGACTAGGGAGTCCTGATGATAAGTCTCCACTGCTTGTGCTAGAGTGACTACAGAATGGGGACAGCTCTTCTTCGCTTGCAACGCGATCCAACCGCGCACCAGACCACAGTGAGGAATCATCCCCAACCAAGTTCTGCTCTCTCAATGCGTCTTTTGTCAGGGACAACGGGCGATTCGAGCTTCTCCCCGTAAACTTTTGTATGCAGTGCAACACTGAAGCAAACCCGACCATCACAGAGACTGGGGCGATCTTCACAACAAGGGAGGATGATTCAATTGATAATACGGTAGAACTTATCTTCGTCAGAGGTGTTCTTACCACCACTTGGCACGCTATAAAACAAACTTGCAGCAACAGTGCAGCAGCCTTGATACACAGAGGATGTGACTTTGAACTACCAACTGCTCCACCCTCTGGAAATGCTTTCAGTGACACAAACCCAGTAAAACCAATCAAAACAAGTGACACAAAGTCCCACTCTAACTCTCGCACGACTGCATAGACATCAAAGAATCATGAATGTTTCCTCACACTCGGCAGTTTCCAACTCAGCAAGAGCTGCGTCGTCATGTCCCGAACAAGTTGATCGCACCTCCAATAGCACTCAATATCGCCAAAATAGGCAATCCTATACAAAATATCACTGATTGTATCTTCCCCACTCGCCGCAAAATCGATTCAAGTAGATCCAGCTGCTGCCAGGATTGCCTGGTTCGAACTCTCTTGTAAACTGGCAACTCGCGTTCAGCCGCAGAGAATGTATCTAATGCCTTGTAATGGACAAAGACCATTACAAAGTAAAAGTCTTTGGCAGAAAGTCCGCAGAAGAAGGGCTGTGCATAAAGTCCTGCGTTGGCCCTCGAGGGTAGATCTGCTGAATCACACCCGTCAGTACCTAGGTCTAAAGAGCAAGTAAAGAACGGATATGTTACACAAATCAATTGTTTTTAATGGGGTAGGGCAATGCGCTGATATCAAATCTCGGTTGCAGATTTTTGGGACATGGGATCTTTGGGGCCGAATCCGGGTGGCTACTCGGGCTTCCCGACCTGGCCAGGTCGGTCCTGGCCAGACCCCCTTCCTTCAAGGGAGGCAAGGATGCCCCTCAATTGTCCCATATATCAGCATCCTGTTTTCATCCTTCCTATCCCATCCTCGGTCTTTCCTCAAACACATTGTTTTCTGCAATCCCATCATGCTTTTTCTTACACACATGGCATCATATTCAAATGTCGGGCATGGGAATCCATACAATGATGCTGACTGATTTTACATGGGCATTCCTGACCATTTGTTTCTGTTACTGATCGTGCGTTCCATCTGTGCGCAAGCATTTCGCAATGTTTCAAATGCTCGAACTAGGTTATGAGGGGTCTTGGGTCCTGTGCAGGCCGCAATCTGGGTTGAGACGGCATCAATGTCATCCATGTCTGAGTGCCATTGGACATCATCACCAGTGACTGTTGAATGCTCTGAGCCAGTCATGCCAACACGCGACTGCAGTGAACGCTGTTCAGATACTGGATCTAGATTCATAAAAATATGAAGCTTTGCTCTTCTTTCGTTGGATTCTTTCTCCTGATGTGCAATCTCAGTGCTTTGAAAGCGTTCCATCTGCAATACTTGGTCCCTCCAAGAAGTGTACCATTCTTCCTTGTCTTTCACACTCTGTCGCCTAATCTTCTCAAGAGAGCGTTTCATTTGATCTTTTGATTCGATGCGACTCAAAATATTGGGGACGAGTGAAGCCATTTCCTGGGCAATGCAGAAGAGCTCATGCTTCCTTTTGTGCTGCAGCTCATCAAAGAGTATCCTTTCCTTGCGGAGTCCGTCAATAGACGTACGCAACGATCGACATTGTAACTCTGCCTCCCCTTTGGTGATATTGGACTGGTACTTTTGATCTTCTAGGCGTCGAACCCTCTTCTCAGCCAAGACAGTCTCTAGATACAGAGCATCTGGGCATCCTGCCTCCGCCCTGCGGTCTTCCAGGGTCCTCTGGACTGTGTGAAACCTATTGATCTCTCTCTGTATATCATCACGCAGCTGTTGGAGCCGATTCTCCAAGTTTCTGTCCTGGACCTCCAGAGCCACCAGAGCACTGTGCTGGTTTCCATGAGGACCCCTCGAAGGTGCGTCACAAATGTCGAAAAGAAGTGCCTTCAAGTGGTCATTTTCATGCTGAATGGAATCTAGGGCAAACCTACAGCACGATGAAACGATATCCAAGTCATGGAACCATCCCCACAAGTCACCCAAGAGAGCTCACCTTCTAGACTCTGTATGACTCTTCATTCTGTGTCAACCAATTGTTGTTGATGTATTTGGATACGACGCTATCAATGTGACCTTGTCTACCTATATATCTGGTTGACTCGTGTACGTCGGCATGATCAAGGGTTTCTGACTCGGCACCTGTCTGAATCAATCAAGATACCCAGGTATCCGTCTCTTGAGACATGTCTGATGCCCAGCCATTTGTGTAGCATTTGATCCACATGATGCCCATTCAATTTCATACCTAAGAATTTATTTCAGAAAAGACAAACCCAGCCTCAAGTACTTATTCTGTTGGAAATTGCGCCATCATTCGACGTGCTTGATCCACTCGAATCGCTCCTAGCGTATTCACACCGATTGGTTTAGCCTTCTGGAGATAAGATCCAGATTGATATCTAACATAGTTTGGTATTGTGATACAGAAAACAAGTAGATATGGGTCGTGAGGCAGAAACCCCAGAGAAGGCTTTAGGGTGAGTGCCCTTTCACGATATTCTTCTTTTGGCAGGGTTGCATGCATTAATGAACATGGATGATTATGCAGATATGTGCGTAAAGTATCCGGGCCTGTGGTCATTGCTGCAAACATGGGTGGCAGTGCCATGTATGAGCTGGTTCGGGTTGGAACGGATAAGCTCATTGGAGAGATTATTCGCTTGGAAAATGACACTGCTACTATTCAAGTGTATGAGGATACATCAGGGTTGACAGTTGGGGATGTTGTGGTTCGAAGTGGAAAGGTGTGTGTTTTGATTTGATTGCACAGGACTTGCAGTTGGGTGATGTATGTCTCATGGTTCTTTTGGTTGCAGCCATTGTCTCTGGAGCTTGGTCCAGGTATTCTTGGAACGATTTTTGATGGTATTCAACGTCCGTTGAAGGATATTGCTGTGGGGAGTGGGTCCTGCTTCATTCCACGTGGTGTGGATGTTCCAGCTCTGAATCGCTCTGCCTTGTGGGATTTTGAGCCCACCAATTTCAAAGTTGGAGACAGGATAACGGGTGGCGATATCTATGGTATTGTTCATGAGAACTCGCTCATGGACCATCGCGTGATGCTTCCTCCAGCGGCTCGAGGAAACATTTCTTACATTGCCCCACCGGGTCAGTATTCCCTGACTGACAAAGTGATTGAAATCGATTTTGGTGGCGAGAAGAAAGAGTACTCCATGTTACAGATGTGGCCTGTGCGTGCACCGAGACCGGTGGCAAAGAAGATGCTGGCAAACACTCCGTTATTGACCGGTCAAAGGGTTCTAGATGGGTTGTTCCCTGCAGTCTTGGGAGGGACATGTTCCATCCCAGGTGCCTTTGGCTGTGGCAAGACAGTCATTTCGCAGGCTCTATCAAAGTATTCAAACTCTGATGGAATTATCTATGTCGGATGTGGAGAACGAGGGAATGAAATGGCTGAAGTGTTGATGGACTTTCCACAGTTGACCATGACTTTGCCGGATGGAAGGGAGGAAAGCATTATGAAGAGAACAACCTTGGTTGCCAACACATCCAATATGCCGGTAGCAGCGAGAGAAGCCTCAATTTATACCGGAATTACTTTGGCAGAATACTTTAGAGACATGGGTTACAATTTCTCCATGATGGCAGATTCCTCATCGCGCTGGGCTGAGGCCTTGAGAGAGATCTCAGGTCGCCTGGCCGAGATGCCTGCTGATTCTGGTTATCCTGCCTACCTAGGTGCCAGATTGGCTTCATTCTACGAGAGAGCAGGGCGGGTGCAGTGTCTTGGTGGTCCAAGTAGGGAGGGAAGTGTTACTATTGTTGGTGCAGTATCTCCCCCTGGAGGGGATTTCTCTGACCCAGTGACCACCGCCACCCTTTCGATTGTCCAAGTATTTTGGGGACTGGATAAAAAGCTTGCGCAGAGGAAACATTTCCCTTCTGTGAACTGGCTCATTTCATACTCAAAGTATGCCAAGGCTCTGGAACCCTTCTATGACAGTTTTGATCCAGAATTTGTATCAGTCAGGAAGACTGCACGAGAGATTTTGCAGAAAGAGGACGATTTGAATGAAATTGTGCAGCTCGTAGGAAAGGATTCTCTCGCAGAAAATGACAAGGTCACACTCGAGGTTGCCAGACTCATCAAAGACGACTTTTTACAGCAAAACTCCTTCACAAAGTATGACAAGTACTGTCCTTTCTACAAGACTTCCAATATGCTCCGCAATATGATAACGTTCTACGATGTTGCAAATGAAGCCATCGAACGGTCCAGTGCATCAGGGTCTGACTCGCAAAAATTGACGTACAATGTGATAAAGAATAGACTGGGTGACCTTTTGTACAAGCTCGCATCACAAAAGTTTGAGGATCCTGCAGAAGGAGAAGAAGCTCTCAAGGCAAAGTTTCAGGCGTTGAATCAGGAAATTCACGAGAGAATCGCCTCCCTTGAAGAAGAATATAGATGAGTATACTTTTGGCTTTTGTAATCGCCATGTGTTCTATCGACAGATGTACAAAATTTGAATTCTATCCCGGGTCAAGTCATGATACCGAATTACTTTGGTCCCGATGCATCCCGAGCGAGGTGTGCGAAAAATCCCATGAGACACAGACTGGCCACAAGCGGCAATATTCCAATTCCAACTTTATCCAAAGTCAACAGAACTTTGATTAATACTTATCGAAATGCCTATCAAAGGAGACAAAGCGCCAGCGAAGAAGGTAGGGGCTCACAACCTCACAGTCTTTCGGTTCATGTCTTTGTTGTGCGACCGTGGGACATGAGACCTTGACTCTGTATTTTCTTCTCATCTATACATGAATAAATATATTGTCTATCATTTGAGCGCACCGTTTGCCCAAGAAAGGGGCTGGTGTGGATCGACAGTTACTGACCGTTTGATCGTCGTTGTGCAGACGGCCAAGAAGGTGGCTGAGAAGAGAGGTGCTCGCAAGAAGACCTCTTCAAAGGTATGATTGGTTTTGATATTGTTTCGTTGCATTCCATTGGGGGCGTGGCTATGCAGCATGCCTGATGGCATGTTGTTGTTAGCAGCCCAGTGGACACGTACATGTTGAACCTGAATAATCATGCCCCTTCTCTGATTGCTCCATTGATGTCATATAATGGTGTTTTCTTGTTCTGGCTGCAGTCGGAGACGTACAAGATTTATATCTACAAGGTGCTGAAACAGGTTCACCCAGATACTGGTATTTCCTCCAAGGCCATGTCCATCATGAACTCCTTCATCAATGATATTTTCGACAAAATTGCCAACGAAACCACCAACTTGGCTCGCTACAACAAGAAGCCAACTGTTACGTCGCGCGAGATCCAAACTGCTGTCCGTCTTATTCTCCCAGGAGAGCTCTCAAAGCACGCCGTCTCTGAGGGAACAAAGGCTGTGACCAAGTTTACCACCGGCTAAGCCACATTGTCATCAGACAATGGATAATGATGGTTTCATCACATGACTTTCGCATACGCTGACTGAACTCATTGATGGCAGTGAACCATACATGTTGTGCTCCATTGCAAAATCGTGGTGCTTTCTGTGTGTTGAATGTAAATTCATGCATCTGTCATCGATTGCTGTAACATTACATACACTAATATCTATATTTGGTTGAATAATCCTTTGGAGAGATGACCAGACCCCTACCCTTCCTGGCACCTCGATACACTGTCTCAACAATGTCTATAAATTCCTGTTTGTCAGTCATGGCCCAGTTGATTTTGTTATTGTTTCCCGTGCCCAGATCAATCATGATATGCTGCAGAGTCATACAATGGAGTTAGCAGTAGATGATCGACGATTGTGCTGTCCATGCTAACACGTGTCATTGCACACAGCATGCTTGCCCTCCTTCAATGCAATACAATGGAGGAGAAGGCAGCAATGACACTCAAGTTGCATGGACAGACGTTGCTATAGCAAAGTGACTGCCTTGGATGTGATGGGCATTGAACACAGATCCAAGGTAATTTCTTTGCATCAACATCGAGGATAGTCAACGCACCTTGTTACGAAAAAAGAACATGACTGTGCAAGGGTCATACAGTTCATACATGGCATTGAAATCTGGCACCTCTGTTATATCTACGAGGTATATAACAGCAAAGTTTTTTATTTTATCTGCCACAGAGGCCAATGTCTCATCCATTTGCATGCAGGTGTCATCCCAGTCATGCCCAAATCGAACAACGACAACTCTGGACTCTTCCTGCGACGAAATACAACAACCTACTGGGTTATTCATGGCATAAAGAAACGAATTACTCATACAGTTCCAAGTACATACAGTCAAAATGGCCTGATCCACGGCAAAACCAGAATGAAGATGGGGCAGGAGGAAGCTCATGTTTTATGATTTGATTGGCATTGTCCTCGACAGAAATAGATGATATCTATTACAAATTTAATTTTTTTCTTACTGCTGGATGGACGCACGCTGCTACAGAATCCCATTGTCCATCGGATTCGAATTGGGACTTGTATCCAGAAATGATGTGTGCCATCTGGGAGGGCAAAGGGTCCTTTGGTGTATGGCTCCATGTTGCGAAGCATTCGCAAATACCTGCAAAGTGGGATTTGGCCGCGAGAGGGTTGGCATTGATGACGCTGCACAAGCCTTCCTGAGCATCCTGCTTTTCATCTCCATCTCTCAATCCTCTGAGTGCAGCACACCACCCACCCATGAAAGCTGACGTGTGGGGGGCGATTGTTTCCGGTGTGGAATTGCCAATTTGCCCCAAGCATACTGCTGCGTTTTCAACCAGGCTCCTCGGAAGCACGCCGACAGGGACTGTGAGGATTGGCAGCAGTCTTTCAAGTGATATCATGGCAAATTGAGCAACATCTTGAGAGGAACATTTCTTTGCAACAACTCCTAATGCCCAGACGGCATTATTGCAGGCGTCAATATTATCCCCTATTATATTTTCTGGCTGTATACATTCTAGAATAGCTTCCATGAGAGGAGAGAGAAAGGGCAAGAGTTCTAGCATGCAGGCAGCTGCCAAGTCACCAACGAGTCCAAAGGCACTCTGGCGTAAAGCAGGACTTGAGTGCACGGAGACTTTGACCAATAGCGATCCCAAGGAACTGCTAGAAAATAAAGGGGCAATAGATGGGCCTAAACCTTGAATGATGCCGCTCAAGGTGTCTAGTGTATGCTCTACGAATTTGACCTGTTCCTCTGGGTCGACTGGTGTGGCATCTCCAGCGTGATAATATCCTTCAGCCAACGACATGCATGCGTGGAATACATTTTGGGCATATGAAAGAAGTGATGATCCAGCTTCAGACCCAACTGTCCCAATACAGTCAAGTAATGGCAGAATCTCAGGGTCTTCAGCAGATGCACGAGATGCCTTGAATGTATCCAGTTTACCAAAGAGCGAGGGCAACAGAATATCCGCATATTCTTGCCTCTGTATAATCTCACAGCTTGATAATGCTATGATACTGATTGAATCGTACACTGCTCTCAAAGATCCCTTCCCATAATGCTGGAGTCCAAATGACAAGGCACTGAATATTTCTGGAATGTATGGCTTGATCAATACTGGATCTTCCTCAACCAAAGTTGCCAAACTACCACAGGCAGCTATTTGTACTATTTTATTGCGGTCTTTCACGACTCTATCTATGATACCATGGGTTACTCTCTCTAATAACGTTCCATCACCCTCTGATGTGTTGCTATACACGTTTCTGGAATACCTCGTCAACGTCCAGCAAGAGATGCAGCGAATCATCGGCCGCTGATCGACAAGACCTGGCAACACAGCTGATATTATCGCATGCGTATGTTCCTTCAAACCAGTATGGCACCCATTGCTTACAGCCCCAAGTGTCAATATGGCTGCTTCCCTCGCTTTCCAATTCCCTTGCTGCAGATTACTCTCCACAACAGGAAGCAGTGTCGGGAGAATATCATCCCCTAGGAGCCCCGAAAGCATGTCAAGACCAGCAGCAGAGCTTTTCCTGAGGTTCCATTCAACATCTGCCTCTTGATCCTTCTCCATCTCACCATCCTTGCTGATCTGTGCATGTGACACGGATGCATGAAGATGAGGCCGCAATTCGGAAGCACTCTCCCTCTTCTCTTCCTCGTATGCTTCTGCTTCAGCAACTTGCTCATCGAACTCATCAAACTCCATATTCTTCACCAATAGCGGAATGAGCCGAGGCACAAATGGTTTCAGCAATTCCCCATCAAAACCTGCTTCAGGAAACACCGACCAGAATTCAGACGCTTCAATAGCAACATCATGTTGTGGATCTTGCATAGCATCGATCATGTACTGAATTAAAAGCGACAGCTCCCCCTCAAGTTGAGATGGCGCCAACTCGGACAGATGAATCAATCCAATGCACACCACTCGTCTCACCGCAGCCTCTGGATGATGCGCCAACGAGAACAACCCCGCCTTGTACGCAGAAATCAACTCATCCATCTTTGAAGATTGATTGAACAAAGCATAATTCAGTATATTGATGGAGGCCACTGGAATGTGTACGGCAGCATTCCCCATCTGTGCCAGAACCAATGGCAACAGACAATCATTCGCACTCGTAGAGTCTCCCACATCCTCCTCCATCCTCCCAGGAGAGTCCTCCCACGTCTTTTGAATAGCATTCAATGCACCATCCATGGCACACTCATCACCAGAATTCAAATACATCTGCAAATCACGCAGCAGAGAAGGCCACTTTGAAAACCCCAAGCAAGACGTCAGTGTTGCCACACATGTTGCAGCAGTATGCCTCAGTGTCCGATCCGCACATCTCAGTCCATGCACTAGTATCTGCTTCACCGTCTCAATAACATCAGGGACAGCATTCGACACAATAACATGCCTCAGACTATTCTTCAGAAACAACCCTGCACTCTGCCGTACAGCCCCAGCAAGCCCATCCCCTGACACCAATATATATGCCAAATAACTCGGGTAATCTCGGTATGAGCTACACCATTCCTCCAAATGGGATAATATCTACACATATATCATATACTATCTTCCATTAAAGCACCATACAACTAGCGCCAGTCTGTACAATCCATCCCGCACCTGGTGCTGATTGGCCCCTGGACTTTGAAACTCATTCAGCAACCCAGCAACCCTCTGAACACACCCATCATCTGGTTTCCAACCGCCATCCATTTCTCAATCAGTATTGATCCATGCAATAGAGAATCCGTTCATCCTATTCTTCTTCTTCTTCTTCTTCTGTTGAATCAGTCACAGAATTCGACAAGAGATGTTCCCAATCACAGTCTTCTCCCTCTTACTTTAAATTCTATATAAATAACAAGGATGAATCTGTTTATTTGACTAGGCAAACAATGCATGCATGTAGGATTGAGTTCAGCATGGAGGATGCACTCCTTGATTGGAAAAACAAAATTCCTTTTCTTTTTTCTCTCTGTCTCTCTCCGATTGCCAAAACACTCTTTTCACAGATGGAAGGTTCATCTTTGATTTAGAATTAAGAATAGCATTGCTGGTGGTTTCATAGAACGATGGTACGAGCGACAAGGAGTCGCAGGGCTGCTTCAAAGAAGGCAGACAAGGACAAAGACTCTCCGGCGGAGAAACCTGCAACTCGAAGGGGTAGGAGGTCGAATATTATAAAAACTGAGACGAAGGGGGGAGGGTCGAGAGGAAAGGGTAGGAATGCGTCACGGGCGGGTTCAAAAAAGGATTCTTCCTCTCAATCGACAAAGGTACAACCTCAGAGCAGTGGTAATGAGAAACTGACAATGGCACAGAAGAAGAATAGGAAGAAAAAGCTTCGGAAGGCCGCGAAGAGGGTGGAAAGGGAGCAGGGTGGTACTTTGTTTTCTGGAGGGAGAGATGCTGGGGACAGCATTCGCGATGACTTTGAGGTAGAATATGTTGCTCCGCCTACGGAGATGGTTTTGGATACACTAAAGGTAAAAGATGAGAATGGAGTTGAGACAAAAGAGGATCCAGCTGTTTTGGAAGAGTTTGCAAAGATATTGCAGAGGTTTGGGAACCCTGAGAGCAGCAGTGCTCCTGACGAGGAAAGAGCTCATGGATCACGTTCTGGTGACGAGGGCCAAGGAAATGATGTGGGACACCAAGATACGGAGGGTGAATTACGAGGGTCAAGGAAACAGAAAAGAGGGATGAAGAGGATGACTATTGGAGAGTTGAAGCAGGCCTGTTTGGTGCCTGAAATTGTGGAGGTGTGGGATGTCACGGCGATGGACCCTCTGATGTTGGTGTATCTCAAGGCATATAGAAATACGGTTCCGGTTCCTCGGCACTGGAGTCAAAAGCGAAAGTATCTTCAGGGGAAGAGGGGGTTGGAAAAGCCCCCCTTCAAGCTACCTGCTTTTATTGCTGCGACTGGGATTGGCGAGATGAGACAGGCTTATTTAGAGAAGGCAGAAGAACAGAATATGAAGTCAAGAGGTCGGGAACGAACTCAGCCTAAAATGGGCAAGCTGGATATTGATTATAGAGTGCTGTATGATGCATTCTTTAGGCATCAGCAGAAGCCCTTGCTGTCAAATCCTGGAGAGTTGTACTATGAAGGAAAGGAATTTGAAACAGCTCATTTGAAAAAGTTCAGGCCTGGGGTTCTGAGCGATTCATTATCGGAGGCTTTGGGAGTCCAAAGAGGAGCACCTCCTCCTTGGCTCGTTGCGATGCAGCGATATGGTCCACCACCCAGCTATACATCTCTTCGAATCCCGGGATTGAATGCCCCTATTCCTTCGAATGCACAATTTGGATATCATCCTGGAGGCTGGGGTAAGCCACCTGTGGATGAATTCGGCAATCCAATCTATGGAGATGTATTTGGGGAGCAGGTGCATGACGACGAGGAGGAAGACATTCATGTAATCCATTGGGGTGAAGCTGACGAAGAGGAAGAAGAGGAGGAGGAGGAGGAAGAAGAAGTATCTGAGAGTGATGAAGATGCTGGAGAGGAAGAGGAGGAGGAGGAGGAGGAGGAGGACGACAAGGCTCATGTAGCGGGTGATGAGGCGGAGCAGATAGTTGGTCACATCTCAGGTCTGGAAACCCCTGCTGAAGTGCAAATACGAAAAGAAGACACTTCTGATCGCCAACAGAAGCAGCTTTATCAAGTACTAGAGCAGAAAAAGGTCGACATGACCAGCACAGGGATCATGGGCTCTGAGCATGTCTACAATGTCCCAAGTAAAAAAGGTCTCTCAGGTGTGGCAGCAAAAAGATTAGAAGCGCTACGACGAGGCATTCCAGAAGATTATGAAATTTCAATCGATCCTGCTGACTTGGAGTCCCTTGATGACGCTTCCCTCAAGGAATTGTACGATGCCAAAGTAGCAGAGCATAAAGCATCCTCTGGTACACAGGATTTCTCGGATTTGGTCGCTGCAAGAGCTGCTTCTGACAAGAAACGAAAAGCTGGCGATGATTCCAGTTCAAAAGATAAAAAATTCAAATTTTAGCCACCGTATAGTGCCAATAGTAGGGAAAATAACAAGTCAAGGTTGACAGATTCAACTCGGCTGGCACGATGAGTGCGGTAATTGCCCTTTCGAGGGCATTCATCTACCAGCCGAAGAGGGTTTGGACCTCGTATTTGCAAATACTAGAGAAAAAGCCAGTCCAGACGAAGATATCCACATCCATAGCTGCAGCTTTTCTAGGAGACACGATTGCTCAAAGGCTTAGCAAACGCAAAGAGGACGTTAAATGGAGGTACTGTGTGCTCATCGGTTTAATATATTCAATTTGTAAATCATATGATACAGTGACTCGGGTGTGGATGACACTCTTGGGTTTACCATGGGTTCTCAGGGCTGAGTTCTCAGTTGACCCAGATTTTTAATGTGTGTGCAGGCCTGATTGGGGGAGAACCGCTCGCCTCTGTGCTTTCAATGGAGCTATGGGGTTGTTTGGGCACTACTACTATGCGATACTAGATAAAACTGTGGTGATTGGGACAGCCAAGAGTGCCGTAACTGTCCTGGCCAAGGTTGGCATTGACCAATTTATCTTTGCACCAGTTTGTACCATGCTATTTTATCTGTTCAAAGTGTCGACGGAAGGACGGCCATCAGAGTTTATTGGAGAGATGCAGGCAAAGTATGTACCAACTCTTGTCGCTGGATGGAAGCTGTGGCCTGCAGCGCATGTTGTAAATTTCCTGTTCATCCCAAACCAGCACAGGATTCTGTATACAAATATAATATCTGTTGCTGGAACATACATTTTATCCATGGCGGCAAGCGGGGATCATACAGCACAGAAAAAAGACTCAAAGAAGAAGAAGACAAAGAAATCTGAACGCATCCTTGAGGCAGATGGTCCAAATGAAGTACTTTTCGACGGCGTTACGGTCAAAATTGATTGATGTAGATTATGATTTTGATTATGGTCACAGGGTAATAATAAATATATGTATCATTCTTAGTGGGTAAATAGGGTCTGGACTGCTACTGCGGTAAATCGTCGGCATTGAACTCGGCAAATATTGCGTCAAAATCCTCTGGCGACAAATTGATATCCTGTAGGTCTGTCAATACAGGCTCGTTGGTCCTGTTTTTATGAGGTTCTCCCGATGCATCCTCAGTTGCATTCTTGGGGCATTCTGCTTGGGTTATTTTTGCATCAGGTTGTGGACTTGTCACTTTTCGATCCACATCTGCTGGTTTGTGTAAAAGTGTTGCATTGCTGTCTCCAGTATATACAGGGTTTATAATTCGCTTAACCTGTGCAGGCTGAGCTCCATGATCACTCTGTGCGGGTGCGAATTTGTGTACTGGCCGGTACATGGCACCTGGTCCGTGTGGGGGCATCCTCACTGGGTACTGCGGTTGCTGTACATGCGGTGTCATCTGCACTGGCAGATAAGGATCTTGCATCCTACTCAAGTGGTACGGTTCCTGCATCATTGGTACCCTGGGGCCATACGGATGAGGCACCACCCTCTGACAAGCGGCATTCTGCAACCCTGGATGCCAAGGTCCAGGCATAGCTTGTTGAACCTGTGGAGGCGGCACGAATCCCTGGGGTGGTCCAAAATGTTGCGGATATCTACCATGAGGAGCCGAGCACTCATGTGCAAACTCTGAGGGTGTGCTGTACCTGTAGGCACCCTCATGACTGACATCCTGATATGATCTATTTCTAGGTCCCATTCTTTGCCTTTCATGATCACGGTCAAGTTGGCTATGCCTTCCTTCGCGATAGTAATCAGCACATGGAATGTGGGCAGAAGAGGATTTACCAGAAGAGCGGTTTGATCCCAGCCTTCTATCCATTCCATGCATGCTCTCAGCCAGATAGCCCTTGCTGTATGGCATATACTCTGGCAAGACATTTTCACCCGACTCGTTCATTCTCACTTCTTCTTCAAGTACCCGTTGGTTTCCATGCATTGGATTCACAGGGGTGCACAGCGACAATTGGTCATCCTCTACATCAGCACCATGAACACCTCTTCCTTCCCTCTTACCACTCGTGATGCTCTGTGACCGATGCTGTGCACGGCCAGCAGCATCAGCAAGTTTGTCATCTATGACACCCATGTGCTTCCTTGGCTCAAGCGATTGGGCTTCTGGCTCGCTACTATGCCTAGATAAGTATCCTTTATTGTCATAGGCTTGCGCCGTGTCATCCTTGAACACCTTGGTTTTCTTCAATGACTCGTCATCGTCAGAGTTCTTCTTGACAACATTGGAACCATGGACCTGCGCCTGCAATACCATCAGCTACATCAACCAAGCACAGCAGCAACAACAAAACTAGTTGTGAAAAGAAATTACTCCATACCTTGATTCTCTCAATCTCTTCAGCCAGAAGTTTTTGCTGCTTGATCAAGAAATTTAAATGCAACAACGCACTTGAACGATGAGAATCGTCATCCAAAGCAGGAGGCTGGGATTTTCCACCCGAGTTTGCCTTTTCCAGGAAAGGAGACTTTTTTGGCGAGCCGGCCGCATCGGGAACGAAGGACTGCAAAAGCACCATAGATCAATTAGATGCCTGTTATCAACCATACTTTGAATTATTGTGTATCCAGAGGCGCAAGCTCGAAGAAACCAATCAATGGAGTTGTTGTGAATCAACACTCCTTCCCTCCGAATATCCTTAATTCTTTACAAAGATATCATCTTTACGCACTCTATATTTTTTATTTGCATTATCATCGTTCTCAGCGCCGATATCTACTGCCGAGTCTCGGCTTCGCTTCAGTCCAAGGGGACTAACGTCCTCGAGGATCTCAAGTTCTTCTTCCATACAGCGAGCTACTTTACAGCATACATTATTATCTTTCCTCAAATTCATCAATTGTATATGGATCTGACGATCATAGCAGCCGTACTCGTCTGGTTCTCCTTGGAGCAGCATGTACGTCCCCCTGTTCAGAGAATGGGGCAGGTTCCTATCCACGAGGCAGCTGAGGAGGAGGACGCGGAGTGCCTGACATCTGTTGCTGGAGGGGCACTCCTTGCTCATCGAGCTCGTTCCTTCTGCTCCCATCTATCCATCAGTTTGGTCAGCATGCTGGACGAATTCGATACCTTCGCTGACATAGCCGTGTCCCCTGATGTGAGCATTTTCATGGACACAATGGACATGTGGAAAGCTGTGCTCTGCACTTTGCTGGCCGGTCGAGCATGAGACAGTCGCTCTGCAACCAATCCGGGGGATTGAAGCTTCCACGATAGTATTCTACCATGTTGAGAGTAGTTTACTGAATCCCAAATCCTAAGAAACTGTTTAGGAGGCAGAATAGGCCATGCAGTTTCATCACTTGTCTCAGCCTGAACGTCCTGAGATGGGTTTACATTCTCCAGAGTCAAGGATGACACTTTCATCAGCTCTAGCAATGTGCTGAGCTCATTGTTCTCTTTGGCAATTGTCTTATTCTTTGTTGTATTCCTTGATGTCTGTTTCTCTGGCAGAAACCCTTTGATTCCATCAAGGCGAGGTATGATGCACTCAAGATCATGAGCAGCTTGCTTGTCATCAGTGCTCTGCTTTTGATGCAAGAGGTATCGTTGCAATATGCTCCAGGCTTCACAGGCAGAGATTGGGAACCCTGGTGAGCTTTCTAATAGATGTTTGAGAAAGCTTGCGACGCGCTCTTTTGGGATTCCCATAACAACATGCGTATCCGAGAAGCGTTCATGTCCTGCATGATATGCTAGTTGAGATGCATAGAAAAGAGACCCATGCATTGGCGCGTCCAGTCTATTATCTGCACAGACACGAAATAGGAAGAATATTAAATACTCAACTGAAAAAGCCATCACTGATCATGCAGGCATTTTGACGTACCACGAGACGCTGCATATATATGCGATTCAATAGATACATGGGATTTGTCTGCCTTCCTCTTTGTTGACATGGGTGGAGAAGTGCCTGATATTGGTACTAGTGCAGCCAGTTGCTGCTGTTCTGCTGTTGCTTCAGCTGATACTCTATGCATTTTCTGCGACACCAAGGTTTGTACTATTATATTTCCTTTTGAAGTTAGTCTGTATACAAGCGGAGTCTGAGTTGGCCTGCCATGTTCCCATGTGCGATCAATAATGGAAATGCCAAGGTCTCTATCACTTCCAGACTCTGTATTTCCCAATAGCCTGCACACCCTATCTTGTCCCTGAGTATCGGAGTCTGCATGAAATATATCATATTCTTCATCCCAAAAAGTTTGTAGCATTGCTGTCTCTGGATAGGACATCGTATCATAGGCTACCTGAGGTGGTTCAATAGGATCCACACTGTCAACATCAGTAGGCTCAAAGTGAAAAGAAAAGGTACTCTCGCAGGCCGATATTGGCTCTCTTGAATCGTGTTGAACAAAATGACCATTGTGATATTCAATTCTTGCCGTATCCTTTGCAGTATTCCAGTGCAAGAGAATTCCTCTTCCCTGGAATGAGCTTGTTGCAACTAGAAAATCTCTACCACCCTCACACGAGAAATGTAGTCCATCAGGGCTTGCTGTGCAGAAATCAATCATTGATCTATCCTGTGTAGAAGATGAATTCATATAATGTTCCCATGATGCTATTGGCCGAATGGCTTTCCTCATATCAAATAAGTGAACGTGTGTGGCAGTGGATGCTGCAAAACTGTATTCGTTAATGCACACTTGCCTCTTTGAGACCGCAAATGCTGTGATAAAGTTTCCTCGGGAAAATCTATACAACCTCTCTGCTGTCGACAGTTTTTCTCGGAAATCAACTCTGATGAGAGCATGATGCATTGCTGTCAGTGCCAAGGATGGATGCAACGCAGAGCACTCGCATCGAACGACCCCCAAACTATGCATATCAGCATCGTATGTTGACGCCCCAACCTGTAGCACCGTGAGCGAATGGTCATGGTCACAATCACATTCATGTACATCACCAGATGCAGTAACAGCAACTCCATTCCTTGACATGTACTGGTTCCATGAATAATCTTCCAGCCTATTGGTTCTACACGTAAATCCAGGCCCCAATTGATTCAATGCAAATGGCTGGGAATGCCCATCCCCATCATAAAGCCTTAAAAAATCAACAGAATCTGCACTCTTCACAGCAAAAATGGGCCTCCTCGTCTCTGATCCTTGCAACCCATCATCCACGTTACAGAAAACCCCTTCTATTGCTCTATGATGCTGTTTCACAACACATGAGGCCCCTTCGCCATCACCTTTGCCAAAGCGAGTGAGCCTCACCCGTCTCCTATCTGTCCCAGGAGCAGAGACACAATACTGCCTCCCTTCCCAGCAAACCGCACTCAAAAGGCGGTTTGAGTAGGAGTAGGTATCCTTCTGATCTCCATATATCGCCTCCAGTAATGCAGTCTGCGGGATGTACGAATCCGGCAAAAATTTCCCGTATGCCACAGCCTGCTGAACTGAAGTGGCCAAGGCAACCCGCCGACGCCCAACGCTCCCACTCTCCCCAGACACTTCATAGACGTCCATAAAACCATCCAAACCTTGATTGGTGTTCATCTGAGGGATCACACAGCGTCAAATGACTCGGGCAAGTTTGGTATTGACTCACCCAATTCAAATGAAATGTGTGATTTGAACTCTTCCCGCTTGTATCAAATCATGACAGACCGATACTTCGAATTGCATCATTAATTCATGCTTGTATCTCCAATCCAATGGCTAATTCATGTGTGAGATGCGTATCCATCTGGTTGAAAATGGATTCCGCTGATGATCCAAATCGGATTTGGATCACATGTGCGCATCGATCTGCATCTAAAACAACGATGGACCCCCGCATATGGCTGCATTGTATTTATTAATCTCATATCATGGGATATTCCGACCCCCCTTGGGTGTTTACTGGGGATGCTCTGTATCAACTATCTCTAGTTCGAGTGGAAGAGGTGCGTTGATGGTGGGCAGCTCACACACTGATGATGCTTGATTCTAGAAGAATGTTGTCTTGTCTATGTAGGCTAGAAAGTATGTACCCCCAAACATCCCACTGGTCAACTTTCTGGGATACACCCTGGGAGGTTTCTATTTAGCTCGGTATTCTGATTCCCCTGCTGGGTCTTTTGATGAGCTTGTTGCTCTGGCTGGTTTGGCTTGGAACTTTCCTACATCATGTGCATGGGCTGCAAGGGTGTATGTGAACAATGCGGAGGCTCGGAATCATGGAATAGGAGTGGTTGGGCTGCCATCACGGTTGGCGAGTTTCAAGGCAGTGCGCAAACCATCATCTTGCAAGGGGAAAATGCAGCATTCATCGAAATCTAGTAGTAGCATAGATGCAGGTTTAGACTGGTGGTCGTCAGCTGGTGGGAGACGGGATACGAAGAATCAAGGAGGGGCAGAGTGGGTTGAAATTCGAAACAGAGAAGCACGGCGCATTCCCATTCTGCAACGAATAACATCTGGCCTGAAACGAGTATGCGGGATTCAAAGCAATGCATCTATTACAAAAGGGCTCAAAGAGCCCGTGTGTGCAATCCAGATCCCGAGATTACAACCTCAATGGGGACCAGTGATCCAACTCAGTCTACCAAGTTACAGTGGAGGGACACCAGCCTGCCCAGACTTGTTAAAGTATTCTTTGAGGATGTTGACAAAAATAAGATTCATTAAACCACTCAAAATTCACATGGAGGATGACAAGAGCGGGTCAAATTCAATGGAGGCCTTGGGCACAGTGTTGGGAGGCAAGCCACTTCTGTGCATGTCATTTGAAAAGATGAACATTCAGGTGGAGGCTCCAGAGTACCTTGAAATCAAGTAGTGTATAATAATACTTACAATCTATATTTCATGAAAGGCCAAATAGTTCCAGCGTTTAGAGAGCGAAGGCTCATCCTATATATATGCATGTTGCTGCCTCAGAAGAACCAAAAGAAACAAGAGCAGCTCTTCTTCACAGGGCCGTCACCTCCCACCGAGTCGTCTCCATAGACATTTCTTTACACACAGAGAGCAATAATTTCTTCTATCAGAACAAGACCACTCACAATCTCACTGCTGTACCTTTGTTGCCACTCAATTGCAATTGAGTGAATGTTGCCACGTCAGCACTGGATCAGTGGACAGAACCCGTGGTGATAACACCACGGGTTTATGTCTGCTCCATCCCTCTGCCCTGCAATACTAATTATTATTACAATATAGTTATACCTAGAGATTATTACTGATATAATGGCAACAGGTGCGTCATTAGAAGTCGGTTTCGGAACACTCTTCTTTCTTCATGAGCATCATGATTGCTATTCTTTCCATCTTACCAAGAAAGCAACGGATACAAACACTATTTGAATTCTACTAATACACATTATCGAATGCTATTACAGGATCTCACGGTAAAGGAGATCACAAGGAAAGCCCAAAATCCAAAGGGGCACGTGAACATGATCATCATCTGTCTCGGAGTGGCAGAAACGATGCTGTAAAGAAGGGGGGAACTGGTAAAGGAAATTGGGGGAGTCCCCAGGAAGAAATCAAGGAAGCCATGATGGAATCACACAAGTAATTACATTACTGTTTCTGAAAGAAAGACCTGTTTCCTTAAGGTCTTTTTAATGATAAATGAATACCAGAATGGATTCTCCTGATATGTATGTATGTATATTTACGAGTAAAAAAAGAAGTTTATTCAACGACAAGGAATTCATCGAATCCGTGATTGGCAAAAGAGGCTACAACTCTGGAGAACCGCTGAGGCTGCTCAATATACAGCCAATGGTTCTCCTCTTCAAAATAGAGTGTTCTGCAATGTGGCAACAGTTTGGACACCTCTTCACAGCCCCAGTATGGAAAGACTGCAGATTTTTTACCAATCACATTCAAGCAAGGGATGGGTATGGTTGGTAAGAGTGGTCTCCAATCAAGTGCTGTATGGTCTGCCATGAGTGCAGCCAAGGCTGCTGGATTTGCCCGCAGGGTTTCTTGCTCCAAGACTTTCAAGACATCCACTGGGACATTAGAGCTACTACAAAACAAAGCATTATCCCGAGCAAATCCCTCAAAATCTTCCAACAGCCTGCATTGTAGCCTTGTCAATGAGGCAATGTCATAGCACCCTGTTGAACCAGACTTCCAGTCTATGGCAATATTCTGAAGAGGAGCCTGATCCACAAATATCGCCCTCTGTATTCTCCCATCCGATCCAAACAGTTCAAAATAGCTCCAGATGATGGATGCCCCCATGGATGCCCCAACCACTGTTACATTCTTCAGCTGGAGTGACACAAGCACATCACGCAGATCAGACGCCATTCGGGCCACATGAAAGCCATGAGATGGCTTATCCGAATCCCCGTGATGCCTCAGATCGAATGTCACCACCTTGCAGCTCCGTGCAATCAACCGCACATTCAGATCCCAATAATGCCTTGACCCACTCCATCCGTGAATCAACACAACCACAGGTTTCTCTCTGTTATTCCCAGTAACGCTCCCAAAATGTTCATAAAATATCTCTATACCATCATTTGTTCGTATCTTCCCATACGGAGCCTTGTTAAAGGGGTGATGGGCGTCCATCAATGGATTCATGGCCTGAGGGGACTGCTGTGCAATCTCACCCGCATCGCCCTGATCATGCCTCTCATCCCCTGTATGAGGTCTACTATCACTGGTATCTTGTATTGCTTGGCTCCGATGGCTATCCCGTCGAGAGACGAGAGAGGAAATGGCGTTCATGACTAAGGATTGATTTGTTGTAAAATCAATCTTTTCTAGATTGGCAATGAGATGTTTTTTCTTTGCGATACTACTAATAACCATGTGAAGATAAGAATAGCATTACATGAATATCAATTGCGTGGTCTCATCTAGTATTTAGTACCACCAGAAGGATGCTCAGAGAGCACATAGTGCCATCTAGCTCCAACATGGGTGGAGTCTCCTTCTTCTTCTTCTTCTTCTTCTTCTTCTTCTTTGAGTTGGCCATAATCCTATGATGATGATATTGATGGCGCATTCTCTTCAATTGCCCTGGATTCTACTTTATATGCGTATTGAGAACACACGTGGTACACCTCCCTTCTTCTCTCCTGAAGCAGAATGGATGGTCTAGGCAGAGAACTCGAGAGGCTTATCTGAACCAATGATGATGATGGGTCGAATGCAATACTCCTACTATGGATTTGAACTGAATACGTGACTCAGATAATACAGTAAATTATAATTAATGGCATTATATTGACTCATAGTACAATAAAAGATGCTGACGACTGTAAAGACACCGGTTGGCCGTAGCATGGCCAGAACCTCGCGGGGCTGTGTCATGGCCAAGGCTCACATGAGAAGGTATGATTGATATATTTGTGATCGAGATGATTATGACAACAATGGTGGTGGTGGTGGTGGTGTGAAAGAAAATACATCAGAACAGGCTGCTTCTTCTACTGATTGAAATCCTTGGATAGCGTTTGTTTGGTAGCATATTGATGATATGATGATGAATATATATTAATGGGATTGATCTGTATTGTGTATGGTGCAGTTCTTCTTCGAATCTGTGGGTGCCCACTTCGGAGCGGCAGACTGGCCTCGACAGCAGAGAAGACAATGTGATTTGGGCTGGTCAGGGCCCTCCTCCTCCAAGTCCTCTTGTGATTGAGAGATTTCAGCAGGTTGTGTCCCAGCTGTTTCAGCAGAGGATTGTTAGAATGGGTGGGCCAGTTGATGATGACATGGCCAACCTCATTGTTGCTCAGCTGTTGTATTTGGACTCTATTGATCAGAAGAGGGATATTACCTTGTATGTGAACTCTCCTGGAGGAAGTGTGACTGCTGGTATGGCCATCTTTGATACGATGAGGCATATCCGCCCGGATGTAAGCACTGTATGTGTTGGTTTGGCTGCATCAATGGGGGCCTTCATTCTGGCCAGCGGTGAGAAGGGAAAGAGGTATTCTCTGCCAAACTCTCGCATCATGATCCATCAGCCATTGGGTGGAGCTCAGGGTCAGGCAGCAGATATCGAGATTCAGGCAAATGAAATTTTGCACCACAAGCTCACGTTGAATGGCTACTTGGCAGAATTCACAGGGCAGCCCATGGATCAAATTACCATAGATACAGATAGAGACTTTTTCATGAGCGCTCAAGAAGCTACAGAGTATGGATTGATTGACGCAGTCATCTCAAAGCCTGCCTTAGCAGCCATGTAACAATACATTACATACAATGATGATAATAATACTCTTCTTACACCATCACAGTATCATGATAATCAAATGTATACGCAAAATTAAAGCCCTATGTCCAAGCCCTTTCCAACAGTGACACCAATGAGTTCCAACAACCCCTTGCCAGCCACAGCCTCAAGAATGAGAAGAGCAAAGAAGCCAATCATGGCTGCCCTGCTATTTAAAACTTCGGCATTGTCCACAAATCCAAACATTGGTGGAGGGACAATTGGAGATCGAGGTGGCTGCGTCACGCCTTTGGGAGGAGTAGCAGCTACAGCAACATGAAGATGATGATGTGCTCTCCTGGTTCCTTGAACCAACTTGGCCTGAAGAGGTGCTGTTGACACATACAGTCTGTTCCCTGGGAGGGTCACGTGTCTATGTATAAGGGACGCCATTCCAAACCTATGTTTGTTGTAATATGAACTGCACACATGATCGAATACGACGTGTGATGAGCGCTTATAGCCTTGCTTTGCTCTTAGTAAGACTACCAACAAAGAGTAGACTCTCAAGAGGCCCTCCTGGCCACGAGTTCTTGCGAATGAAATGCTCGCATTTCCCTCCATGTGGGTCTTTAGAAGGATGAAAAAATCACTTTTATGCGTACCTTAGTGCCAAATAAATGCACAATGAAATCAATTCTGGACCACGAGAGTCAGAGACACCTAGAGCTGCAGAGGAGATTGGTTGCAAATGGATAGCAAAGCCCAATCTATCTGTGTAATAAGGTTGATATAATACTATGGATTGTAATGCACTGGCTAGAATTGGGCAATGGGGTGTTTTAATGACATATCCAATCAAAAAAGGGTTGCTCTCAGGGATACATATTAAGGAGCGACGGCACGTGGAGCAACAACCCTCTCTGTGCCATGTTGGTTAACCATACCTCGTATCTCGACAGGTATGCTATTAAAAATACCTCTTTTCCTTCATATATGCACTGAGATCCTGTATAGAGCATTTGGAGCCATGGTTGTCGCAGCGTCTGCTAGCGATGTATGACTTGAAATGAGGAGACAAGAACTCTAGTCTTTTTTAGAAAAAAAAGATACCTGATGTGATACAACTGAAGTCAGTTTATTAAGAATTTGGTTGTATCCAGTGACATAAGCTACTGTCAGGGTGAGGGACTGAACCATGGGACTGCTTTCCTGGTTTGGGCTGAGTAGATGGAAGAGCAAGGAGGAGAAGAAAGAGGAACAGCTTGTTGATCACACAGAATGTGATGATGGTCATGAGGGTGCAATCTTGAAGGATACGGGAAGGAATGGCAGAGGCCAGCCAAGGCATACTTTGAGGAAAGGTCAGAAGACTCGTCAGAGGAGAGTTTCTTCTAGGAATGGATCTTCGACACTGCGTGTTACTATATCTAAGAGGACGAAAAAGTCGGGGAGATTAGGCGCGTCTCCTGCGGGTAGAGGTGGAAGAAGGCAGGGCTTGCGCACAGACTCTGTTGTTACAGATTTGAAGGGTAAAAAGCATTCGAATGGTACAGCGGATCAAATACATCTAAAGAGATCAACTAGTTCAACAGCGTATGATGCTGGGAAAGTGGCTTTGAGCAACGTGAAGGCATTGTGGAAGGTGAGGCCATTGCCAGTTGATGAGAAGATTCGAGTCTTCATCTCTGGTAGAGATGATGGGTGCAAAGAGTATTGTGGTGGTGAGTTCTATCAATGGATGAAAGAGTCTGAATTAGGGTTTACGGATCCAATGGAAGCTGGGGCGTATCCTTTAATCATTCAGGATTCAGAATTAAGGCAGGTGTTGGAGATCAAATATCCCTCTGAAAGAGCGCTGCAGAACACATATGGCAATTCAGGATCGTATAAAAAAGTCCGCTCTGGGAGGAATGAGAATAATAATAACCAGAACGGCATCAAGGTGCCAGTTTGGAGAAAGCTGGCACCTGCTGAATGTCCTGAGAATATCCTACAGCATCATCATGCTGATGTTTCAGTGGTGGTGAGGAATCCTGAAGGAAACGCTGAAGTTTCAGTTAAGAGTCTTCATACATTAGGTGGTAGTAAAGAAGCATCAAGAAAAGCGGAACAGGCATACAGAAGCAATGAGCAAGCATATATACGGTACATGCAACCCACCCCAGATGAACTGGACCAGGCCATTGAGTATGATCTTGATGACGAAGACGAGCAGTGGCTGAACGCGTACAACAAGTCTCAGTCTACATCTCTTCAATTAAAGGAAGAGTGGATGGAACATCTCATGGATAGAATGGAGAAGGAATACACATATGAGTTGCAAAGGCACCCAGAAAAATGGATTGTCCAGCAAGAGACTCTCCAAAACGAAACAGATGGCATGTTGGGGCAACATAATGCACCCAATACGTCTTTGGTTCTGCCTTCAATATCTGAACTATTCCCCCTGAAAAAGTGCCTGAAGGCTCGAGGTTTAAGCCTGGATAGTAAAGTGGTCAGACGTGTGTACAACTATTGGAAAAAGAAACACGAAAAGGCTGGCAGACCACTCATACAGAGATTATGGTATGAACCACCATGGCACAAAAAAGCTGCAGATGCAACTACAGCTGCATCAGATGGAGACGATGTCTTCTCAGGATATGATGTTCCCACAACTCTATCTAGAATAAGAAAACGCAAAATGAATGACTTCGAGGTCCAGTCTCGATTTGATATACTTCGTCGTGATTTAGAAATGGTCAGGACCATGGCAGACTTGATTCGCAGGCGTGAAAAATTGAAGAGGCAGGAAATGGCACTTCTCAAAACTGAATGGGAGTCGAGATTACAAGGTATGCAACCGAATATTTCCCTTTATGAAACTTGGATAGTACTCACATTTTATTTGATTGCTGTGTAGATATGATATCCGGCAAGTCTATATCATCGACGAGGCGGCATCTGAAATCTCGCCCTCCCCCTGTATCCTCTGTGATAGTTTCCTGTAGAAGGCAGGAAGAACCTCATCATCCCTTGTCTACTCCAAGGGCTGGCCCAAGCCGCGTCGAAGGTAGAGCTGCCAGGCTTGCAGCAAGACGAAGTGCAAGGAGCGAGGCCTTGCAAACCACATCAGTTCAGAGCTCCAGAGGCAAGGCATCAAAGAAGAAATCAACAGGCTCCCAGACCATGCAGAGAAACAAAAACACCTCACAGACGGCCCAACAGAAGAATTCTAGAGCCCAGCCAAGAAGTAAAACAGGTCGATTTGTTTCTTGCCAGAGAAATAAGCGCATGAAATCATCTGCATAGCGTACTGTAACAAACCTGTAGTACTGCCATTCCGATGCCCGAGTCTCAGGATGTCATGATTGTTCTGTAAGATCATCCTGATGGGCCCATAGAATGCCCCGTGCATGTATTGTATCGTCAGATTGGAAGGTCTTTTTGCACAATGTCGCATAGAAAATCCTTTGAAAGCACATTTGTTCATCAGACTGGGAGTCAGCACCTAATCATCCATACCAGCAGTCATCTTTGACCGGATGTATCCATGCATCATCCCATAATTAATTTATTCTTTTACATTAGCGTATCATCAATCCCAAAGGGATAAAAAACAACGACTTTGTGCGTCTTCAACCGACCAGTCAAGATTAGCAAGCGAAAAATGTCAGCAAATGGGCACTCCAGAGGGTACGAACTGCATCTATTATGCATTATTTACACATATTGCAATCAAATATCCCAAATGTACTATCCAAAGCATCCCAAGAAGAGAGTTTCAGGGATTGATCTTTGGAGCGCCGCAGAGCATTTTGTTTCAATGTCACCTGCGCACCTAACAGGATTGACCCTTTTGCTGTGATGTTAATCTGCAGAATTGCCTCGCATCCATGGCATGATCTGGATATTGGACCCAAGTGCCCAGATGTGATCAACGCAGGTAGGTCTGCCTGAACTCATGGGTTGGTTTCCCCTTGAGTCCCTGACGACATATGCCTCTGACTGTATTTCTTATGATTGTACTTGTAGTGATTGAGATTCCACGGGGGTCAAAAGTCAAGTATGAGTTGGATAAGGACACAGGAATGCTCCATGTTGACAGAGTGCTGTACTCCTCAGTGGTATACCCACACAACTATGGCTTCATCCCTCGCACATACTGCGAGGACCACGACCCACTGGATATTTTAGTTCTGATGCAAGAACCAGTCCAGCCATTCTCCTTCCTGCGTGCCAAGCCAATTGGTGTTATGAGAATGATGGATCAGGGTGAGCAGGATGACAAAGTCATTGCTGTCCATGCTGATGACCCAGAATTTAGGGACTACACTGACATTTCAGAGTTACCACAGCATCGATTGGCTGAGATCAGGAGATTTTTCGAGGATTACAAGAAGAATGAGAATAAAGTGGTTGTGGTTGATGAGTTCCTGGGTGTTGAGGATGCCAAGAGAATCATCAAAGAATCCCTTGACACGTACATTGAGGAGTTCTTGCCCAAGAGAGCAAGGTAAATGGTCTTGAACCTTGCTAATTGACTCAGTCGCATGCAGGTATCGTTGGGTATGCTTGCTACGTCATCTGGATGTAGATGGAGGCCATGTTGATGGAATTTTGATTCGTTTCTTCTCATACAGATGCCTCAATAGCGTCTCTGATTCGATATTATTATCTTTAATAGAATTTAATTCAGAACTACAGCGGATATTGAAAAGCATCGCAGACTCGTGCTTTTCTTCACCTAGTAGTAAAAGTTATAATCATGTTCTCGACGGCAACATGGGCTCGAGGATCTCGTATTGCTCCTCGTTTGGATCAGAAATACTTTACTGTCTATGCAGCAAAGAAGAAAGGGGGCAAAAAAGGGCAGAATAAGAAGAATAAAGGCCCCAGCATTCTCAAGCCGACAGAAGGCCCAAAACCATACTTGAGTACCCCAGTGATTATGCAGAACCTCTTGATGATTGAGAGCTACTTTAGGAAAACGGGGAGGTGAGTCTGATATCTGGCGTCCATGTATTTGTGTTAAAGCCTTTGAGCAACAGTTATTGCTTCCATGTACAGGCCTTTGTTTGAGGAGGAGGTTGAAATTTCTGATGTTGCCGAACTCCTTTGGAATGCTCCTTTTGCCATTTTAGCCCATAACAGTAGCGAAGATCCAACGTTTGAGTACGGTAATAAGGCTGCGCTGGATTTGTTCGAATGTGAGTGGAGTGAACTCATTGGCACACCATCAAGAGAGAGTGCTGCGCCTGAGAAGGAAATTCAAGAGGACCGGTCTGCTCTGTTGGCCCAGGCTCTTGAAAGTGGATACGTGGATGATTATGAAGGCTGGAGAAGATCATTTAAAGGGAAGCCGTTCAAAGTCAGTCAAGCAACTATATTCAATATTGAATCTCCAGATGGTGCTGCAGTTGGCCAGGGAGCTGTTTTGCGCCTATGGGAATATGAAGATGGCACCCAAGGTGGTCCACTAGCTGCAACGGAGGATAATCAGACGGAATCTGACACGGAGAAATTACGGTTGGCTCAAGAACGGGTTGATGCACATGCTGCCAATGTTCGCATGCTCAAGGAAGACAAGGGTCTCTCCAATTCACACGAAGAAGTGAAGAAGGCAGTTGAGGAGTTGCTTGCTGCCAAGAGCGATTTAGAACAAATGACAACATCTTAATCCTTTGATTTACATTTCATCTGTATGATGTGGAGCATGTAACATTCAAACAGGCTGGTGGCGGCCTTGGCCCAAGACTCTCCTGGCTGGTGCAGACATTGTCACCCATTCTTCCGCAGCAGACGGATGGATACCCACGCAAGAATCAAATTGTTGCTTGGTAGCCTTACATTTCAGCGCAACTCCCAAACCTTGCATGATTTCAGCTGCATCAGGGCCAACCATATGGCATCCAATAACTCTGGCTGTTGGCACATGGACAAGCATTTTCATAAAAGTCTTTTCATCCCTACCACTTAACGTGTTACGCATTGGTCTAAACTTGGACACATATACATCAATTTCCCCTGACAGTTTTTGAATAGCCTCTTCTTCAGTCATTCCTACAGTGGCAAGGGGAGGTTGGCAGAAAACAGCAGATGGCACCTGCAGGGCATAATGATGTTTCAACATATTGACATGTGCACAATTCTTGGCTCATCGTACGTACATTCTCATAATCTGGCTTGGTTGAATCTCCCCCAAATAATGTTGCAGCCAAGGCTTTCCCTTCCATGAGCGCAACCGGTGTCAGATTCATGCGATCTGTCACATCGCCGATTGCAAAAATGCTCGGAACATTTGTTCTGGAATATTCATCCACGCAGACTGCTCCATTCTTTTCATTCATAATAACACCCACATTCTACACCCACATAAACACATGCTTATGTGTATAGTCGTACACACATGCAGAAAAAAAAAGAAAGCCACATCACTCCATTCATTCATTCCACCCACCTCGAGCCCAATTCCTTTTGAATTCGGCTTTCTCCCTGTCGCAAACATGATTGTAGCAGCGACAATAGTCTCATTCTCACCCGCCATGTTGCGATAGTGTAACGCATATGTGCCATCAGGCAGGCGCTCAATCCTCTCCGGGTTGCACCCAGAATGGGTTTGCACTCCCCTCTTGAGCAAATTCTCTGCCACCAGCGTCCTACATTCGTTATCGAATTTCCTCAGCGGGAAATCCGCCCTGTACATGAGATGCACTTCGGCACCAAGTCCTCTGAAGATGCCAGCAAACTCGACCGCAATATACCCACCACCAACAATAACAATGCTCTCTCTCGCAACCTTGTCCAACACAAGAGCTTCATCGGAAGTAATTGCATGCTCCGCACCAGGGATATTCAGTTTGACAGCATGCCCTCCAGTGGCCACTAAAATATTCTTTGTGCTCAGGCGCAGCACTGATCCATCCTGGCATCGCACCTCCACAGTGTGGTCATCCAGAATCAAACCCTTGCCCTCTGCATGTGTGTGTGGAATATTTTTGAATCATATTATATCATAGATAGCGTGACCATCTCTTTATAGACAGATACTTTGTACCATAAAGGGAGCAAAAAATTAATAAAAAAACATACCAATATACTCCACTCCAGAATTCTTCAAAATGTTGACATACACTCCATTCAATCTCTCAATCTCTTTTGCCTGCATCACACACATGATTGAAAAATCAATCACATGTAGAAAAAATGCAATTCAAAACCGCACAAATACATACATACCTTGCGCTCCAGCAAACTTGAAATATCATGCCCTGTGGTCGGAGGGTGCCAACCAAACCCAGCAGCATCTTCAAAACTCTCGGTAAACTCCGATGCGTACACCAAGAGCTTCTTCGGAACACATCCTCTGATCACACACGTCCCTCCAGCCCCTCCAACAGAATCGCTGGATACCAATCCAAAAGGAAGTTCGACAATGGCAACCTACACAAAAACCAAAACCAAAACATTGTCAGCCAATCGGATATACCTCACTCTTGATAGTCCCATCCATGGACCATGAATGAAGAATTCTGTGTATCATGCGCAGAATCTCGTGAACCCAAGCCAAAGTTCTTCTCGTGATAATTGATCATCAGCCAACCTCGGTGTGGTATGGCAGGTCTCTCAAGAGAAGCACATCCCACATCCATAAGAAGAAAATCATACCTTGGCACCATAAACTTTGGATGCCACGCGAGAGGCTCTGACACCCCCAGAACCGGCCCCAATGGTCACCAAATCGTACTCGAACGTGTTCATGGAATCACTCATATGTCTAGACAGTATTAGATGTTATTATTATAGCAACAGTAAACGTTAATTAATTTATATATGTCTATTGGGATTGTCTTATCAGTATCATGCCCAGACTGCCAAGAGACTCATGAGGAGGAATCCCAGCAACAGGCATGCTAATTTCAAAAATATGTTATGGTCTTGCTCTTCTAATTCACGTGGGATGACTTCCATGAATGCTACATAGAGGAATGTGCCGGATGCGAGGGCGGAGAGGGCTGCTGCGCCCAATCCCTGGGCCATGTCTGAGATGAGGTATCCAAACAAGATGCCAATGGGGGATGCTACTGAGAATGGGATGATGACTTTCCAGAATCTATCCATCCTGCATGATGATTTATAATAATTATTATCGTCGTTAGAGAAGGGATTACTCAAGATACAATAGCATAATAATAAGAAAGAAGAAGCTTCTTCTTCTTCTTCATCATCATACGTACTCTACTTTTGACTCAATGATACTGCTGCCAAGGGCATACGCTGCCAACCCTTTATGGCTCACAATTGCTATAAATATATGCATCGAGTTGGTGATGGTCTCTTGGGCTCCCAAGGCGGCCCCCTCTAATAAAGAGTGAAAACTCAGAGCAACTCCCATGAGCATGGCGGTGATGAATGACACCTTGGCCTGGGGAGGCAGATGATGATGGTGTCCATTCATCTCTGCGACAGGCCTCGGATCCATCCCACTTGAGCCATGACACACGCTCCTTCCCATGGTGAGCTCTATCCCTTCATGAACATGTCCACTGGCATGTCTTGCATGCCCTCCTCCAGAAGATGAGAGTATACTGGCAGCCTTGTCTGCACACAGAGTAATCAACAGACCACATCCACACAAGAATGTAGCCCATGGAAAGGTATGTGATGTATCCCCATCTACAACGTTCAAGTGAAGACTCATATCCCTAATGGCTTCCCCAAGCAAATGGCACAGCCCAGCAGACACCATCACCCCAGCACTAAACATATTACCAACAACAAATGCCAGACTCCTCTTCTCCATACCTCCATGAGATAGTATTACACCATCCTTCCGATCCCTAGACACGTCTCCATCCTCCAACCCCCCTGCCTCGTGGTGGGGAACACTAGCATACGGCCTGGCCTGCACCCCCCCAAAGAACACACGATACCCAGCCAGATATAGAGGCGCACATGCTCCAGCCAACGCCGTCACTGCTAAAATGCAGGATGAAATGATATCAAAAGCTAATCGACTACCGCTGCTATCGGCATCTGCTGCTGTCATTGGCGCAACAACAATCTTCTTCTTCTTCTTCTTTTCTCTGAATGGCACTAGTCAACACACATATATATCTATATATATATCTATGCTATGCTATTGGATATAGTGTGCTTGAAAATAAGGCAGCGAGGAATCCATGTGGTTGGAGACACGCTCTCGTGATGTTTGATAATCTCCAATGGTCTCAAAGATACGCTTTGTGGCATATATATATTTCCCATATCAGTTCATAAGTATGTAATTATTATTAATTGCAGCAGTAGTGGGAATGTGTGTGTTACATTGAAGGAATGGGATGAATCAATGCATGGCTGCTCCACAGTAACTGTTCCAGATTTGGCCATCAGAGATGAAGGATTTATAAAATGTTGTCGACGTGGCATCTGTGTCTGATCCGAATGGATTCACTCGAATTATATACGATCTTGGATTGATGCCCTTTTTGATGCCAACCTTGGTCTGCAATATACATTCATTTGGTCAGGAACAACCTTGTCTGAAAACCAGACTCCATCTATATATAATTCATCTACATGATGCGTACCGGAATGCATACGCGTGCGTATGGCTGCTCTTGGGACCAATCTGATGTGGTCTTATAGGAGCATACGGACGCCAGAGAATCCTTGACACCCTGAGCCTGTTCTTGCAGGTAGGGGTACTTGGCCTTGGTTGCCTCCCAACTATCACAAAAGGCTGCAAACTTGGGATTGGCCAGCTGTCCCTTTTGCGGTCTCCAATATACCATTCGCCAATTCTCAATGTCATACTCTCCTTGTCCTACAGAAAGAAAGAACATGGAGCCACGACTCGCGTCACAGATCGTGCACACCAGCATACCATACTACATACCATCCACGCACCTCCAAATGATGTATCATCAATACCCAAGCATGTGGTTGTGTTACACATACTCGTAGCCCTACACCCGTTCAACATGAGGCCAGTTGCCGCGGTATCTAGGCCCATTTGTGCCAGGCGCATAGCCTCGAGTGTTTGCAATAGAAACGACAGAAACAACATCCTGCTCGTCTATATACTCTATTATCGGTACTGCTATAAAGATTGAATCTTTTCTACTGCTATCGAAATTGCTACAATATTAATGCCATGGGTATCGAGGTCTCATAACCGCGTCGAGGCCAACTGCTGATCTCAGCACCGATGCTGACGGGAGCTTCCTCGATGGCAGAAGCCTCCAACACACGCGGCGTGTTTACTGGTAGTAGACGAAGACTTCCTTTGTTGATACCATATATTGATATATTTCATTTGGTGGTGGTAGAAGATACAAGCAATGGATAGTCAGTCGAGGTTACTACTACTGCCGTTGTGCGCAGTGATCTTGGCTCTGGTTGGTCGCGGTTATGCCCAGGATGACTTTGGATTCTGGGTGAGTACTGTTGAGTGTAAGACACCAGAAGAAAAGCCAATATTCAATTTTGATGGGAAGATGAGGTGTGGATGCGTCAAGGGAGGGGGGTACTCTGGGCCTTGCTACGACCTCGGGCTCAAGGTGCTGGAGATGCCTCCGGGTGAGGTGGAGCGGATTGCCGCTGAGATGTCGAGAGACTCTCCAGCTCCGATAGCAGCTGATCAGTGCCAGCAACTGCCACAGCAGTTCTTGGACAGTACGTTATGCGCGATGTATAGATAGAACTATCATATGATGTGTATATAATTCCTTGTCTCCTTCTCCTTACAGGTGGCACTGCTGATACCGGCGCAAACTTTGACGAGGTGTACGACGCTGCTGTGAATTCTCGATGCAATCAAACAGAACTGGAATGGAGAGCACGCGACTGCCGTGATGCATTGATACCTGTATATCAAGAGGTTCAGGATCGCTCCACTCCCTACTGCCCACTTGAGTGCGAGGTGCTGTTCCTGAATGTGTCCACAAACTGTCCTAGAGTGTATGAATTGCTTAAATTAGGACAATTTGCTGATATATGCCCTGGTCTCAAGACGGTGCAGCTGTCTGAGCCAGTTGCTCCTACAACTGCTCCTACAACTATCCCTGAAGCAGTGGTGGAGCCAATTGTTCCAACTCCTGCGGTAGTAGCAGAGCCAATTGTTCCAACTCCTGCAGTAGTAGCAGAGCCAGTTGCTCCTGTTCCTGTAGTTGAAGTCGCACCCACACCAGACGTTGTCATTCCAAGTCCAGCCACAGTCGCTGCAGTGCCAGAGGTAGCCCCATCACCAGAACCTGTTGTCCCTGAAGAGGTGGTGACCCCAGTGCCTGCTGCTGCCCCAGCATCCAGTAGTCTGCTCCATTCTGGCATTGTATCTTCAGTCGTGGGTGCTGTGGTTCTTTGTCTTACAATCATGCTGTAATACTGGTGTAAACATGAACAAACATCCGCTGCTGATGGATGCCCGTCTGCCTTCCTAAAGAGAGAGTGGCGCCCAGAGTCAATTTGAAATTTGAAAACAAGCATGTCAGGCATAAATGTTTTATTCGACGCAGACAGTGATATAAAATAATTATTTAGTAACATATAGGCATTTGAACACCATGGATGATGCTATAGCAACAGCATTGCGCCGTTGTCGGTTCGATTGATAACAACGACGACGACAACGAACGGTATCAAGTGCTTGCCAATACCTCAGATTTTGAAGAGAATAATACAGACATAGAGTTATGGGGAAGAAATCTGCTCCAGCCTTTGGGGGCATATCTGGTGCGGGGAGGTCTTCTCTGCGGGCCAGAGACGCTGGGGGTCCAGGAAAGAAGCTTCTTAACCGGGGAATGGGCGGGAAGAAGAACAAGAACTACATAGAGAGGAATGAGATCAATCAGAGCAGGCCTCAGGATGATGCTCGGGTGAAGCAGAAGGGGGATGATCACGATTTGGCAGCCAGGCTTGGTTTTGAACTGTTCGCGGATGGGCCCGATAGGCTTGGGTGGCTTTTGAACATGAATTCGGTGCGTATTTGTATCTCTCTATATATAGATGTGTATATTCCTATATATTAAAGGGCCTCGGATATTCACCGTGTGCGTTTCTATGTGCAGAGTCAGCAAGAAGACAAGGATTCTGGGCACATGATCAGTGTTGTGGCATGCTATTTCATGTGTCAGAACGGTTCCATGTTCAAGGCGGAGGTTGAGTACGCTCCCTATTTTTATTTGCACGTTATAGATGGTGCTGAGGCAGAAATGGATGGATGGCTTCGTCGAAAATTCAATGATGCGATCAAGGATGTGGAAATTGTTGAGAAGGAAGACTTGGATTTGAAAAATCATCTCGCAGGCATTAAAAGGAAATTGCTCAAGATTCAGTTTTGGAATGTTGATCAATTGGTGTCTGTGAAGCAAGAACTTTTGCCTCATGCTAGGAGGAATAAAAAGAAATATGACGGTTCGACCGCAGATTATAGTTCTCTCTTGCTTCATGAGGATGACAGAGAGCGCAACAGGCCTGCATTCAAATCAATCACTGAAGGGATTGTCGACCTACGGGAGCATGATGTGCCATTTCATATTCGATTTGCGATCGACATGGATGTTCGCGCTGGACATTGGTTCATGGTTTCTGCTAAAGGAGGTAAAGTGTCTCTCTCGCGGAGAGAAGACCTTTTGCAGAGAGCTGAACCCAGGATTTGTGCATTTGACATTGAGACGACAAAACTTCCACTTCAGTTCCCCAACGCAGAGTACGATCAAATATTCATGATATCGTACATGATTGACAAGAAGGGATATTTGATCATCAACAGGGAAGTGGTTTCTGAGGATATTGATGATTTTGAGTACACTCCCAAGCCAGAGTTTCAGGGCCCTTTCAAAGTATTCAATTGTGCGGATGAGAAGGAATGTTTGCGGTGCTGGTTCGACCATATGAAGAGCGTGAAGCCAGGAGTGTATGTGACGTATAATGGGGACTATTTTGACTGGCCCTTCATTGAAACCAGAGCCTCCAAGCTAGGGATGAACATGGAGCTGGAAATTGGATTCAAGTGCGTTTCGAATGGCGAATGTCTCTCTAGGTCGGCTGTCCACATGGACTGTCTCCATTGGGTAAATAGGGACTCGTACTTGCCTCAAGGATCTCGCGGACTCAAATCCGTGACGAAGTACAAACTTGGATATGACCCTGTTGAAGTTGATCCAGAGGACATGGTACGGTTTGCATCAGAGCAGCCTCAGGCAATGGCATCATACTCTGTGTCTGATGCAGTGGCAACCTATTATTTGTATATGACCTATGTTCACCCCTTTATATTCTCCTTGTCGACAATTATTCCAATGCCTCCCGATGAGGTCCTCAGGAAAGGTTCAGGTACACTGTGTGAGATGCTGCTCATGGTGCAAGCATACAAGGCAAATATCGTGGCCCCAAACAAGCATGTGGGTGCGAGTGAGCGTATGCATACTGATGGGAATGGTATAAGTCATCTTTTGCATTCTGAAACGTACATTGGAGGAAAGGTGGAAGCTCTTGAAAGTGGTGTTTTCAGGGCAGATATTCCCTGTAAATTTAGGTGTGATCCAGAAGGGTATCAGCAGCTCATCGATTCCTTGCACGGCGATCTTGAGTATGCAATACGGCATGATGCTGGGTGGTCTCTGGATGATGTGGAGAATTTTGATGATATCAAAAGTCAGATTGAAACGTCTTTGGAGGATTTGCGAGATTGTCCCAACCGCGAGGAGAATCCTTTGATTTATCACCTTGATGTTGCTGCAATGTACCCAAACATCATTTTGACGAATCGACTCCAACCCTCGGCTATTGTGACTGACGAAGACTGTGCGGCCTGCGTGTACAACAAGCCTGGAAAGAATTGCTTGAGGCAGATGGAATGGGTTTGGAGAGGTGAGACATATACTGCAAAGAGGGCAGAATATGCATCCATCAAAAGTCAATTGCAATCAGAAGTTTTCCCAGTAGATGACGAGCATTCTGACAGCAAAAAGAATCTTCGGACTTGGAGCGAACTTAGTCAGGATGAGCGAAATAAGCATCTCAAGAGCAGACTAAAGTCATACTGTCAGAAAGTGTATAAAAGGGTTTTGAACAAGCCTGAGACACAAGTAAGGACTGCGGGAGTTTGTCAGCGGGAGAATGGATTTTACTATGACACTGTGAGAGACTTTCGCGATCGACGCTATGAATACAAAGGTCTGACAAAGAAATGGAAAGGAAAATTAGAAGAGGCCAAGACCAGCGGAAATGCCGTTCAAGTTGCTGAAGCTGCAGACATGTGTGTCCTGTATGACTCTCTACAATTAGCTCACAAATGTATTTTGAATTCATTCTATGGTTATGTCATGCGGAAAGGGGCGAGATGGTATTCCATGGAAATGGCTGGAGTTGTCACTCATTGCGGAGCAAACATAATCAAGAGAGCAAACCAGCTCGTCACCAAGTTGGGAAGACCATTGGAACTTGATACAGATGGCATCTGGTGCGCCCTTCCAAAATCGTTCCCAGAAGATTTTAGTGTACGTAGTTTGTTTGCACCCGAGCAAGTGTTGCCGTGTTCTGAGATGTATTCACTTTGTTTCTGCAGTTTGTTCACAAAACCACTGGGAAAGTTTACAAGCTCAGTTACCCTTGCGCCATGCTGAACGTGATGGTCGCAAAAAATAACACAAATGATCAGTTTTCTACCCTTGTCGACGAAAAGACGAGGACATATTCAGTATCTTCCGAGATGACCATTGAGTTTGAGGTGGACGGTCCATACCTAGCAATGGTCTTGCCGGCCTCAAAAGAGGAAGGCAAACTGATTAAGAAGCGCTATGCAGTTTTTAACTTTGATGGATCGTTGGCCGAACTGAAAGGGTTTGAATTAAAGCGTCGAGGAGAGCTCAAGGTCATTAAAGTCTTCCAAAGTGAAGTTTTTGATCAATTCTTGCTTGGTCACAATCTAGCATCATGCTATGATGCTGTCGCAGCTGTCGCCAATCGATGGCTCGATATGCTTGACAGCAGGGGAGCAGATCTTACAGATCAGGAGCTAATTGATCTAATCAGCGAATCTTCCGTGATGAGCAAAGGTTTGGACGAATATGATGGAAGGAAAAGTTGTGCCATAACTTGTGCTCGAAGGCTGGCAGAGTTTTTAGGGGATGGTCGCGTCCGAGACAAAGGATTAGTTTGTAATTATATTGTGTCGGCGTATCCAAATGGATTTCCAACCTCAGAAAGGGCTATACCCGTCGCAATATTCTCAACTGATCCATCGATTGCCAGAACATACATTAGAAAATGGTGTGGTGGGCATGTGGAATCAGGTATGGCAGTATCTATATTCTAATACGGCAGTATCAATCTTTGTTTTCATTTTTGCTCATTTACACCTATTCTTTGAACTAACGCAGGTGAAAATCTAGTTCCTGATGTGAGGGATATCATTGATTGGGCCTACTACAGAGAGAGGCTTGGCAATGCAATCCAGAAGATCATCACAATTCCTGCTGCAATGCAGCACGTAGAGAATCCTGTACCGCGAATCAAGCATCCAGACTGGCTTCATAAAGTCATATCCGAGCGGAAGAGTAGAAACAAACAGGTCAATTTGGGGAGGTTCCTGAAACCTGGAAATCACCACAATAGTAACCCTGAGCCAGTAGCCAGGGATATGGAGGACACTGTTCAAAAAGAGATTCGGACAATCGACTGCACTGCTTCTGAGAATGTTCCAGTGGATGTTAATTCTTTGCACCCGTCAAAAGGAGAAGCTTCCAAGTCAAATATTGCGTCTGCCAAGTATCAGGATTTCACTGGGTGGCTTGCATCTCGGAAGCTCTCTTGGCGACGATCGAGGCTGAAACGTAAAAGACCTAAAACCGCGAATGATCCGCCTTTAGGTAAGAGCAAGGGAGTGAAAGCTAATTTAGAAGGTCTGCTTGTGCAACATATGGATTCTCTCACCAGCCATCCTTGGAATATTGTCTCCCTCTCAGAAACTAAAATACCTGGTTTGTTCAAAATGTGGGCTGTCATAGACCGGCAGATGCACGGCTTCATGGTGTCTGTACCGAGGATATTCTATGTGAATACTTCCCTCCCTGAGGATGATGAGCTGATCCATTGGCTTGGTGGCAAGCTGGTCTCAAAGTCCCCATCGTTTGATGGAAGAGTGCACAGGATTTATCGATTTGTGCTGAATGAAAAGACGTATATAAACTATCTGCTAGATATCCAGGCAAAATTGATGTCCTGCCCAGAAATTTACGGAGTATATGAGGCCCAGATACCCCTGGAATGGACTGCTGTAGTGGAGATTGGATGCGTAGCTCGAGTTTCGCCATCATCCAAGGGAATAAATGCTGCTAAAGGTTTCCGTTTATCAGATCTACAACAAGAATCTGTTGTGAAAGGAGGATATTTCAACAAAGGAGAGAATCTGGGGCATGCATTGCTTTTCCACTCAGATGATCAGGCCAGTGGAAGAGGTTTGTTCAGCTTGTACATTCCATGGGAGCATAAATGCTTCGTCTGGGTAATCAATCCAGTACGAGGTGGGCAGAAAGACATTGTCCCGTCAACATTGAATAAAGTGTGGGATGAAACTGTTGCCTTGTGTCTGTCAGAAATTGAGGATTTGTCTGAAGAGAACTTTGACCCAAACAGACCCAATTACGAAATATCGTACGTGTCATCCCACGAAAAAGCCATTAAATTAGTCCGGAAAGCGGTGCGATCTATAAGGTACGAAGGGAAAGATCAATGTATTGCAAGCATTTAGTTATGGATTTGACTGTGCATCACACGTGTTACAGGGATTTTTCGCAGCTGCCTGTGCTGACACTGGTTTCTTCTCCTAGTCCCAATATTTTGGTATACCAGGTACCAGAATTGCGTGATATGCCTCGCGCAGTAATGTCTTGTCCTGGACAAGATGTATACCCAGCAATTGGCTGGCAGACACATGTTGTGAGAAAGTGCATGACAGACATTCTCAGCTGCAAGAGCTGGTTGCTGTTAAGGTTGGATGCAGCGCGATACGCGCATCTCCCAGTAGCTAGTTTTGGAGAGGATTGGATTATAGACACTTGTGATGCCTTGTTCTCACGGACACTGCGAGATGCAGGCGTCCTCTCCTGGATCCGGGATGAATCCCAGCCTAGCCTGGCCTGCCATCCAGAAGATATTGCGAATAAGTTAGTCACCGAGGAGCAGAAAGAAAGAGTTCAACTTGCTTGGCCTGGGATGTACAGAGGGGTTTGCATACAGATCCAAATCAGCCACCTGGCAGTGAATGCTGTCTTAGAGGCTGCCACATTAGGAGAATTAGAGGGTGTCTTGCTATTGGAAGATCAGGATGACTGTGGACCAGCATTTAGAGTACTCAAGGGTTTAGCTCAAACGTGGGTAGAGGATGCACTCAGGCGGAATAACGTCTGTGCAGACACCCTGTTGAGACACATGTACAGGTGGCTTTGCAGTCGAAGCTCCCGCTTATTTGACACTAGATTGATGCAAGCAGTACAAGATCTCATGAGGAAACTCATCCTCAATCTGGTCGGTGAAATGAAAAAACTAGGGGCAAAGGTTGTCTATATAGACAGTTCCTGCATCATTTTGTCAACAGGAAAACACACAATGAAGGATGCTCTTGGTTACACTGACTACATCTTGGAGACACTGAAAAAGAGAGAATTGTTCCAATGGATGGCACTAGCTCCTGAGAAAGCATGGAGTACTCTTCTGTTTTTGGACAAGTACAATTTTCTTGGTCTGAGAGCACCACTGCCAGACACCATGGCAGATGCCATGTCACAAAAGCCTGGGTCCCTTTCATCAGGCTCCCAATTGCTCGAGTCAGACGAGATAGAGATCACGCACGAATCTCTGCAGAAACCATCCTTTGACTATACTCTAAACTTGATGGAGTATTTACCTAGTGCTCTTACTGATGCATTTGTGTCTGCAATTGCCGAGTTTGTGTGGTTGCCATGGAAGCATGCCATGTTGTCACAGATGGGCAAGAATCGTGGACCAATGGATGATATTCTGGCGTTGCAGAATGCATGGATCGAAGAAAATCTGCCCTCGAAGATGACTGAAAAGCTTCTCAGGGCAACAAGGCATATTGCCTTGCATATTGGAAGCCATGATGGCCAGCCGGATCACAGATTCCCTCTCCGAGCAGGGTCTCATTTGAGTGATGCAGAGCAAGGTACTCCTGTCCTTGCCTTTGTCAAATCTGTCTGCCACATGTACTCACTGGACAGGCAACACACCAGAGCAGTGGCTACGCTGAGACGGCAACTCTTGAGGATGATTCATGTCAAAGAGTTTGGTCCTGAAGCAGAATGGAAAGATCCATGCGCCTCGCTGGTGATCCAGGACGTCATTTGCCCAGAATGTCAAAATTGTCAGGATATAGACATCTGCAGAGACCCCACCCTACAGGATGGCAACTTGCAATGCCACCTCTGTGGGGCAGAGAGAGATGCCAACTTTCTGGAAACAAGACTTATTGAAATGCTCCACAGCATTATTGAGGGCTTCCTCGTACAGGATGTCAAATGCCAAAAGTGTGGATCCACCGGGAATGAGCATCTCAGGCGACAATGTGACGTGTGCGGAGGACAGATGCATTCCACAACCTCTTGTCAGACAGTCCAAGATTCGATCCACGTCATCGAACGTGTCGCAGATATCCAAGGAATGAAAACCCTTCATGAATTAGCACAACAATTAATTTAATAAAAGGCACTACACGTGTAATTCATGCGCATTATGTACACAATGAATGCTCTGGTAGACTCGCTGGTTTCCAGCAGAGTTATTCACTCTCGTCAAGTTGAACGGGTCTTCCGCAGACTGGACAGGAAACTGTTCTGTCCTGCAGGGGAGGATGACGAGATAGTCTACAGAGACAGTCCAGCTGGTATTGGGTGTGGTCAGACGATATCTGCACCCCATATGCATGCCACATGCCTGGAGTGGTGCAGGGCCCACTTGGCCCAGATGCCCTCCTCGCAACGAGGCAGTCGCATTACTATATTAGACATTGGTAGTGGTTCTGGATATCTATCAGCAGCGTTTGCTGCATTATTAGATGATATGTCTCTGCTTGCCACAGAAGAGGCATCCAATCAGCCACAAGTGGTTGGTGTTGAACTGTATGAGGAATTGGCAAGGGGATCAATTGAGAATATTAGAAGAGCTGCCCCAGATCTCGCTCCTTTTATTGAGATTGTCACGGATAATGCATATACACACCGTGAAGATGAGAAGTTTGATTTCATCCATGTGGGTGCTGCTGCTGAAGAGATTCCGCAGTCTCTTGTCAGACTCATGAAGAATGGTGGGCGCATGGTCCTGCCAGTCGGAGATATCGGTGGAATACAACATATGACGATAGTGGATAAGGATGTGGATGGACAAGGTGTGATATCCAAGAAAGTCATGGATGTCAGATATGTTCCTCTTGTCAAGTAAAATATTAGTATCATTATTATTGATCCACATTGTCAGTATTGTCGTATTTATCAAAAAACAAAGATACTCTATCAGAGTTTGAAAACTTTTCGAGGAGGACAAGCAAAGGTTTGGATGATTGGCACATCGACCAACCAGACACCGTCTCTTCCCTTGATGTAACAGAGCTCATATGCAGGCCCGAGGAGAAACGCCAGCATGGCGCCTCCCAGAAATCCGCCCAGATGACCCCATTCATCTATATCAGGTAATAAAAGACCTATACCGAAATTCAAGAGCACCGTGATGCTTAATCGAACCACAGTAGCACTACCTCTGTTCTTGTACAAGATCTTGTTGCGCGCAAAGTACACAATGAGAGCACCTGCCAGGCCAAATATAGCTCCAGAAGCTCCGAGGGATGGTGTATCGTCCCCGAAATATGAAACGATATTACCTGCAACCGCGGCATACAAATATATCATCAAGAATCGCTTCCTGCCACACGTCCATTCACACACAGTCCCCAAGGAATGCAGGGAGAGCATGTTGAGCAACAAATGAGCCGGGCTTCCATGTAAAAATGCCGGCGTTAGTAGCCTCCAATACTCTCCAGCATCAATGAGATCATTGACTTTGATTCCTGCCATGGTAATGCCGGGGAAGACGAGCTGCAAAATAAAGATTGCCACATTCGTGACAATGAGTGTATCAGATACTACGCGAGCTGGACTTGTGAGTGGTATTTCAGGTATATTGGGCACATGGTGTGCAGGAGATGGCCCCTCAGGTGCTACATCATCTCGACTGCGCAGTGAAAACCAAGAAATGAGGCCACATATCAACGTTACCAAGTCCTTCTCAAGTTTACACACCTGTCCAAGGAAGAGAAGCATGTGCTCTGTGGATGACCACCCTTGCGTTTCTCCTTCCATTTCCCATCTATATATCTCATTGAATTCAAATGCCCCACATCCAATGCCCTAGTCTTTGCAGGATTGTTTTGGACCGAGTGTCGGACTATTCCAACGACAGACCCACGTTTGCCCTGCAAAGGATAGTATCTCATTCCAAATGATCCAATGTACATGCTTATGAGATATATTGCATTAATTAAGGCTATTTAAGGGCGGAGAATGCCGTATCACGAAGATGGATCATCATCTCTTCAATTTCCCTTTCCGGGATGGCTCAGCTGGACATGTGCCTTATTATTGGTGGCAAACCTCATTTATCTACAAGCCTAGAGGACACGTGATGCATGTTACATGGATACCATTTTTTGATGACACCTTATACAATTTCAGGGTCTATTGGCTCAGAAGAAGAGTCCTTCTCGGAACTCATGATGGAATAAATTCGGTCTGCAAATGCCTTGGTGGACTCGATCGGATACCCACCAGTCAATAAGGCTGTGTCATACAACAATGAAATCTGATCCTTGATCGCTTCCTCATTCTTCTTGGAGACTTCATTTGCAAGATTCTTGATGATTGAATGTTTGGGGTTGATTTCCAAGATTCTGCGACCCTTCATGTAATCAGCAGCCTGAGAGTCGCCCAACGCTTGGGCCTTCATAATTCGTTCCATGTTTGCACTCCAGCCAAACTTGCTTGCAACGACAACAGCTGGCGTGTCTGTCAAACGATTAGTGATGGTCACTTTCTCAATCTTGTCTCCCAGAAGAGTCTTCATGAAATCTGTGAGAGGTTTGAGTTCACTAGCCTTCTCTTCCAGAGCCTTCTTGTCTTCATCAGTCTCACCCAAAGAGAGATCTTCCTTTGTTACGTCAACAAGTGGCATGCCTTCAAACTCACCCAGATTTGCCATGGCAATTTCATCTATTGGTTCTGTCAAGTAGAGAACCTCGAACCCTTTGCTTGCCAATTGCTCAACGTATGGGGATGCCTGGGCAGCATCTTTGGAGTCTGCAGCCAAATAATAGATGGATTCTTGCCCTTCCTTCTTGCCAGAAACATACTCTTCCAATGAGGTATACCCAGCACCAGATAAGTTTGAGGAGAATCGAAGCAACTTTGCCAGCACTTGTCTATTACCCTCATCTTCAAGCACACCCAGCTTAATATTCCTTCCAAATGCCTCCCAGAATGTAATATAGGTATCATCTTTTGTTCCCTCTTCTTTGCTCTTCTCTGCCATGGCAGTGATTGCGTCGAGGGTTCGTTTCACCAACTGTCGCTTGATGGCCCGCACAACTCTGCTTTCTTGGAGAATCTCTCTGGACACATTAAGGGGAAGATCTGCAGAGTCGACCACTCCTTTGACAAAACTGAGATATCGTGGCATGAGATCCTCATCAAACTCATCAGAAATAAATACTCTCTTCACATACAGCCTGATGTTCTTGGACTTTTGCATGGCCTCCTGTTGATCAAATGGAGCCATCCCTGGAATGAAAAGCAGAGAAGAGAATTCAATGGTACCTTCCACATTGAAATGGATCTGATCCAAAGGATCGATAAACTCTCTGAATGTGGACTTGAAAAAGGATGCATATTCCTCTTTTGACACATCCCTTGGGGGCCTCGTCCAAAGAGGCTTGTTGTCATTCTGAATCTCCCAGTCCTCTGAGGTCTCCCACTCTGTCTTCATAACCGGATCTACTGGGTCCGCAGAATCTTTTCCTTCCTTTTTCGCTGCCTCATCAGCCTCCTCCTGTTTCTTCTTTGTCGCATCCTCATCCACAACTTCTTTGGAGTTCTGCTTGGTAGTCCACAGGTTGATTGGGAATGAAATAAACTCACTGTACTGCTTGATCAAACTAGACAACTTGGCAGCATCAGCTATATCCGCTGCATCTTCTTTCAGGTGAAGCGTGATCCTCGTACCCCGTGCAATGTCATTCACATCCTCCTTGATGGTGTATGAGTGAGATCCTGCAGTAGATTCCCAACACCACTGCTTGGGATCATCATTACTCTTTGTCTGAACAGTCACCTTGTCAGCAACTAAAAATGCCGAGTAAAAACCGACACCAAACTGACCAATCAAATTCGCATCACCCTCCTTCATAGCCTCCATAAACTTGGCAGTGCCACTCCGAGCAATCGTCCCCAGAGAAGACAAGAGCTCATCCTTGCTCATCCCAACCCCCGAATCTTCAATCACAATCGTACGCGCATCCTTATCAGCCTTGATTCGAATGCCCAGCTCTGATCCAGAATCGTATTGAGATGGGTCTTGCAAAGCCAACAGACGGATCTTGTCCAATGCATCACTTGCATTGGACACCAATTCCCTCAAAAACACCTCCCGATTACTATACAAACTATTCACAATCATATCCATCAAGCGATCCACCTCCGCCTGATAGGTGAAGGTCTCCTCCTCAACAGCTGAACACACAGCCACAGAGGTGTGATACCCATGACGGCCCTGCAGAGTAGTACAGGACCCCACAAAGGGCCGTGCTGCAAACCCGAGCGGCGTGCTCGCACCCATGCCCCGCACATGACCAATCAATACACGCCGTGTCATAGTAGTTGAAGAATGCATTCCCAAGGATGCCTGCACAACCACGCAAGCGGAAGAATTAGGAATTACCCCCCAAACCATCTTCAATACATATTGAAGCCATGGTTTCAGTATCAGAATGAAATCATTGGTGTATCAATTATAAGAAATGAGGCATACCTGAGCACGCACTGGAGTTGACAGAGATCTGGCCATGGTACCAATACGAATAAAGAATGCCTTGTGTCGAGCTACAAGCATGAACGTATGGATTTCCTTCTTATTTTTCTTCTTAAAGTATCTTTTTTTATGAATTAAAGTATTGATTGATTGAGCAAGCACAGAGGTTTGATCGAAGAATGAAGGACAAGTGATGCATGCATCTCTTCCAGAACCTTCTACTATGTATTATTATACAATATAGGCTCTTCGGGCATCCATGGAAGAAAAGACCTCCTCAGTGATTGGACACCGGATAGGATACTCATCATCCTGGAGTATACTGTCCACGTCATTCAGATGTGGATCCAGACACATGAGTCCTGTAGTGATTGCTTCTTCACCATAGACATATCCATTTGGTAGCACCATGGGTGCATTGGATCCTTCCATAATCTTTCCTGTGACTGGGCAGACTAGTTTTGATACGGTTCTCTTGGAATATGGTAATGCTTCTGCTATTCTGCAAAGAGCGGGGCTCCGCATTGGGTCACCATCTCTACTACACTTGCTGCTGTGCATGCCCAGTGGGGTTTTCAATGCAGATATCCCTGCCTCCAGGTGGATTTCTAGAGGAGAGGTCAATGGTAGTCCGTGTAGTCTGAAAAATTCGTGTCGCATTTGTTGAACCAAACCCGCCCACCTGTCTTGAGGAGAGAAATGGGTAGCTGCTTGTTTACCGCCACCGAGGCGGGGTGATGCAAGGACAAGTGCTGCAGCAGCCTGCTGGAATTCTGACAGATTGGCTGACGCATACGGCGCCAAATATGTCTTTGCATATTCTATCGCATTCCTCTGCCGCTCTTTCCATGAGCACGTATCAGAGTGTTTGAAGAGTACTTGAAGGAATTCCTGTACATGCAACTGGAATGGCAAACTGCTCTTGAGCTTTTTCAATTTCGCCTGGTGATCCTTGCACCAGGCCAACGCAACACGACACCAGCAACCACGCTCCAAAGACACCGCCAAATCTTGCATCTCTTTAAATCCATCTATATCCAACAGCATGGCTGCCTCCCTCATACTCGTACGCTGCAACATGCATTGAAGGCTCTTCTCATACCCACACCGTGCAATATATTCTTGCACCAACAGCTGAATCCTCTCCCCAGCATTCCATTCTACATATGACATATCCTTCACTGCCTGGGGACTTTTCATCCGCAACAAATACCCAACTCTGGACCGGCATTGATCCAGATATTTCTTCTCCTCCATCCCAATCTCAGTCAACCGTGCCCTCAGCTCTCGTACCTTGGCCAACACTCTCTCAACCGCTCCTTTCACATCCTCATTCTTCTCATCTCTTGTATTCAGTAGTGCAACAGAATTCTGGATGGATTCAATGACATATTTACGCTCCCTCGTCACTCGTTTCAATGTATCCAATGGCACTGTCAAAATGGACACATCCCATGCAAATAGAGGATCATTTCCCACGGATTCTTCTGCTTTTGCTTCTACTGAGCAATCTGTATTTATTGGAAGGGTACCAGCACCGGGGACTGCCCCATTGGTCTGTTCCGACATCTGTATTCCATCCATGGAAGGAATGCACGAGAGGGTCTCTCTCTCTCTCTTTTTGTTGATTATTATTACTAGCAGTAGTAGTACTAGTACTAGTAATAGTAAAATAAACTATGCAACAAACAGCAAGCAGTCAGCTGTCTTTCTCCCTTTCTCGAGAGGAGTGGGTTTGCAGCATTCGAATGCAAAGTCCGTAAATAAACATTTAAAATACTTTGGATGGCGTACGTGGTTTGTCTAATTCTACTACGGTCTCTGTCCATTTCATCAGATCCACTGAATAATCCTTCTGTAAAGATATTTGAAATCGATACCATTGGAATAACATGTCAGGGATATTGCAAACTGTGCTGAAGAGACAGGGCAAGAGATCTCTGTCTCTGGTCCACCAGCAACAGAGTTGGTGGTTTGGGAAGAAGGTCTCATTGCAGCAGGATGGGATGGCTGATACCACTAGGCAGTATTCTGCTGCTGCAGAGCCAGTTGCTGTGTCTAATGATGCGGATTATGAGAAGTTTTCTTCAGATGCGAATAGGGCACATGTGACGGTGCGTGTGTGATGATGTGGTTGTATTCTGAGGAAGGGGCTGGCTGTCTTGCTATTTATGATGTTTTGTTAATAATCGGGATGTATGGATGAGTGCGGGTGTAGACGTAGGGTCTACCACCCACTCTCCTCCTTTCACTACTACTATTACTATGACATAGAATACTCTACTTTTGTCTTTCGAGGAGAGGAGAGGAGTGCAGGTCAAAGAGTGAGTGGCTGACTGACTTCATTATGTATGTATAAATATGCAGTGGCCAAAGGTGCTGAATCAGTCTCTGGAGCAGGTGGACCCTGAACTCTATGACATTATTGAGCATGAGAAGAACAGGCAGTACAAGGGTTTGGAGTTGATTCCATCAGAGAATTTTGTGAGCAAATCTGTGATGGAGGCTGTTGGGTCTGTGATGACGAACAAGTACAGTGAGGGATATCCAGGGGCGAGGTATTATGGGGGTAATGAGTTCATTGACCAAGCAGAGAGGTTGTGCCAGCAGAGGGCATTGGAGGTTTTTGGACTGGACCCAGAGAAGTGGGGGGTCAATGTCCAGAGTTTGTCAGGATCTCCGGCGAATTTCCAGGTGTACACTGCATTGCTGAAGCCACATGATAGGATCATGGGGCTGGATTTGCCTCATGGAGGGCATTTGTCGCATGGGTTCCAGACGGATACAAAGAAGATTTCTGCCACCAGTATCTTTTTCGAAACAATGCCTTACAGATTGAATGAAGAGACGGGATTGATTGATTACGACATGTTGGAAACGACTGCATCTTTATTCAGGCCAAAATTGCTCGTGGCAGGTGCCAGTGCATACACGAGGCATTACGATTACCCAAGGATGCGGGCGATTGCTGACAAGCACAAGGCAGTCTTGCTGGCAGATATGGCTCATATTTCTGGTCTGGTGGCAGCAGGTCTGGTACCCAGTCCATTTGAATATGCTGATGTGGTGACCACGACAACCCATAAATCTCTGAGAGGTCCTCGTGGAGCCATGATTTTCTACAGAAAGGGAGAGACGGGAAAGACTGACAAGAAGACTGGCAAGCCAGTCATGTATGATTTGGAAGGACCAATCAACTTCTCAGTCTTCCCGGGATTACAGGGTGGGCCACACAACCATACCATCTCAGGTTTGGCATGTGCATTGAAGCAGGCACAGGGCAAGGAATTTGTCGATTACCAAACCCAGGTGCTGAGAAACTCACAGGCATTGGCAAAGGGTCTCGCAGAGCGAGATTTCTCCCTTGTGTCCGGAGGCACAGAAAATCACATTGTCCTGACAGATTTGAGGCCTAAACAGGTGGATGGATCTAGAGTTGAAAGAGTTTTGGAATTGGCACACATTGCTGCCAACAAGAACACCGTCCCAGGAGATGTCTCTGCCATGGTCCCAGGAGGACTCAGAATGGGATCCCCAGCTCTTACCTCGAGAGGCTTTGTGGAAGCTGATTTTGAGCAAGTGGCAGAATTCGTTGACAGGGCAGTGGGAATAGCAGCTTCAATCAAGAAGGAAACCGGACCCAAGTTGAAAGACTTCAGGGAATACCTGGCAGAGAACGAAGACAGTAGAATCACACAGCTCCGAGAGCAAGTGGAAGACTTTGCCAAGCAATTCCCAACTGTTGGGTTCGAGAAAGCTTCAATGCGCTACAAGGACTGAGTGGCAATCACCTGAGGTGACCTATTCTCTTGTTGTTGTTGTTATGTTTCACACAAATGTAAAATGAATTCTCATCCTCTCTTTGTGGGTAGCATTTTTACATCATACAACCACATCAAAAATAGTTTATGGTACCTATGACATGATATAAATCAAACTTTTGTCAGAAATGCTGGGTATTGTGACAATGTCCAGCACCGCTGACTGCTTACTTTGACACTGAGACTAAATGTAGCATTTATTCCCATTTGGCAGCAAGCACCTCAGCAAGATCGACGACTCTCTGAGAGTAACCCCACTCGTTGTCGTACCATGCAACAACCTTGACCATATCATCTCCCATCACCATGGTGAGGGCAGAGTCAATGGTGGAGGAGACATCAGTCATGCGGTAATCGCAGGACACAAGTGGCTCGTCAGACACGGCCAAGATTCCGTTCATCTTACCGTTGGCAGCGGTTCTGAAGGCCTCATTGACTTCCTCGGCGAAAGTCTTCTTCTCAACCTGCACGACCAAGTCCACAACGGACACGGTTGGTGTTGGGACACGGAGAGCAACTCCGTTCAGCTTTCCCTTGAGCTCAGGCAATACAAGAGCCACAGCCTTGGCAGCACCAGTGGTTGTTGGCACAATGTTCATGGCAGCGGCACGAGCACGTCTCAAATCGCGGTGAGAAGCATCCAACAATCTCTGGTCTCCAGTGTAAGAGTGTGTTGTGGTCATTGTTCCCTTGACAATGCCAAACTTCTCATCCAACACCTTGACGAATGGTGCCAAACAGTTGGTGGTGCAAGAGGCATTGGAGACAATGTTATCGGAGTGGCTGTAGTTCTCCTCGTTGACTCCAACAACGTAGGTTGGGATTCCGTCACCCTTTGCAGGTGCAGTGATCAACACCTTCTTGGCTCCGGCCTCCAAGTGCTTGGAGGCTCCCTTCTCGTCAATGAAGACTCCAGTTCCCTCGATCACAATATCGATATCCATGGCTCCCCATGGCAACTGTGTTGGGTCACGGTTGGACACAACCTTGATCTCCTTACCGTTGATGGTGAAGCTGTCATCTCCAGTGATCTTCACATCGGCACCGAATGTTCCCATGGTGGAATCGTACTTGAGCAAGTGAGAAGCCTGCTTCACTCCTCCAGAGTCGTTCACAACCACGACCTCGAGGTTAGAGCTATCACGGCCCTCCCAGCAACGCAAGAATTGACGGCCAATTCTTCCGAATCCATTAATGGCAACACGGCACTTCTTTGCGCAGGTGGTCACCTGACGGGAAGCTCCAGTAGAAGCAGATCTCTGCACGCATGAACAGCATATTAGAATTACTGCAAGAGATCAAAACACTACAATAAACAGAAAAATGCCCAGAACGGGCCTCGGGATCGCCATCCACAGGTGAGGGTCTACAACGTCAGGAAGCGATCTGGGCGACACGCTTCGTCAATCAACCCTCCAACATCCTACGGACAGACGCCAGACCAGACGATTCAGCCCTGACCACCCGATTCCCCCCGCCGATCCATCTAATAGCACCGATTTAATGATAGATACTATGTGGCAATATCATTGCTATCCAAATCGGCAATCGGCGAGTGGCTTTGTGGATGGAGCACCCAGGGCACCGGCTTTCGACAACAACGTACACGTGGGGCACCCACACGCATTCCACCAACGCGAGTGGCAACAGATGTCATGAGAATAGCCATTTTACTTTGTAGACTTGATTGAGGTAGCAAAGTAAGCGGAATTTGATAATGCTCCAGGAGTTTGATGAAGGAACTCCCTTATCCGATAAGATGGGACGAACTATTTCGATACAACATGGCTCTATTTGTTATCTATCCATCACACGGTGCCTTTGATGGGGAGGGATGGACAAGGCACCGTCATCCTTTCCAGCCGAGTCATTGATGGGACTACTTCGAAAAGGGATGGTTTCCTGCAGTCATGTGGAGGTCGATACTCTCCACCCAGCATGCACATATTCTAATCTATTAGGAAATAAAGCGACATACTCTCGCACATAGATTGAATTGCCGCACCACTCTAGGCGTGTGTACATTTGAACGTGACTCGTTGACGGCTGCTGCGACTGAGGGACAATGCCTTTGGCTGCTGTGACAAAGAATAGCGCATAGTACGTTGCTTTGTGGTATAGTAGAGATATAGATCATTAATTGTGTATGCTTGCCTCGTATGTGCAGCTTCTCCAGGTACCAGGTGAAGTATCGCCGTCGCCGAGAGGGAAAGACGGACTACAGAGCCCGTCTTCGCTTGTGTCGTCAAGATAAGAACAAATACAACACCCCAAAATATCGTATGATTGTGAGATTCACGAACAGAGATATTGTATGCCAGATCGCTTATGCCACTCTGTCAGGCGACGTCATCGTCAGTGCGGCGTACTCACACGAGCTGCCACGCTATGGCCTGAAGGCTGGACTCACAAACTACTCTGCTGCGTACTGCACTGGTCTTTTGTTGGCTAGACGCACATTGCAGAAGTTTGGGTTGGACAAGGCGTATGAAGGTAACACTGAGGTTGATGACCTTGGAGAGGATTACACGGTGGAGGCGAACGAAGAGGGGCCAAGGCCATTCTACTGTATTCTTGATACAGGATTGAAGAGGACGAGTACAGGAAGCAAAGTCTTTGCTGCATTGAAGGGAGCTCTGGATGGTGGTCTTGACATCCCCCACAATGAGAAGAGGTTTGCTGGATATGAGCCAGACGAGAAGGAGTTTGATGCGGAAATCATGCACAAATACATTTTTGGAGGACATGTAGCAGAGTACATGGAGGAAATGATCGAAGAGGATCCGGAGAAATACCAGTCTCACTTTGCCGAGTACTTGAAGAATGGCATTGAGCCAGATAACTTGGAAGAGATGTACGAGTCTGTCCATGAGGCCATTAGAGCAGATCCATCTCCAGCTCAGAAGAAGGAGAAGTCCCAGCCAACAAGTGGCACCAAGCAATGGAAAGCAAGGAAGCTCACCTACGACCAGAGGAAAGAGAACCTCAAGGCCAAGCTTGCTGCCCTCATGGGATAAGACGACATTGCTCTGCCTGAGTGATTGGGTTTATATATATCATATGTAAGAGTTTCATAGTAGTCTGATTCTTTCTTGGTTTATTAAAAATCGATTTTCATAAAGTTACAACAGTAGAAAAAAACTTTGATGACCTGAATGTTGCCATGTGCATGTCAGATCTGGTCACTCAGCAGATCGTCATATTCAATTCCACAAGGCTAGCATTTACGCTCAGTTTATCAACTCTTCAATGCAATTTGTCTAGAATACTTTCAAGATTCTTTATGAGGATTGGAATGTGCACATGTGAACTGTCAGTTGTAGATGGCCCCTCCGCAGAGAAGGCTATCCTCTCGCCATTCAGTGATACATGGATTTGGTCCTCTGGGCTCATCTCTTCCTCGTATTCTTCCCCTTCGACAAGCACTTGAGGAAAACGCTCCTCAATACAATCTGCCATCTCAATGAAATCGTCAACACGTGCCCGATCATACTTCACCAACACAGTCGGTGGAGGAGGCCGATCGAGCATGGATTTTCATGCAAAATGCCGCCCTTGCTTTGCAAACATGCTGTCTGCAGGCGACACTCTACTCACTAAAGGCGCTCTTGAGATGATCTCGGTCGATACGATGCGCAGAGTTGGTGCAGGAAGGTGTCGTGAAATACTACCACACAAGGTTCTAAAACTGTGCCCGCGACATCCAAATGCGTCATCATTTCGCAGCTCCCGAGACGTAATATGATTTTTAATACCAAAATTCAATGCAGAAGAGGGTGTCGTCCCTTCAATGCCGGTGAGGTGAGAGAAAGCACGCAAGCTTGCGTTCCTCAAGACGGTCTCCTCAACTGGCCACTGCTGAACGGACCGAACCAAAAGGCTCCGGTATCGATTCATTATTATATTGAATTATGTTTTACCATAAGATCTTGGGCCATAGCCAAGACATCAATAAGAGTTCTGCGGCCCGCGATTACAAAAGAATGAGGAAAAGTTCCTTAAATGCTATTTAAAATTCCCCGTTCAGCTGAACCACTACCATCTCCTGGCACCATTTTTGGCCGCACCAGAGAACGCGGAGAAATATCATGCTGTAGGCCATCGTCCTCAAGATCTAATGATCTCTGTCTCTTTGTACCTTTGCGCAGTGGTGATGAATCTTGTAGTGGATTGGTCCCCTTTTCCAGTAGGGTATTTGAACTGGACATCTTTCTAGCTGCATCCATCAGAGTTTTTTGTGCTTTCCTAAGGGTTGCGCCATCGGTGTCACCTTTAACGCGTTTGCGAAAGTTTCTATTTATTTAAACTTACAAAGTATGAGAGGATACTGTTGGAGGAGAAATTCAAGAGGTCTACTTCATGTATGTATGCTGTTTTCCTCGGATCGAGATTTTTTTCTACTAGGAAAAAGCAGCCATCTGCTTATTCTTTTCGACGATGTATCGCTTGGGGTCACAGGGCACTGGGGTCACAGGGCACTTGGGGTCACAGGGCACTTGGGGTCACAGGGCACTTGGGGTCACTTGGGTCTGAAATCCGTTTTGAATTCGATGAGATCAAGTCTTTCACATGTACAATTACCATACGATAGAAAGAAGCATCTCCAGATTTGAAAAATTGAAAAAACCCTTCAAAATTGATGTACACAAGACCAGTACATCAGAGATTACTATTAATAGCAGGTGCGTCGATTTGAAAACCGGAACAACAACGCCGTCTATGTCTCCTCTGGAGAGAGACAGAGAGAGATATTTACGCTTCTTATGGTAGTTTTTACATCGAAACTATACATATGTGCGTGCAGTAACAAGAAAAAATAAGACCATCGTGTTGCAACGACACGCTTGTGAGTTAGTGGCATCTCCCGCGAGTGGAGTGGTAATTTCAAAGCATCTTCTGCGAGAGAGCGAACAAGAAAGGTATTTTAGGATTCTTATTTATTAGAAGATGTTGGCCTGTATGTTGCAACATGATATTAATCATGCTATTGCATGAATGTCGCATGCAGGCTGCCTGAATGAGCTGGCAGGAAACGGCATCCAAAGGATGCAGAAGCATAAAGGGATATTTCTCTCGCAAGACCAAGGAAGAGAATACTCCTCTTCCATCCCAGAGCAATCATGATGGCAGCGCGGGCTCTCGGCGCATGGCAGAGGAGGAGGTGGATCTTGTACCTAGGAAGCGGTCGAGGTCTAGTGTGTCAAGCAATGATGTCCCAATGAACATGAGAGATTGCCTTTGGCCTCGGAAAAACATCTCCAATGCTCAGACGTCTACTATGTCGGCAGAGCCAGGTGTTCTTGCAGGGGATCGAGAGCAAGTCAGGCAGTGCCAACCACCAACTGGCAGTGCACGAGCTGCAGTGCTTCAGGATGTAACCAATATGGGTACAGATACTCGCCCTATCATTCCAAAGGAGCCAGGTATGTTGTCTTTTGTCATGGTATTTGTCTGTATTGTGGGCGATGATGGTATTTGTTTTATGGTTCTGTGCAGATACTGCTACTACTACCAACGAAGTCTTTGGCAATCTAGGGCCTTTTGTGGATCGGCGTCTACGAGAGTCGGGAGTCGAGCATGGTCTTACTGGCTTTATCGATACTTTGAGAAGGCTTTCAAGAGAGTATCATCAGCATGCCAATGTTGAGGAGGAGGTTCTCTCTGCTCGAGAGGCCTCGGAGAGGTACTTTTCAAATGAAGAGCATTCTTCGGCAGATGATTTGCGCAATCTATATGCGATATGGGACTATTGTCGTGAAAAACTATCGTCAGATACCATAAAGCCTGAAGACATGGATGCGCATCGCATCAAGCTTCCAGAGATTGGTCTTTCAGATGAGGATCTGCAAACACATTTGCCAATAGAAGTGGCTCTTCTCGCATTGCTGTCGTGTTCGTTTGATGGTGGCCTGGAGGAAATGTTCAAAGTTTTCCTGGCTCTCTACAGTGAAAACAATAGCGGCGCACTGGTCGAGTGTGTGGAGGCTTTGATTCCAGATGACACGCGACATCTCTGGACATTGGTTCCCTGGCAGGAGGATTGTGTACCGATTCCAGATGAATTTGCTGATGTCATCTTTCCAAAAGAGAATATGCATATGCTGCAATATACATCAGAGGGCCTCGCTATGAGTGTTGAGAAGATTGCCTGTGCTTTGCTGCATTTTGATGCGATTATGTTTTCAATGGATGCTCGGGGCTGGGGGGTACTGTTTTGCTCTCATGTGCTCATCAGGGCCAATGCCGAAGAGAAACGCCACGTTCTAGCAGAGGATTTCTTCTTTAATGGGATACCGTTGGGATATAAAAGCAATAAGGTGTACGTGACAGCAGAAGGTCGCTGCATCGCAAATGTCTCAAATGCAGCCTTTTTGACCCCAGTCAACTCAGATGGCATGTTGGGGGTCAAATTTGCAGCAAATGGTTCTGAAAAACGCTGGTATTCGTTGTGGAGTGTGTCAGCCATGGCAAAGTACAACTTGCCTGTCGAAGAGTTTGAGTGTCTCTTGTCTGGGGGTGATATAAGCTCGGATCACTTGACCATGAACCATGCCTATAATCAGCCCTCGCTGGTGCAATTGACTACCTGGAAACAGCAAACAGCCAATAAGCGTCCTCGAGATAGGGAGACATTTTTGTCGGAAAGTGTAGCGGATTCTCCTCTTTTTGTTCCATTTGATGAATTGGAGCAGGAGAAAAAGGACATTGCTTTGGCATGCAAGGAAAAGCAAGATGAGGGACTTGCCATGGCAAGATTGGAAGGGGGCGATATACCCCGTCAGATATATCGCTGGTTTAAAGATGCAGAAGGAGAAGAAGAATTATGGGTAGATCTCGAGGTCTCTGATTCTGAGATGTTCTTTGAGGTTCAAAAGTGCATCTGGAGACCAGATGGTGATACATGGTTGTTTCTCGATCAGCCCCTCAAGACCACTCGCCAGCAAGACTATCGCCGTATGGCTGTCGCTAGAAGCATGTGCTTTATTCACACAGCAATTTCGCACACGAGACTGTATCATCAGGTTATGAATACTGGGTCCACTGTTATAGAGGAGGAGAATTCCTTGGGCGAGGTTGCACGGCCAGTATCAGATGGAGTCCAAATCAAGATGCTGTGGAAAGACGGCGGATGTGTGCGGAGACTTGTCACTGATCATATCGATCAAGACAAGGGGAATAATGATCCTGCAAATCTTCGATTGCTCTGCAACCGAACAAATACTATTGCTGCACGTGGATCTCCAGTTATGATGCTTGTCCGCCCTTTTGGAGATGCACAGTCGCTAGCAAAAGATAGTATTCTCATTGAGCAACAGTGTGCTGAGGATGCAGTTGATCCACTTATGAAGGCCATGCATGATCTGGGATATCCAGAAGGATATCAGCAAAATTCCAAGGAAACTTTTCTGCGCTGGATCTATAGTTTGGGCGCATATCTCCCCAAATGTCTCAAGTTTAAGATTGAGTTCATTCCCATCAACAATGGAGATTCATATGATAATGGGGAAGAAGATGAAGAAGATGATGATGATCAGGAGGAAGGGCAACGAGAAGAAGTTCACCGCTTCAAGGCATGGTATGGATACAAGTATAGAGACTGCCAGAGTGGAGAGTGTTTCGAGGATCTGCTCATGGGCAAATTGTCATTGGCAAAGATGTTACAGGCATCGTTTGGAGTTCAGATGACTGTTGGACAGATATATGATACCTTGTCCAAGTCTGTCCTTCATCCTGACAAAGAAAAGAGGAGGCTCTCTATTGCATTAGAGCTTGGGAGGAAGCAGTCTCCTCGTCAACGATATGTGATGATTGATATATATCCTCTGTTTGGATCTGTTCGCAGCAACAATGTATTCGAGGTTGTTCTCAAGGCAAGCACGCATATTTGCAGAGGTCTATGGCATGTGGTGGCATGTTTGGAGCAAGATGAGGGCCTCATGGAACGTTTGCGGGCACATGTGCAGCAGGAAGAGACTCCAACTAGTAAGTGGATATACGGTCTTGTACGCTCGTATTTTCGCAATGCGAATGGGAATAGCCTTTTGCATCAAGAGGGCATTTGCATCACAAGGAAGACACCACACAGGAATCTCATCGTCACATCTGAAAAGTATTCTCTGCTCTTTAATGATCACGAAAAGCGTATTGAAATGAATGCCAGAGAAATCAAACAAATGCTTTTGGATCAAGGTTTTGGCTGTGTTCCTCTTGGCACGGTACACTCATGGCTTGCTCAGGCCCTTGGTTCAACTGGAATTCACAAGAATCTCAGACGTCTTGGTATATGCGACGTACAACGGCGCATAGCGATAGAAGAGGATGGAAGAAAAAAGGTGAATAGAAACGTAATCCTCAAATACACGTCAAAGGCTGATGGAAGTGTAATGTCAGAGTCGTTTGATAGCGTGCAGGCTGCCAATCGTTTTGCATTCGAAAGTTTGAATTTTCGTCTTCAGTATTTGACTACGTCTTCTCTAATGATAGATCTTGCGAGGAACAACAAGATACTGGAAAATGATTTGTATATCGATGTGTCCCTCGACTATCAAAAGGCCACAAGGCATGGAGCCGTTCGTTCCTTGTACGCCATTGTGAGCATGACAGATGATTTCGATCTGTTACAGACAGAAAGACTGGCCAAGTCCGTCTCCCGTACCTTGCCAGATTTTATAGGGGACAATGCAGATTTTATTGATCAGAATCTTTTGAAAGAGGGGTCCAACACTGTAGCTGAGATTCGTCAAAGGTTGGATAGAGGAGAATATGCATGCCTAGAATTTGCTGGCTATTCTCGATCAAATGGCAATGGTCAAAACTGTCTTTCTGAATATTTGAAGGCTCGTGGAGTTTCTGATGCAGATAGAAAGATTGAAATCATGCAGAAACGGGCATTATACTATCAGTCTCCATTGGGTCTGGATGTTCCTTGGTGCCACCATGTTTTCACTCGTGCTCTTTTGGAGAATGCCATGAAAAAAAATGCGATGAAAATATCCAATGGAACACGAGAAGAAAATATTTCTTTCATGGCTCGTGCATATCTGCTCAAACATTCTCGCAAATTCAACAAAGAGGAAGAAAGGACAGCTTTGGAGACGGATCTGAACAAATTTCTCTTGCACAAGCTGCAAGGTGGCGAGGCTGTACAAGGCTTGCAGATAGTCAAAGAGGAATTAGGTTCTTCTGGTTGGATGAACCTAGAATACCCTTCAAATGAATCAGGGAACCCTAAAGACAGGCCTCGCAATCGAATGATCCAGGATATGATGTCCAAGTTGGGTCTCAAGCCAGTGTACAGGCCAAGGAAGCAGAATGGCTTTCATACTAGAACAGTCATGAAGAGGAGAATGTATTTTGATGCCGATCGTGACATTGAGGAGATACCATTCTCGTACAAATGGATTCCAGAGTGGAATTCATACTTCCTCCTGGTGGCCATCACGAAATGATGAAGATGATGCAGTTTTTCTCCCTGTTTTATTCATATGCCAAATGTAGATCTTTCTATACATTTAAAATTTCTCATATACCGTAGTGACAAAAAATACTTGATGATTTTGATGTGTCTTTCCGGAAAGGATTGGCCACATTATGGATGGCTCAGCCTCCCCCCAAGATTGGATCATGGAGCCAAATTTTGGCCATGTAAAGGCATCTGATGGTATTTACAAGATGTGTCTCCATCAGTGTTCTACCCTCCTCATCTGGTCCGTCTTTGGACCCCATCCACGAAGCCATTCGGGCGATAGGGTCCCCACAGGGTGTTATTATTGAGGAAAATGTCAAAATTTTTAATTAAGGAGTATCTCGTATGGGGTTCGAACCCACGGCCTTCGCTTTTCATACTCCATCGCACTGGGTATTAACCGTCCGGAGAGCGACGCTCTTCCACTGAGCTAACGAGACTGAGGGGCTGTGCCCGGTTCCCAGGCAAGCTGGTACGGACACGCCCAAAAATCACTCAATCGGACAATATTTTGGTTTATAGGATCCTCACAACCTCAGCCCCCTGCCCCAAACGACGGACTCTGAAGCATGTTGTAAGGATATGAAAATATATTCAGTAAAGGATTCCTGTCCCCTGTCATCCATAGAACTCAATCCTGGTGTGTATTTACTTGAGGGTGTCACGGGACAGACCTACAGCACACAGCACTCTTCAATGGAGCTTTGCCATGATCTCAATTGTTCTCCATAGAAATACATGTTTAGCGTAAAATTGGGGTGATGAAGGATTTTCAAATAAACCTTGTTACATTTCAAGGCGAGCCTTCCAAATTTGGCCATCAGTAATACATACAAATACATACATCACAAAAGAAATTCAAATAGCAGCTACTGTTTCTGCTCATTGCCCTTCAAGAAGGAGATGAGCGACTCAATCTCACTTTGCGAGAAGTTGGACACTAATTGGACCAAATCCTCAGAAGGCTTGCCAACGGGCATCTGCACAGGTGGGCTGATTTCAACACCACTCTTCGACTGCTGGTTGAGCAACGTTTCTAGTATTTGCCTTTGCTCGCTGTTCAATGAACTTGAAGCCGAGGTGAAGGAGAGGTTGTCCAGAATATCTGATGAATTCCCATTCCCCATCATCATCCTCTTGGAGTTGGAGGATGAGAATCCTCCTGGAGGCAATAAATTTTGCGATGCAGACTGCAACAAACTGTAAAAGTCTGCCATCGGCATTTGCTGTGATGGGGTTCCAGTCATCCGTGGAGCTCCCAGCGGCCAACTCGATAGGTATTGCCGCATCACATCAGAAGCCTCGAGAATATCCTTGGGAAAGATGGAGTGACTGGTATTCATACCAGTTGATTTGGTATTCTCCAGGGACGAATGTGACATCTGACCTGCTTTGAGAAGATTATGATACCGCGAGTCTTTGGGCAACGATGGGTCAATATGCCTCCTCAGCATGTCTGCTGGCCCTGCAGAGAGATCATCCGTGTTCCTCTGATCAAATGGCGTGGGAAGCGAGCTTCCACCATCCAATGTGGGTACACCTGCACCTACAGGTGTTTGGTCACGAGTTTGCATCGCAGGTTGCACACGTTCACGTCGCTGCCTCACAGGAGACCTCTCTGATGAACTCGCCTCAATCATTGTGTGCGTCCGTGTACCCCGCTTCACCCCCACAAGAGTCACTGGAGCCGCATCATGAACCAGACTAGGGTGCTTCCTGCACAATGCACTCCATCTATTCTTCGCTGCATTATCAGTCCGATCCCCAAATCTCCTACTAATCTCTGTCCATTTATTCCCCAGCTCCTTGTGGTACCGTATAAGCTTCTGGTCCTCCTCCTCAGACCACGTCGTCGTCTTTGCATTAATCGTCAACGCATTCTTCCACCTCCGTCGACACTGCTTCCCCGTTTTCGTCTCCATTTCTCTCGCAATGTCAGCCCACTTATTCTCCCCAATCCTCCTCACAAGCCCCCTGAGTTTCTCATCTTCTTCCCGTGTCCAAACCAACGTGGGCATTTGTTACACCTCGCTTGCTCTCACACTCGTATATAAATCTGCACATGCAGTGCACAATATTGTATCGAATATGCCCAGTCGTCTCGTTGATTCCCAACCCCCCTCCCCACGTGAAACAGAAACAAACCACCCTCGGCACCCCCATGCCATCTGTCTGTAACCCACCTTGAAACCTTTTAATAAATTAATGCTCCTAAATATCACGCAAGGTTAAGAAACGCCTGTTTCAATCGGAAATGGAACTTTTGCACTGGTATCATGAAGTCGACAGTGCCCAGAGATCTCCTTTCTTTGTACATCTATAACCAAAATAATGTATATAAAATGTATCAAACCAGGCAATGCAACGGTCTACTATTTGGAAGAACACGGCCAAGATCTCAGAAGAGTCTAGGGACATCACCAGCATGGCTGTGAATCTTTCCGAGAGACGAGCATGCCCTATTTCTGTGATACTATTAATGTATCTATTTCTCTCCTTGTCTCTAACGAAGCAGCAGCAGCAGAAGGAAGAAGAAGAACCAGAACAAGATGTCTTCTGCTGACACGGAAGCAGTTGATGACCAAAAAGTGTCTCAGTTTTGTGCAGTGACTGGAGCAGATGTGTCAAATGCTTTACAGGTACTGCAAGCGACAGATTTTAATCTGCAAGATGCTATAGAGCTATTCTTTGCGAGTGGAGAAGGGCAGGGTGGGGGTTCACCTGTGTTGAGGGAGGAGGAACGAGCGACGCAGTTGCCAACACATGGCGAGGAGGAGGTTCGAGCACCCATGCCAACCAAGGTTGATCGGTTGTATGGGGATGCTTATGGGATGGAGGTGGGTGGGTCTGGGCGTGAGGGTACGACGGGTGCTTCCATTGTGGATGCATTTAGAAAGAGACTGGAGGAGCCTGGGAGCTCGCATGGCGATGGCAGGCTGTCTTCGATGTTTGAGCCTCCGAGAGGAATTTTATGTACTGGTGGGTTTGAGCATGCGAAACAAGAGGCGCAGAGGAAGAATCGGTGGTTGGTGGTGAACATTCAGTCTCCATCCAACTTTGATAGTCATCGGCTGAACAGGGACACGTGGAGGGATGGAACCATACAGGCATTGGTGGAAGCGTATTTTATACTTTTTCAGACGTATGATGTTGCGGAGCAAGGGCAAGAGTTGATGGCGTATTATGATGTAGAAGAGTTGCCTGTGATTTTGGTTGTTGACCCAGTGACTGGGGCTCCCATGAGGAGGTGGTACCGATTTATAGAGGCCGTTGATCTTGCGGAGAATTTTATACCTTTTACGGAGATTTCGTTTGATGATCCTCGGGCAGCTCGCTTGGCAGCCTCATCGATGAGGAAGAGGCATGGTGGGGTGAGTGTTTTAGAATCTGGAGGGCAGGAGGAATCATTTCCTTCCATGACAGAGATGGAAGAAGATGAAGAATCCCCCGAGGAAAAGGCCCAGAAGGCAATGGAGTCCCTACCACCTGAGGAAGCAGGGAGTGGAACATGTAGGATTGGTATGTTGTATTTGAATGCAGTATGGACTATACATGTTGTGCAATCAAACCCATGTTGCTGCTCGCAGGTATCCGTCTGCCAGATGGCATGAGGATTCAAAGGCGATTTCCAACGAACATGCCTGTGTCTGTTCTGAAAACATGGTGTATATCTGAGAATCTGGATGCTGCAGCAGGGAAACCTTTTGTCCTCGTGCGAGCAGAACCAGGCTCGTTGCCACTCGACGATTGGTCGAGGTCCATCGATGAAAGCGGTGTTGCAAACTGCATGCTACAGATGAGATGGCACGAGTAACCTTGACGAGGGACAGCAAGTGCATCATGCACAGCGTATTCTCATGCAACATGCAGGTCCCATCAAATAGACATGTTGATGGGATGAGAGCGTCGTGCATGTGCGCGTCGAGGACGTCGTAACAATGCACGAAACCTGCGATTTACACGTGCGAAAGGCTTAGCAACAGCATTAAAAATTCATATTAATCGGTACATATAGTACGGAGATCGATTGACCTTGTAAGGGTCGTATTATTCTTGTCCTTTTACCAACGAATCAAACGATGGCGCCCCGAGCTCCAGCCAAAAAGGTGCGAGATAGCGTGTACACCTCCTCCGTAGGCATTTCTGATGTCTATTGGGGTATTTTAGTAGTCTGATTTTGGTTGTGGTGGTTTCTGTTATCGTTTGTCTTGGGTGTGAGCATACCAGTGATCCGAGACGGAGCATAACAACCGCGCAACGGGTTTCCGAGGGTATTCCCATTTGTCTGATTTGACAAGCCTAGATGCTCGCATATACGTGTTTATATTCAAATATTGTTCAAGCATGGCATTCAATCGGTGCAGGGCGCAACAGTAGCCACGAAGAAGAAGGCACCAGCTGCAAGGAAAGCAGTCACCAAAAAGACTGCTGCTGCTGCGAAGAAAAAGGCTCCGGCGACAAAGAAGACTGCTGCTGCTACTGGAGTGAAAAAGACCACGGTGACAAAGAAAAAGGCACCAGCAAAGAAGACTGCTACTACCGCTGTGAAGAAAACACCGGCGAAGAAGGCTGCCAGTACCAAGAAGACTGCCGCAGCGACAAAGAAGAAGACACCAGCAAAGAAAACGACTGCCGCTGTCAAGAAGACAACAGCAACCAAGAAGGCCACTGCTGCAGCGACAAAGAAAAAGGCACCAGCAAAGAAGGCTGCTGCTACTGCTGTGAAGAAGACAACAACAACTAAGAAAAAGGCCCCAGCCAAGAAAACTGCTGCCGCTGCTACAAAGAAGAAAACACCAGCAAAGAAGGCTGCTCCAGCAAAGAAGACTACTGCAGCAACAAAGAAGAAGACACCAGCAAAGAAGACTGCTGTGAAGAAGACAACAACAACTAAGAAAAAGGCCCCAGCCAAGAAGGCTGCTCCTGGAAAGAAGACTACTGCGGCAACAAAGAAGAAGACACCAGCAAAGAAAGCTCCAGTCAAGAAAGCCGGCACAACCAAGAAATCATCACGAACAAAGTAGTAGTAGAGCTTCTACATGAATTCTTGTTTCCAGGAAATTTGACATATATGACTCTCTTACATTCAAATTACATTTGTAGTTCCTCTATCTAGTAATGACTCCTTCTTGCACAATTGTGATATACCTCACTTTTTTGGTTCCAACTGCACATTTGGATTTGTCAGCAAATCCGAGTCATCCACTGGTATTCGCAGGCCATCTCGCTCCACCACCTCGGGGAGGGGCACACTATTCACTTGAGAGGCAATCATACCCACCGTATGCAACGGTGGAGCATCTACAAACGTGTGATGGCTCTGCAACTTCATGGCTATCGCCACATCATCAGTCCCTATTGTATTCGTCTCTGCATGCATTTCTTTCGAAATCTCCTGCACCCATCATCCATCCATCAGGCTCATGGTACCACCATGTCAAAGAAATCAACGCACCTGTGCATCCTGTAGCACATTCGACGTGTATCCATACATGAAGCTCACGAGTTGGTCTACGACTCGACAATCATAATCCTCAACTTTCTACGGATACAGAGCAAATACATGTCATTATAAAATATAAAAACATGTCCATGTAAAGAATAACCTACAGCAGAGTCCAAGACATCACAAATTACTTGGACATCCCCAGGCAAAGGAGGACCCCCTTTCAAAGTATCCTCCTCCTTGGATGGCATCCTACCTACTCCTTTAATGTTATGAATATCGTAATTTTTAATGAGGTATCAGCCATGCCCTGGCGTGGATACACCTTCCTCTTCTCAATGAGAAGTTCTCATGGAGCCTCTAGGAAACGATGGTCTCGATGGCCATCGATGGCCGAGATATCTCGAGATGATCTCATTTTCATCATGGGCCGAATTCACGCTACTCAAAACTAAAGAGCGATACCCGCATCTCAGATTCATATAATATTGAGTGAGATTCATCTGAAAAGAAAGATGAATCCATATGATGACAATACACGGGCCATCGGTTGTACTTTTTACCAGAGCAGCAAGGCCTTGGTTCTTTGTTCAAGAAAGTGCTAGCATTAGGCACGCATGTCGTGCTGCCCATACAGAGGGGCATGCAGTCGTGTATCATAAAGACTTTAGAATACAGCCTCTTCCTCAGGATCACAGATTTCCAATGCCAAAGGATGCGTTATTGTATCAGCATCTGGTCTCCATTGGGTTGGCAACAAACACGTTGACACCCACAGCACCACATGCTGATACCCTTGGCCTTGTTCACGAGCGCTCGTATGTCGACGCATTCCTATCAGGAACTATATGTGAGGAGTATATGAGAAGGATTGGGTTGCCCTGGTCTCGTCAACTGGTTCGAAGGACTCTGATTGGTGTGGGCAGTGCTCTGGAAGCTGCGAGGTATGCTGTTGAACAGAATACTGTCGCGTGCATGACCAATGGAGGCACTCACCACGCCCATAAATGCCACGGAAGTGGGTGGTGTATTTTTAATGATCAGGCTATCGCAGCAAAGTATGTTCAAAAGCACCATGGTGTTGGCAATGTCCTCTTTGTGGACCTGGATGTCCATCAAGGAGATGGAACTGCAAGCATTTTCTTCGACGATCCGTCTGTGTATACATTCTCAATTCACTGTGCGGACCAATCTTTTCCCCATCAATTACAATGCAGCAATATGGATCTTGCACTCCCATCCGGATGTTCAGACGATGAGTACATGGATACCTTGGTGCTAGCACTCGAGGACATTCTACACACCTATCAGTTTGATCTTGTCATGTACAATGCAGGCGTCGATGTACATGCTGATGACTCTCTAGGTAAGATGAGTCTGACTGACGAAGGTATCGAGCGCAGGGATAGATACGTGCTGACCTCGTGTGCCGAGAAGGGCATCCCTGTTGCCTGTGCCATTGGTGGAGGGTATGCAGTCAACCATGCTTCAATCGTGATGAAACATGCGATTCTCCACCGAGTAGCATCTCAAATATATACATTATATTAAATTAATGGGTTATATCTGAAGGAAAATCCGATAAAGCACTGTAACTGGTTCCATTTTCGAATTCTGATTGATTGCTGCCTTTGTGTTTCGGCATTTGTATCCCTGGATCGGAACACACCGTGTTTATTAAGAACGTAGACAATATAGATCCTTTTTTTGGCATATCCATGAGTGGTAGATCTGTCTAATCGAGAGTATAGCAGCACGTGGTTCATTCCCAAAGGGGTGTTCAAATCTGAGAAAGCGTTGGAAATCATGCCGTGTATATGGAATGACTGGCTGCCCAAGGCAATATCTGATGAGATAAATCACGGTATGTTTGTGCTGATTGCGGTTGTTGTTATGCCAGATATCCTTACCGAGACTTGTGAGGACGTGCAGAGGAGCCAAAGAGGTTTGCCAGGCTGATTGATCAAATCTGCATTGAATGGAGCCCTGAGGCTGACGCAGAGCAGGTGAACAAGATTTTGGCATATGTTCCTCTTATCAGGGCCATGCTGGATGCCAAGGCTGATCCAGGGGTGGCGTACATGCAAAAGCTGGCTGAGACCTTGTTTGATATTGTGCTGTGTTCTGAGGATGATTTGACTGTTCAAGCACGGTGGGGAGGAATATTGCATCGGATTCTGCGAAGTCATGGAAAGAAGATGGACTTGAAGATTTCGTGGAAGCCATTGTATAGCATGCTGCGGCGGCATCACCTAGTCTGCAGCTGCAACTATGAGGGTGCGGGCGTGGTGGAAGCTCGGCGGCAGGCTCTGGTACACTTGGTGCACCAATCGCGCAGGTTCTTCCACCCTGAAACGGCACGAGAAGTATGGGAACATTTCAGACCACTTTTGGTGAGTGATCCACATTCACCGGAAGCAATGGAGTCGATCGGGTGGCTCTGTATGATGTTGCCAACTCAAGAAGCCACAAAAGGCCAGGGTGATTGGGCAGCGTGGATGACAGAATGGATGGATATCTGGGGACAGAGAGTGCATAATCAAACATGGCAATCGTTGTGGTTCTCTCTCATAGCTCGACTGGCGAAGCATGATGTTCATGGTCTGGTTGATTGGCACAGCATTATCGGATTAATGGTGAACAGGTTTCTGTGGGCGTTCAATGTGCCTGTGGGACCAGCATCGGCAAACCCTCCATTCAGCGCCGGAGCGCCGGCGATCATCGAAGCTTTATTTGCGAATGATATGCAGTCTAGATCGGCTTCAATCGCCAAAGCTCTGATATATTCCATTGGCAGAGATAATGTGACCTCGGAGGCCATGGAGATGGAAACCAGAGACCCTGGTTTGGTGTGCTTGGAGACTGCTGTAGCCATGTTTGAGCAATACTATCATCCGTCGAATGGCGGAAAGTGGTCTTCTAGTTTGGCCATGTTTATGAGAGAGCTTGCGTTTCATCTTTGTAGAAGGCTTGTCGCGGAACATTCTGTTCTAGTATCGTCATTTGACATTGGTATGGACTCTGGGGGAGAAAGTGAAGAGGAGCCATCGGATGAGGAGGACGATGAGAGTGTGGGGACGGCCGAGGATGGAGTCGATAGCTCGGTAACAGATGAGGATATTGCTGCTGGTGGGATGGATGGCATGGAATCATCATCCAAACCCCTCAATGGAAAATTTCCCCGTCGGCATCTTGCTGCTGAGACACGGATGGCCATTGTGAAACTCGTGATGAGGCTGGCCCTCAAGGGACAATCTGGGAAAGACTCAATCATGAGGCGTTATTCGTCACAGGTTCTCTGCATGCTAGCAAATATTGAACCCCGTGTTGTACTACCAGAAGTAGAAAGGCACTTTGTGACTGCACTCGAGACCATAACTGCTGCGAAACAGTATGGCAATGCCATCCAAACTCTATCCCTATGTGTGAGGCCGATGCTTCTCGCAGGGATACCTCCGCATCCAGTTGATTCTATGGATGTAGAAGGCGAGTCAGATGCGGTTCGTAGGTTGAATGCAATCCAGTGCATCAGAACAGCCCTGACCTCAACATTGCCTGGTATTGATGCGAATGATCCTCCAAAAAGCCTTGCTGTCTTTAGGTTGTACTGCTGTGTGTTGAGCTGTGTGGGGGCCGTCGATAATTTTCATACGTGTCTCTATTCCGAGGAGTGGGTGGTTGACCTCCTTGCCAGAATATTCACAGTGTTGTCGAATTTGGACTCTCCTGGGTCTGGAGGAGAGCACAACAGCCATCCAGGCAGCCAACAGGAGGAGGAAGCATCCTTTCTGCTGGACGGAAATTCCATGTTTAGACCTCTGATCGAGCTTTTGTTCGCCAGAGTTGATAAAGACCTCAGAAAGAGGCTTGTGAGGCAGACATCTGAGTATCTTCTTGGGAACACATTTTCTTCGGTGGCTCCAGAGGCAGCCATTCTCTGCAATTCAATGGCTTGGGCCGATCCAGAAGAAACTGAAAAATATATTCTTGCACCTCTGATTTCAAAGCTTCTAGAGGAATGTGATGCAATAAAGCAAGGGGGGCAAGATTTCTTCGGAGCCTCTGTGCCGCGATTGAGCAAAGTTCAGGAAACGACATTAGCTTGGAGGCTAGGCTTGATGTCTTCTCTGGTGTATCACATGGGTCAGCAGGCTTCAGTGCATGAAAAAGATATAAACTGTATATTTTCTGTCTTATTGAGGTTTCCCTCTCCATCAGTCCAAAATGCTGCTTCCAGGTGCCTGTCGTCACTGTTGATAGGTCTGGTTTCATTTTATCCATTGCATCAGTACGCCCCTGCACCAATCAAGCTGGAGCAAGATGGACTATGTTTAGAACCATTTGTAGACAAATTTGGTGAGTGGGATTTATCGCAGCATAGCAAAATAAATGGATTCCATGGCTGGAAGGATTCCTCTGCTCTTCCAGTCTGGCATGAGCCTTGCCAGTCCGAGGTTAGTCTTGCTGAACAGATCCTGGCGACATTCTTACAAAAGCCAACGGATCGTCTGAGAGAACTGGTTTCACAAGGTCAGCCAATAAACAAGCAAGAAGTCCGATACCTTCTGAATTCTATTGAGGGTGTGATTGAGGGTGCACGGAGCTGCCTGCCCGATTTTGAGGAATTCCGGAATCCTGAAAGGGGCTATGAGGCGACAATCGTGGGGAAAAGCGGTGTTACGATCGGACATGATGGAATTAGATCGCAGGTGACGGAGGCGCTGGTATCCCTTGCCAAGTTGGTTGACATGAGTGATGTGGAAACACTCACCATTTTACTGAGGCTCCTTGATTCGGTGCTTTCCGTCGGGTCTGCGGAATATCACTCATCGGATTCTTCTGCATCGGCTTGGGCATCAGATGATCGATGGTTGCAGCAACCAGCGGTAGCAGGCTTTCTTACATCCCCAGAATGTGCAGGTGATTTAATCTGGAGGAGAAGAAGACCACGGTGGGTTGCAATTGAGAAGGTTTATATGAATCTAGAATGGAGAGCATCCCAAGCAGCATATAGAGATTTTGCATCTATATCTAATCCATGGATATCTATCAAGCGGATCCCAAAGATATACACTGATGCAGTTGGTCTGTCACTTCATTATGTGCTTAAGGGTGGGAGCAGCCTCAGAGATCTGGCTGGCAGTCTCGTCGAACGTGCTGCAAAACGATTTCCTCGATTAACAGAATATATTTATGCTCCATTATGTTCTTCACTCGCAAAAGTCCCGCATCAAATCCAGCTTGATCTATCAGTGACGTGCTCCGACCTGATCCCAGTACTGTTGCAAGCGGCCAAAGATTCAGCCAGCAGGGCAGCAGAGGCTGTAGCAAGTGGCGTTCCAGGTAGGGCTTTGGATTTCTCATTCATAGAACGTTTCATTGTTTCTCAACCCCGTGTCATGCGTTTGCAGAGAGTGAAGAAGACCAATCAATGGGCATAGGAGCAACGACTCTGATGCGATGGGTCTCAGGGTGGAGGTATTTCACCAGGAACTACCATGGCTTTCGAGCCCTCATTCTCTCCATGATAGCGAGTTTTTCGTATACTGGACCAGAGGTACAAGTTTCAATGGCAATGACACAGGTTATGTTTGCTCTTAGATCAATGAGGCCTTCAGGAGCTGAGTCATCTGACGTAGCAGACCAAATCTGCTTGGATTGCATTCGGCTCGTCCAGGGATGCGGTGACTGCAGAGGATCTGGTCTCTCTGGTAGACAGGAGACGATAGTCACGTTGTTTCCCTTATTTATTCTTCCAGACATCACAGCAGGATTGTCGAAGGAGTTGATTGTGTTTTATGGCCAGCAACTTGCAAGCGACACTCCTCTTTCCCGAAAGGTTGCAATGGTTGCAATCGTAGTGATGCTTCTGCCACTGTGGAGGCCTTATTATGATGAAAGTTTTTCTGGAAAGACACCGAAAATGGAAAACCATATAGTGCGAGCAGGTGAGGAGGGCCTCAAGAAATTCTTAGACGAGCAAGGAGAGATCATTCTATCCAAGCTTGTTCAGATGTTGTCCCTATCCCACCACGCCATGGCAACATTGGCAGAGGACGAAAGGGATAGGAGAATGAGGATCATCAGTGGAACCAAAGAAGATACCGTCGTCACTGCAGTTTTGAGCACTCTCTTGAAAGGCCTTGAGTGGCCATCAACTCCAAGTGCATTCAAGGATATTGCCAAAGGCAATTTCACAGTTCGGCACGCGAGGATTGTTCAAGTTCTGGCACAAGTAAATCCATCTATCGTGATAAAATCGCTGAAAGATCCCATCGAGAGCATCCTAAGTAAGCCTCAGGACTATGACAAGCCAGCTACTGCTGCTGCTGCAGAGATTTGTGCGGGTCTGTTGGCTTCTGGAGTGGTTTTCGATGCCGCGGGGAGTACCCAATCTCCTTGGAACCAATGGCTTGGAAAACTAGTTTTTCAAGCATTGGAAAATGCACCATTTGACTTCCTGAATATTTGGGGTGATTGCGTGCTGAGGTTTGCAGTAAATGGTCTGAAAGAGAAGGGCATGGACATGGAATACGTTCCTCTGATCCTAGAGACTGCTCTGACTCAGCGTTCAATCAGTTCTAGCATCATTTCAGTGTCAGATGTGCACAAAAGAGTGATTTATCTTACTGAATTATTACAAGAAGTCATTGGGGACTGTCTTGGCCAGGCACCAAAGCCTGTCTCAGTGGGGCAGATTGAAGAGAGCATTCTAATAAATTGTCTGGATGAGCTTCCCTCTCTTATTGATAAGGGATGCGAAACTGATATATCGAGGCAAGCAGTGGCTGGATTGGCTGCAGATGTTTGTACTATCATTCTGACAACCTGTGCATCAAAGTGTCCTGGAGGAGCAGAGAAGATGATTGCTCTCGAGTCGAGAGTGCACAGCATGTTGGACGAGTTATACTATAGGTTTGATCTTGCAGTAGACTATTTCTTCAATCAAAACAAAGATAAACTGTCGAAAGGAACAAGTAAAAGTGTCTCATCAGGAGGCAAAGATTCCATTGATACGCATCCAAGAACTCTTGAAGAAAGGAAGGCTTTATCCCATATTGCTTTCGTGTGTGAGCTCACGTACCAATTTCTAGCGAGTGCGTCATCTATTGTGACCACTTTTCTTATTAGGCCGATGAACAGTATTATGAGATCTTTAGAGCTTATTCCTAGTGAATCACAGTTTGTTGCATCAGCTGCACAACTGGCATTGAGGACTCTGAAGTATCAGCCACTGGAGCCAGAAAGCGTCGCACATTCATTACAATCTTTGTTGAAATCATTACAGAGTACACTTTGGACGGAAAGAGCAGTTGCACTTCAGTTTATGCAGTATTTCTGGTTCAGAAATGCCATTCTTCTTGGAGAGGAGGGGAGTCAAACCGTGCTCAGGGAGGCCATGAGGCTTCTGGAAGATCCAAAGCTGGAAGTCCGTGACATGGCTTGTGCCACCGTGTCAGGCGTCATTAGAATAATGACACCTGCAAGCCAGAGGGAGTGCAGAAATTTAATCATATCTCGATCTCAAGAAGTCTTCCCAGACCGCAAGAGGCGAAGAAGAACAGATGGCAGGTCATCTAGCGATGAACTCATTGATTCCACTGCTGTCCGGCATGGAGCGGTGCTCGGATTAAAGGCCCTCGTTATATCATCTCCATACGATGTTCCTGAATGGTTACCTGAGGTCCTGATGTCTTTGGTTAGGCTGGCTTCAGAGCCAGCCCCAGTAAGAAGCACAGTAAGAGAATCCCTCTCCGAATTTCGAAGAACGCATGAAGAAGGAGGGCTCTTGGCAATAAAAGACGCGATCAGTGCGGAGCACTGGGAAGCAATCCGCGATGTGGCTACGCCAGCCAACTACTTTGTTTGATTTACAGAGATTAGAGCCACTGAGGTGTTCCTGTGTTTTCATAAATTTTTATTTCCCCCTTATAGCCGCATGTTAAAATGACTTGTCCAAAAGCCGCATATTTTGCCTTCTCGGGAGAGACAGGCTTTAGTTGGACTGCCTCTGGTGCAAATACTGCAGAGGTAACGACATCATCCGACACTTGAAATGATTCCCACGATGAGTTCTTCTCCTTGATGAATGGCTCGGAGATCGTTTCGATCGTCCGCTCAACCAAATTAGGGGATCCAGTTCGTGATGTTGAGGTCGGGAGCGTTGGTTTCCCTGGTGTGGGAGATTTTGAACAGTCCCAGATATACACTGCCCCATCATCCGAACCGCAAATCACAAAATTTCCCTTGGGAGAAAAGGATGCTTTGATTTGAGTTGATTTATTCGCCAGACCTTTATACTTGAATCTGAGAGTGAACCCATCGTATAAGCGAATTCTTGAATCATTTGAGGTGATAAGTAGGGCATTTGGAAATAGTTTTGGTGCAAACGTCAAGCCTGTGATCTTTTTACCTCGAGA